>JANVCQ010000232.1:27642366-27667021 GCA_025531925.1 Erythroxylum plowmanianum | reverse complement strand
TGAGAGACGACCCGAGGTTGCATCCTATGCTGCAATCCTTGGTATAAATTATTTTTGACCGGTTTTCAAGGATCGATTTTAGGATCGAACGACGAGCCGCGATCAAAGCTTAATCATGATCTTTGATATAGTCTAATATCAATAAAAAATACTTTATATTTTCTCCTACTATCTTTATTCTAATCTTAACAACTTCGTTTATATTTTTAATAATTTACAGAGCAACTTAAAATGAGAATTTTTTAATATATAAAGAAAAATTTTTGATATATAAGAATGTTAATAAAATCAAGGAAACTGATAATGATTTTGACTTCTTTCTCGATAAACATAGGTCGAATGTGCTTGGGTTGTGACGGACACAGGCGGGTACCGAGACAAGGCAGAGTGAAGACGCTAAACTCGTAAGAACTAATACACATAAACCGAAAGCAGAAAAGGAAGATATAGAAAAATGACGGCTCGAAAGAGAGCTTCGGCGTTGACAAACGCAAGCACGACTAAGGAACGTGTTGAAACCCATCAACAGCCTCGGGAAACAGCTACTACTAATCCACCAATTTCACCTCCCAAAACTGGGTTTATTGTATATCTTTCTCTTTTCCTTTTAGCCCCGTACTTTTATTTGCTCCTTTACCATTACAATGTCCGTCATGATCTCAAACGGTCAATCCTCATCAATGCTGTTCTTAGTCTTGCGGGTTTCTTCTTGACTGTGAAAATTATTCCCGTGGCCTCTAGATACGTTCTGAGGAGGAATCTCTTTGGTTATGATATTAACAAGAAGGATACCCCTCAAGGCACTGTCAAAGTGTGAGTTATATCAAATTCCAATCAAATTTTTTCCTTGGATTTGAATTTCAGGGCGATGTGGGTATCTATCTGATTTGAATTTCAATCTGTTGGATTGGTAGACAGATTTTTAAATGGAGATGTTCAAAGAAGGTTCCTTCCCGTGTTTATCCAAGTTAAAAACTTTTAAGGGAATTGTAATATATATCATGTGTAGTATTTTATTTGTTAGCAAACGAATATTTTGTATGTTAAATGTTCAAATTTCTATTATTTATCAATTTCTCACCAATAGAAGTTTTTGTTCTGCAGGCCAGAGTCTCTTGGTATTGTTGTTGGGATAGTGTTCTTGGTCTTAGCAATCCTGTTTCAATATTTTAATTTCACAGCAGACTCCAATGTAAGAATTCTCATACATAATCACGGAGCATTGCTTAGATGTCTTTTTTTTGGGTAAATATTGTTTAGATGTCTTGGTGTACATTATATGATAAAGTTGCTTTAGTTATATGTAATTTCGGATATCTAAAATGCAAATAGCATAACTGTGGACAATGGTTGAATAATGTTAAAAATAAATACTTGGACTTAATTTAGACCTTCAGCAGTCTCATTACCCTAAAGTAGTATATATTTAAGGAGAGATTGCTTGCCCTGTTACCCTATTTTCAGATATCTGAAGTTTGACCATGATACTTCTTCCATCCTACTTTTTCTGTTAAACTGTTATTCAATGGAAGATGTTTCTCAAGTTTAGGGTGGTAAATCTCTTAACATGTAGTCTTTCTTTTGTTTAGGTTGATCTATGATTTTTCTTTCAGCATCTTTAAATATGCAACAAATAACATATTGATCCGGTGCTAACTGCTTCATTTGATCAGTGGCTTGTTGAATACAATGCAGCATTAGCATGCGTCTGTTTCATGACTCTGCTGGGCTTTGTGGATGATGTCCTTGATGTTCCATGGAGAGTGTAAGTTCTCTTATGTTTCTTCAATTTCCTAACACTTTATTGACTAACAGTTGAAACCTTATTTCCTTGAGTAGTTCTTTTATGATGCATTAATTTCTAAACTTTGATTTTTTGGATAACTTAAGTTTCCCCTTATTATTAAGAGCAGGAAATTACTGCTTCCCTCAATTGCTGCACTGCCATTGTTAATGGCATATGCTGGACACACAACCATCATCATACCCAAACCTCTGATCCCATACATTGGAAGTGAAATGTTGGACCTTGGTATGCCTCAAACTCTTATATTGATTTTTTTTTGGAAAATGAATAATTATATTGCTCTTCCAAAAGGAAATATAGGAGTACCTCCTGAAAACATGTTCATGGAACATCAAAAGTTATAAAGCTTATATCAATTACAAGCTAAACATATTGGAGATTACATGTGTACCCGCAAGCAAATATGTAGATCAACAATGGATTCTAGGCTATCTTGTATTCTTGCTGCAATAGATAATCACAACATAAAAGGAAGTGGCTTTCTTTTGCTATAATAGACCCATGTAAGAGTTATTTGCTGGTTGAGCTTCCCCTCTCTAGCTTTCAACATCAATGACTCGAATCCAAGCCAGAGTTCATTAGCAGAATTCTTGCTCAACTTGTTTGGTGCCTTTAAAAACTCTATGGCTCCTTTCAATCCTTATGGCATAAATTACACAACTGGAAAACCATTCTAAAGATGATAAGGTCATATTCCTCCAAGCTTTGTAACTTGCTTATCCAGTCCAAAATCCCACTCCGAGCAACCTGATTATGATGCAGGTTAAATAGATTAAGTGTCCTTTGTCAAATTATACTAGAGACGAGATTTAAAGTACTAAGGGTCTTTTTTCATCATCTCTGTTGCATAAGGCATACCACTTACACGACATATTGAATTTTATCCTATCCTTGGTTCTTAATCTCTTCAGGATAGCTGCCATAAAATAGACGAAGTTTTGGTGAGGCTTTTATCTTGCCAACCAACTTATGCCAATGTACTGTTTGCTCAATTGGGACAAATATTTCCATGCAGGAGTGGTTTTGTAAATGCTTTGGATTTGTGTATGGTCCAAATCCAAATGTCTAGTTTGTCTAGTTGGGGTTGAGAACCAATAGTCCTTCACTAATTTTAGAGAAGCCTTTATTAGCATAAAAAGGATAACTCCAATTCATCCCATCTATTATTGCAACAACTCTTGTTGAATCAGTGAGTGATGATCTTAAAGAGTTGTAGTTATGTAGTAAGAAAAGAGGTTGAATTCCTACCAATTATCAATCTACAACTAATTCTGTCTCCTAATGACACACTTGAATTCCCTGATCATTTGATTCCTAAGTCCCAAAATTTGCTTCCAAGATGTAATTGTTTTAGGTTGAGCTTTCTTGAAGCTGGATCTTTTAAGGAAATAAATATAAATTCATTTCACTCATAATGAATTCTTATTAGTTGGGATTTTTCATATTCTTTTTACCTACAAGACCTTGTTCATGGTTCTTATCGATTTGATTCCAAGACCATCTTGACATTTTGCTTTGCAGATATTGGGTTGTGATGTTTCTTATCTTCTATGTTTTGCTAATTGAACCTTTAGCTATGAAACATTTAGTAGATACACTTTGCATGTAACTTAGCAAATAAACTGAGCGCACAACTTCTTCTACTAAACTTAGCACACAACTTTTAGCTTAGCATAATAGCATATTTAGGAAAACTAATATTCTATGCTTTGCATCAAAATCTACTTTACTATTGGTTTGCTAATGCCTAGAACTGGTTCATTAAACACCCATCTATTTCTCCTTTAGATAGATGTTAAATATTGAAACACAGAAGCTATCTATTCATGATTGACTTGTTATATCTTGTCTGGAGCTAATAGATTTTCTTAATCAAGCTAAGTTTCCCAAACACCAATATATCTGGAGATATCTTGTTTCCATGTTACGAATCTCTTAAGTGCTTATATACTAACAATAAAAAAAAAAGTGATTCTTTTCTTTTTTTTTTGAAAGTTAATTCGTTGATAAATAAGGGATATCATTGCCTTCCACCTATCTCTAGCTAAAGAATAGAAGCATGAGATTGGTTGATATCATTGTCCCATTTTAGTTTTTTCCACTTCGCTTTGATGTTCAGTTCTTGCTGAAGATGTTCTCTGCAAGTCTTGGTGTTAACTCCATTGATCCATTGATTTGCCAAAGTACTAGGTCTTGATTGGAGGAGTCAGGTTGATAAAGAGGAAGACTATCCATGATTATGCCAACTCCTCTATTGTAGTGGAAAGGCCACTTTTATTGGTTGTTGCTAATGGGTGCCTTTACCATGGTGTTTGGTGTAATTACTAGTTTCAAGTGCTGGATTTCCTCAATCCTATATAAAGGGCCTCTATTATGCCATTTATTAAACCAAAACAACATGGACTCTCCATCTCCAATCCTATGTGTGATTAGTTCCTGCATCCACTGTCTGGTGCCCAAGATTTGCCTCAATGTCTAAGACATACTTTGGTTTGGTTGTATATTCCATAGATTGTTGCTTCTTATATGAACAAAATGTATCTATCTAACCTAAAGCTCCTCCTTATGCTTGCATAACCACCAAAGTTTCTTTGCCATACAAACCTTGCTTATCATCTTTCCTAAGGTAATACCTAGGCCTTTAGAGTCCCTTAGAGAGCAGACTTTAGACTATCTCGCCTTTACACTATAGTGTTGATTGTTGGTTCTTCCCAGAGAAACTCCCTTAACTTCCTATCAATCTCTTTCAAGATGCTTTTGGGTAAAGCAATATGGTTTATCCAGTGTGTTGCCAAGTTGTTGAGGATTGAGGATACTAGATGAAGTATTCCCCTTTAGCTTAGAAAGTTGTTGCACTAATGGTTGATCCTTTTGTTGAATGAGTCCATTAAAGGATTGCAGTCTTTGGAACTGATTCTCTTCTGAGAAATGAGAACCCCAGGTATTTATTAGGTATCCTAGCATAAGCCTATCTCCCAATTTGCCCTTGCTGCTACTTCCTGGTTGACATTTGCTGACAAGTAAAAGTTGCTTTTAGTAGGATTGCAGGTTTGTCCTGACATAGTTTTGAAATTCTCCAAGATGTCCATTAGCAGTTTGATTGATTTCTTCAGCCCCACAAAATAAAAGAATATAATTTGCAAAGGCTAAGTGTGAGATTTTGGAAGCTTTACATCAGTAATGGTACTTGAAATCTTAGTTATTGGATATATTCCCTGCTAGGGAGAATGACAATACTTCCATGCCAAAAGCAAACAAGTAAGGGGACAAGGCCCTTTCCTTATCTTAAACAGTTTGGTTGGCTTTCCATTCACTAGTATTGCAAAGGAAGTTGTGGTGATGCACTCCTTGACTCATTCCTTGAATTTAGTTGGGTATCCTGAAACTTCAAGTACCCTAGTAATAAACTTCCAACTTTCTGAGTCATAAGCTTTTACAAGGTCTATTTTTAGTGTACAACTTTTCATGGAAGTGTTGGAGTTATATCCTTTGAGTAATTTATGACAGGGTAGTATATTGTTGCCGATTGATCTCCCTTTCACAATTGCATTCTATGTTGGATTGATAATTTTGCTTAAGTTGTTCCTTATCCTGTTAGCCAGTATTTTCACTAGGACCTTGTAAATAACATTACAACAGGCTATAGGTCTAAATTTCTCAATTTTGCTGGTACTGCCTTTCTTAGTGATGAGGTTGATGTAGGTTTTGTTCCTCTCCTTCATGATTTTCCTTTCTTGAAAGAACTCCTTTGTAGCTTTGACAACACTTCACCAATTATATCTCAATTCTGATGAAAAAAAATCTTCCATTGAACCCATTGGGGCCAAGAGCTTTGTCAAGGTGAATGGAACACTAGGAGTCTTTGATCCCCTCTTTGGTAACGTCCTTTATTGGCTCTAATTTATCCTAATTTAAGATTGTTTTTATTTCCCCCAGTAGATCATCTGGAGTTTTCTAGATTTTCACATCAGTACTAGACTACTTCCTTTAGTGTTTATAGGCACTCCTCTTCATGTTATCTTGATTAGAAAAGTTGTTCCCTTCCCATCTATCAAGTATTTGATCTGGTTTTTGTTTGTCCTAGCTTTGATAAAGTTGAAATAGTAGCTTGTGCATCTCTCTCCATCCTTAAGCCAGAACATTCTTGATTTTTGTCTCAGATGAGAATTAATGTTTTCAATGGTCCTATTGTAATTGCTTATTAGGACTACCTCTTTCCTCTTGAGCTCTTTATCTCCTGACTTAACCATTATTTACTCATGACATTTTAATAATTCATTCATGGAATTTTGCTTCTCCATCATCATAGGGTCTTTGGAATCTTTGTTAAGCTTTTTTATGTTGACCTTGATGGCTTTCAATCTTTGACAAAGGCAGTAGCTTTGGGATCCTCTAACATCAAAGTTCAATCCTTCTAGTACAACTTCTGTAAAGTTAGGGTGCTTCATAAGATAGTTGAAAACTTTGAAAGGGGCTTTCCTAACCTCTTCCGTGTCAACCAAATCTATCAATATAGGACTGTGATTTGAAGTGATTTTTTCTCCAAAAGTGGTTGAACTCAATGGGAATTGGTGTAGCCATTTTGGATTCACCAAGCTTTTGTCAAGTTTTTTCATTAGGTACCATTCTCCCACCTGCTTGTTTATCCAAGTAAACAAGTTCCCAAATGATATCAGATCAGTTAACCCTATAATCTGGACTAGTTTATGAACTCGAGCCAATGATGTAGTTGAAGTCCCATGCAACTAGCCAAGGCATCCTTATATTCCTGTTGAAGCGAGTTAGTTGCTCCTATAGTTGTTGCCTTTAGAACTCAAAGTTAGAAGCATACACTACTAGTATTGTAACTGGAGTTCTGGAGTTGATGACTATCATTTCACAATGGATCACTTGCTCTAAGCAAGACCACTTTAGTTCCAGTTTGGTAGGGTTGTAACCTACAATTGTTGTGCCACTAAAATGTTTCTCATGATTAGTCAAAACTTCCCAGTTTCTCCTTAGGAACCACACACACTGATCTATAATATCCTTCTTTATTTTGGTTTACAAGAAACCAAAAAAATCAGGCTTTTTAAGTTTTATATAATCCTTAACTGCTGGTTGTTTATTTTTACTATTATGGGCTTTGTGAAAATCAGAGAATAGTTAATTGAGGGCTTGATAATAACTCAAGACCCTTGTAGCCTTTATATGGAACCAATTACATAAGGAAAGATCTTAGGAATAAAGAGAAAATCACAAAATAAAGAGCAGATCATATGTTTCCTAATATAGATATTTCCTAACGTCTAATACAGATCTTTCCTAACACTCCCCCTGAAGCTGGAGCATACATATCATAAGCTCCAAGCTTGTTAAATATAGGTTTCAGCTAAGACCCCCTTGTGTCTTGGTGAATAAGTAAGCAAGTTGATCATCTGACTTGACATATGGTGTCTCAATCAATCCTTCTTGAAGCTTTTCACGAGCAAAGTGACAATTCACCTCAATATGTTTGGTTCTCTTATGAAAGACTGAATTCGAGGCAATATGAATGGCTGCTTGATTCGCAAATCAACTTCATTGGAGTGAAGAGCTCAAAACCAAGTTCCTAAGAAGATGCTTCAACCAAATCAACTCACATGTATATGCCACGACCTTGTACTCAGACTTAGCATTAGAACATGCAAAATTGACTACTTTTTATTTTTCCATGACACCATGTTTCCACCCAAAAATAAACAGTAGCTTGAAGTAGATCATCGGGCATAAGAGCCTGCCCAATCTGCATGTGTATACCCTTAAATCTGAATGTCTCCATGATTTTGATAGAGAAGACCTTGCCCTAGAGAGCCTTTGAAATATTTCACAATTCTAATAATTGCATCCTAATGACTAGTTCGCGGAGATTCCATAAACTGACTTATTACACTTGGGTGGACGAGTGATAGTCAAATAATTCAGTTTACCAACAAACCTTCAATACCTATTGGATCTTCCAACTGCTTTCCTTTATTAGCATTAAGTTCTACTACATTTGGTTCCATGGGGCTATCAATTGGCGTTGTTCCCAACAAACCTGTTTCCTCTAGAAGATCAAGGACATACTTTCTTTGAGATAGACAAATCCCCATCTTCAACCTTGCTATCTCAATACCCAGAAAATATTTTACTAAACCAAGATCCTTTATTTGAAATTTGATCTGTAGGAATGGAAAAGATTGGATTCCTACTTTATCAATCTCCAGTAATAACAATATCATCAACATAAATGATCAAAAGAAGTTTACCAGCCTCGGAGTGACGATAAAACATAGAGTGATCCACACCACATTAATGTCGACCAAACTTTATAACCGCTTTACTAAAGTGGCCAAGTGCTCTCTTGATGACTATTTTAGACCATACAAAGATTTGTTAAAGCGACATGCTAGATTTGTCTCCCCTGAGTAACAAACCCTGGTGGTTGCTCCATAAAACTAGTCTCTTAAAGATCACCTTGAAGGAAAGCATTTTTTACATCGAGTCGATGAAGAGGCCAATTATGAGTGGCTGCCAATGCAATGAGAAAACGAACAAATGTCAATTTGGCTACAGGAGAAAAGGTTTCATTATAATCCATACTATACACCTGTGTATATTTAAACGATTAATCCTACTATCAAAATTGACCTTAATAGTGAACAGCTAACGATAACCCACAATTGTTTGACCATGTGGAAGAGTAATTAAGTCCCATGTATTATTAGCTTGCAAAGCCAACATCTCTTCTTCCATGGCATGTTTCCATCCAAGATGATCCAAAGCTTCTGAAACAGACTTAGGTACAGGCATAGAAGACAGTGGATACAATAGCAGCATATAACGGTGATAATGAGTTATAAGAAACAAAGTTTGAAATAGGGTGAGATGTACAAGACCTGTTGCCTTTACTAAGAGCAATGGGCCAATCAAGATCATCATATGATGGAGTTAATGACGGAGAAGACAATGGGGTTTCCAGGTTTGAGGTTTGTTTGTTGGTTTTGTCAAGTGCATCTTCTGGTTCAATGGAGATGGTGGTGGTGTCTAGTAAGTTAATAAATGAGGAAAGTTTGGGAGGTTGGGGGTGAGGTTGCGGTGGAAGTGATGGGGGAGTGTGTTTGCGGTAGGGGTTTCTAGGTTTGAGGTTTGTTTGTTGGTTTGGTCAAGTGCATCTTCTGGTTCAATGGAGATGGTGGTGGTGTCTGGTAAGTTACTAAATGAGGAAAGTTTGGGAGGTCGGGGGTGAGGTTGCAGTGGAAGGAGGTCGTCAAGAGGAGGGAGACATTTTGACTAATAGGATTATTTGAAGACTTGAAATAAAAGAGATTGACTAAAGGCCTACTGACTCTTGCTTGGCTTAATGGACCATGTGAAAAGCTCCATAATATTGTTCAATGATAAGGATCTCAGCTCTGATATTGAGATCATATCCAACTTGTAGTTACTATAACCCTCCTTTCTCTTTGTAGGGTGTGCTTTTCCAATTAGAGCTACAAATATAATTGGAAGTGCCCTTTACTGTTAAACTAGATAAAAGATATCCATTTTTTAAATCCACATGAAACAACATTATAAATCTCAATCACGTAGAAGAAACCTTTACTTCCAAGGAAAGCTAATGAAGTTGTGTTGGTAGATGCAGTTTTAGAGTTTTTATTATCTAACGGACATCATCTTCCCAATTTTCTAGAAGCTAACCGAAGAGTCATTTTAAACGTTTGACTGCTAAATGTCCCATCTAGTTAAGAAGCTCCATCGAATACATTGTTAAAAATGTATTTGGTACGTATCATTCATTCTATGGTCAATGAAGAACAACTGAGGGTTAATATTCATTCAAGGAACTAAATGGAAAGTGTTCTTGTAGCGTGCATCGATGAATAATGAATAATGTGTTTCTTGTAATGTGAATTGTTATGTTGGCATCTTGCACATAAATGAATAATGAATAATTTGTGTTTGATATTGATGGGTCAATTACTAAGATGATAATGTTATGAAGCATTCATGTGCCAGTGTCAAACATTTACTATACTGCCTGCAGCTTTGTTATGGGTAGAACCAAAAATGATATATTTGTAAAACAGCATGTAACTGGCTTTAATTTCTCCTAGTTTTCCTCTAAAAGTCATTTCTCATTCTTATCTTCTATTTTTCAGGCTGATAGTGTGTACTTTTTTTTCTAAAGTTAACTTTTAAGTGAAAACAGTAAAATGATTGTTTATAGTAGTTTTCAATTTTGTAATACAGAATATTTTACAATTGGTAGTATCCTAGAAGTGAAACTTCCTATAGATTGCTTAACATATTATTTGAATGATGTAATTACTTCCCATAATTTGAGATAGTTGCATAGATGCTGCATGATATTTTAATGCCTGAGCATTTCTAATTTTAAGCTTTGAACTGCTAAGATAGACACTGAAGTACTCACTTTGTTGGAAAATATTGTTCATTGTTTTACAGGATGGATGTATAAACTATACATGGGGCTTTTGACAGTTTTCTGCACAAATTCAATCAACATTCATGCTGGTATCAATGGCCTTGAAGTCGGCCAAACAGTTGTCATTGCCTCTGCTGTAAGCTCAAAGGTTTAGTATATATGGCTGGAATCTGACATTTTACAGCATCTGACAATGTGTTGATTTTGTAGATTCTGATACATAATGTCATGCAAATTGGGGCATCCCTTGATTCTGAATATCAACAGGCGCATGCATTCTCTATTTATCTCATTCAGCCTTTACTTGCCACGTCGTTAGCTTTGCTTGCTTACAATTGGTAGTAACACTATCTTTTGTTGATGCTTCACTACCCTTTTGGCACGGTACAATAATATGTATTCTTGGCCCCTATTTTCTGCAGGTATCCTTCTTCAGTTTTTGTTGGAGATACTTTCACATACTTTGCTGGAATGACTATGGCTGTTGCTGGGATTTTGGGCCACTTTAGGTGCAGTCCCCACATGCTCTTATGCATTTTATTTCAGTTGTAGTTCTTCCTGTCCAGTAGGTTTCAGACCCAATTTACATTTATCGTCATGTCTCATATATGGTAGGATTAGATATGGATTTATATTTCCATCACTATTAGTGTCCAAATTGAATTCATTCAATTTGTGTGTTCTGAAAAGCATTAGATAATTGCACATTGTTATTAAATAATGAACACCCTGTGAACTTTTGTCAAATTGGAAGGTCTACATGTCCATCATTTTCAAATTTTAGATGCACGAACTTGTCCATAAGTTCTATTGTTAACCAGTTGTAGGATATTACAAGAAATTGGAGATAGAAGAATGAAATAGCGGATAAATTATAGAGAAAGTGTGAAGGAAGGAGAGACAAGAGAGAATGTATAAGAGAGTGCTGAGAAGCAGAGTCTGTCAGATAGCTAAGGTTAAAAGGTGTTTCAATTACTAAACAATGACCTTAATTTTAATTGTGGTTTACCCTAAAAGGAAATGAGTAATGAAAGTACTAAATACCCTTTAGACAAAATAAACTGCAGCAATAAATCTCCCTACAATAGAATAAGAGTATCTTTAATATTAAATGTACGTCTGAAATACATTGCCTCAGGTCTACCATGAGAAGTTCTCCTCTGGAGCCCCTCTATTAAGCCACTGTTAGATTGACAAACAAATGTAGAGCAAATGAAGTTGTTTTCATGTTTTAAAAGTTAAATGCATGGAATCCTTTTTCAACCCAAAAAAAATGAAAAAAAAGAAGAAGCATGAAATCCTTGGGTATTATCGTCAGTTATAAAGTATGTGCTTTGATCTTTTAAAAATTTTCAACATTACCCTCTTCATCAAATTGCTATATTAGCTAATGAAATATACATCAAAACTACATTGTTCTAAATTAACTGTTCCACATATGGTGGAAGATTAATAGAAAGGATTAGCTTTATGGCTTGTACTTGAAAGTGTACATAATCTATTTTATGTACTCTAATAATTACAATACATGGGCATTTTCTTGTTGAATCCATGTGGTTTAATGATGTTAAGAGTTATGTCCTAAATTATTAGCTGATTCAATTCATGTAATTTTTACTAAAAGTCATTGCATCTTGGGACCTGGTTATATCATTCTTTCATATTAAAATCTCCCATGATCTTTCTACGAGTTTTCTACATTCCCCATACCTTTCAAAAGGACTAACATGGAGCTTCCTTTTTTACCTTTGACAGTGAAACTCTCTTGATTTTCTTTTTACCTCAAGTAATAAATTTTCTCCTATCTGTTCCCCAGGTTTGATCCAGTTACTCTTATACTTCTCTAGTTCTGATATTTATGATTATCCAGTAAAGCATCTAATATTTATCACTTCTTGTTCAGCTTTTTGGTGTCATCCATTGTCCGCGACATCGATTGCCTAGGTAGAATATTTCTCTTTTAATTATCTTATTTTTTCTAAACTAATGCTTCAAAGTCTCAAAAGACAAATTTGTACAAAACACTAATATGAATGATTTCTTCGACTTTTTTCTTTTACTCTGCTTTGTTAGGTTTGATCCGCGGACAGGATTACTGACTGGAACCAATGATGGGACACTGGTTAATGTTTATTTGAGAATGTTTGGCAGGAAATCAGAGAAATATCTTTGTGTCCATCTGCTTTTGGTGCAGGTATTTCTTTTTTCTTATTCCTTTTATTGTGTGATACTATGTTTTCTCTATCTTCTAGTTTTCTTTTCAACTTTTTCTGTATCGAGTGGAAGAAGGGATAACATAGTGGTCTATCATAATCCAAACTGAAGCTGAAAACTTATATTTTTCTGCTTGCTTCAATTCTGTCACCAATATGAGGAATTCACTCTGGAATATCCAAGTCCACTCAGTAGATGCTAAGCATACTGCCACCATGTAGTGTGTCGTGTTAGGACAGTAAAAAGGTGCATATACCTGTTGAACTACAGGAAAATATAAGAATACTTGAGACACTACTCAATACTTCTTTTGGTTGTTAAGAAACCTTTGCCTACCTATGAATTGTTGAGGGAAGTGCCATTGAGCTAAAGACTTGTTATAGATGATATGATTATCTATATGATAAGATCATTGATGTCGTGGACAAACTTATAGCAACTAATGACTGTTATGCTTCATTTGTCTTAACCAATTTGATGTCAAATTGTTAATTAATCTTTAGAGCCTATAAATATTATGAACACCAGTTAATTCTTCTTTCTAAAGCTATTTCTTTTGATATTGTATTCAATTTTACTTTTGAAATCTTAATATTGCTGCATTTGAATACTAGTGTTGGATTTGGAATTGGTAATTGAATACTATGCATGAAGTCGGTATTTGCATGAGTTTTAAATCTGCAAGTTTTAATATTTGTCTGCCTATGCATGAAATTTGTACTTGCACAAGCCTTGAACTTGCAAACTTCAACATTTGCTCAAAGAATCATAGCTTAAATTAGGCTTATCAATACTCGTATTTTGATTATTACTTGATGTGTCTACAGTTCAGAACAGCCTTTATGCTGTCTGGAGGAAGACACGGCTTTTTACTTTCTGTCAATAAAGGAAATTTTCTGAAACATAGTAAAATTACCGTCACTATCTGGATAAGCCTTTGTTTTGCCTCGTTGTATGAGTGCTGTGTCCTGATTTAGAAATATCAAATATTATCAGTTTCTGATTGTATATTCACTCAAATAAACCTTCTACCATCAGAGACGACTAATGTCTGTAGATTACAATGGTTTACATGTTTTATATTGGGTGTCTTATATCAATGGTTAATCATCTTGTCAACAGGCTGTTGGATGCTGCTTCTGTTTTTTGCTGAGATACTTCCTTGCTGGATGGTACAAATGAGGCTGTGTAATCACCAGCCCCCAATTTTCACTTGCTGGTTTAATTGTATGATTTGGACATCGCGCAGCAACGTAACCAGTTAAACAGGAGTTCCTACTTTTCTAAACGCGTACGGCATATTGTTCTGACCTGATTTTGGACGGCCCTATGTTGTATGAGGAAAAGATGAAACATTTTGGAATTTTGCACGTAATGTTGCTGATATTTTGTTGGGTAAAGTTTTGAACTAAGCAAAAGGTGATTTCTTTTTCCAACAAAATTTGATTTTCCAGTAAGTAATCCATGTTCTTTTTGGTATGTTTATATGATTTTCTTCTTTATGGGTAGATGTTTATTAACCATATGACAGTAGTCTAGTTGGCTTCCAATCTCAGTGAAACCGCAACTTTTGAAAATTAGGGATTCAAATCTTGACTTCCTGAAGTCACTTGTTAATTGGTTCTATACTCGATTCACAACTAAAAAATTTCTCTAGCTATTTGTTAATCGGGGATAAAATTTCAAAAGTTAGAAATATCAAAATAGGAATGATATGTGATATTATTAAAAATCTCAAACTTTACCTTTATCGAGTATAGAGTTATTTTAAATCTTTATATTCTGACTACTGCATTTTTCTTCTAAGACTTGAAACGGGAAATTAAAAAAATCAAATCACACCATCTTTGTAATAGGTAAATGCTTCTTTTTCTCCCGAAGTTGTCCGATCAATTGCGTAAAGCATGTGGCAGCAGCGGAATCGGGGAAAATATATAGAAAAGATAGTTCTTTTCTATTTATTATATTTTCTATTCTATTAGTATTAGTTAGTGATCTTGGCTCAGTGAGTCCTTTCTTTCGTGATGAACTGTTGGCATATATTTTCTTTGTGTGGACTAGTATCTTGATATCCCCATCTATTTTAAGGAAGCAAAAAAAGTCAATTGGGTCTATATCCAATAGATCACACCTACTACAAAAAAAAAATTGGTTCGACTAGTAATCATACATGAGCCCCCTGATAATATCCATAAATGACTTGTTTTTGGTAAGAGATGAATATTACTATATGTAAATTCAGGTGTATGGTGTACATTGGTACTCTAGCGCATTTCTCCTTCTAAGTCGGAGAAAATATGTTTTTGCACCCTCTCTTTAAAATTTAAAGTGTATGCTCCCGCACAAATTTCAGCAATCACTTGTTTTGATTCTACATATCGACCATTTTGTACTAAAAGAAGACTTTTTGGAGGAATAGTCACATTATGTAAAATATCTTGACTCTCAATAGTTACATACAAGTCTATAGAACATAGAAAAACAAGATGCCCAAAAAGTTTAAAGAGTATTTGGATAATGAGTTTATATTGATCTTTTCCGATTGAAACCACACATAAAAATGTTATTGACATAAATGGATAAAATAATATTTCCATTTTTTTTAATCAGAAGAAGCGTATCCTTTGAAGCTAGAATGATTTTTTCTTGATTTATTTCATTTATTCCATGATCAGAACGGGGGCAGATACACGTTACATCATGATTTTGAATCAAAAGAAAGATTTCAAGAAATGGTAGATCTATACTCTATCAGTAACTAAGCCAGATATAGTGTATCACAAGAGATTTGCCTTTTTTATTGATTCCTACATATTTGATCAAAAACAATTCTTAAATGAGGTATTCAACTCAAAAAACTGTTCATACTATCAGTATAATATGTTGGTGGTTAGGAAAATGTGCCCTCATCATCTAGTGATTCAGGACATGTCTCTTTCAAGGAGGCAGAGGTTTTATACATGTTATACCGGGGTATAGCGGTTAACGTAGTGCAGGTAAGCTATGTAGAACTAGCTCCATAACTAGTGGTTAACCAATTGCGAGTAAGCGATGCAATCTATAACTACCAGTGTATAACTATTAACCTAATGCGGGTAAACGGTGTAAAACCAGCTTTGTAACTAGTGGTTAACTTGTTGCGGGTAAGCGATGCAGAACTAGCTCCGTAACTACCGATAGATAGTGGTTAACCTAGTGTGAGTAAACGATGGTTAATCAATCACGGGTAAGTGATGCAGAACCAACTCTATGACTTTACATCTAATGGTACTGTATGGCAAAGAAGTTAGTGGTGGGCTATGTCGTGTAAGAAAGTTCATGACAATAATGATGCCGCCATAATTTGCTTTCAAAGTAACTTGAGAAATTTGATTTCAAAAAACATATATGTTTTATATTGGTATTGTATCATGAGAAATGAAATGAATTTATTTTAGAGAGGTTTAAATTGTTAAATATGGTTTGCATAGAAAAGTTAACACTCATTGAGTTCATTTAGCTCACAGTCTACTTTCTGTTTCCAAAATAAAACCTCTTAGGTGCACACTCAGGGGCTTCAATAGTAGGGACTCCACTTCACAAGTAGTCAGCTTTGTCACGTGCTGCTTGTAGGCATTTTTTCCTTGTAAATATCTTTGGGGACTATTACATATCTTTGGATATGCTTTGGAATGTACATTTGTGTAAAGAACTCATGTATATGATGTTTTTAAATTAAATGTTTGAACATGATTTAGCCTTTTTTAAATCATTTAATGGAAATGTTTGAAGTTGTTTAATAGTGGACTTAAAGTTCAAAATTTGTAGTTGAGAAATTAGTGCGATCATAGAAGTGCTTTGGACTTTTACATGAATTTTGAAAATTTTGGGGATGTCAAAATGTATTCATTATGCTGCCAAAATTTTTAATAAAATGATTCACACTAAAAAGACTTTAAAACAAACTCCACTATTTATTGTTATGAATGTTGAGCTAAAACTTTTCAATAAAAGGTGCAATAGGTTTGACTCCATGAGAACTTTCCAGTTGAATCAAATATCAATTGGAGGGTCACCATGGGGTGCTAGGTAGGCCACCTAGTCATTTTAGGAGAGAGGACAATCAGTGTTGGTATTAGAGCCCCCTTTTAAAAATTGGTTGCCTCCTTTTTGTTTAATGTTTTTACATTGTTTCAAAAGTAAGGTGACCAATAAAACTTTGTGATTTACATGCCTATGGTTTCATAAACCGAAAGTTCTACATATTTGCATTTTCTCGAATACAAAGCATAATGCATAGACGAGGTCGTAGTCATCCTAGGGAAGCCATTCCAACTGCTCCCGCACCTAAGGCACCTCTAGCATGGGAGGATAACCATATATCAGATTAGTAAGTGCCTCGATGAACCAGCCACATTCTAAATCGTCAGGGCCTTTGGAACAAACTGGAGTGAATTTTAATGTGGGAAAAATGGCTCAGATACTCGTCGTGGCAATGTGGGAGCCATACAAAAATGTGGAAAATTTAGGATGCTTGATCGAGCGCATCTACAAATTGGACGGGAAGACTTTTGACTAGAGTGGAGATCCTAAAAGTGCACTCACATAGCTAAACCAAGTTACGAAGATATACAAAGTTGCAGGATGGGCAGATGAGTAGAGAGTTGTATTTTCTACCTTCTCCCTCAAGGATAAGGCAAATGATTGGTGGGAGGCCATTGAGAGATGACATCTGGACGAGGTGTCATGGGCAGAATTTCAAAGAGAGTTCATAGATAGATTCTACCCACATAGTTGTAAGGATGCTAAGGTAGAGGAATTTTTCCATCTAGAGCAGGGTTTGACATCAATGACAAATTATAAAAAGAGATTTTTGGAACTAGTCAGAAGTGTTCTGTTTATTCCTGATAGTGAAGAGCAGAAGTGTAAGAGGTTTGCTACAGGCTTAAGTCCTAAATTACGGATCGATCTATCTTTGGCTTCACAGACACACTACGGGGAATTAGTTGAAGCTACAATAAAAGTGAAGAGAAATGCAATAAAAATTACTTAAAGTTGAAGATAGAATAGAAGCATAACACACCAGCTAGTTTATCCTAGGGTCTAACGAAGAAAAATAACTCAAGATGGATAGATGGTAGAAGGTTTAATAGAGGAGAATCATCCAGTTAGAGGTCTTTGAGGTCACCCACTAGGCTTAGAAACTCCTGCGACACTAGGAACTCAGTGTTAGAGTGTACTGCTTACGGAAAAAGACATATAGGTGAGTGTCAGATGAATATGATGGGTTGTTACATATGGGTGAGTGTCATATGAATATGATGGGTTGTCTCCACTACAGTTAGGAGGGCCACTTTATTAGTGATTGTCCACAATTAGTCATCGCAAAGAGGTTAGTGGTTGGATCTTCAGCACCTTCACAAGCTAAATGGGTTTATGACAGGGCAACCGTGGTTCACAGACCAAAGGATCAAATTTTACTACATCCAACAGATGTTTGGGGGTACGGGACCAGCCCTTATAGGACAAGTAGGTAGACCTCACACACAGGTTCGAGTTTTCCTAGTCACAATAAGAGGTCAATGCCACACCAAATGTAGTCATCGATGTGATTTCTGTTTTTAATCTAGAAGCATATGTGTTAGTAGATCCAGTGCTACACATTCCTTTGTGTCTATGAATTTTTTTGCAAAAATGAATGTTGAGCCTCAGCTATTGGATGTTAGGATAGTAGTTTCCATCCTAACTGGAAACTCGCTCTTCGTTGAAAAAGTGTTTATAGATAGTAAAATACTAATTGAGGGTAAGGAGTTTTCAGCAAGCCTGATCATATTGGATATTCAGGATTTTGATATTATTATAGGAGAAAAAACGAAGAGTGCAACCATTTCTTATAGATTTTGAGTTGGTTTTGAAGAGATCTTGATCAACCCTAAGCGTTCATCAATTACCTAAAAGATTGAAGGAAAAAGTGATAAGTTTTCCTATCTTAAATATCTAAATTTTATGGGTTTTTGAGTGGGACGGTTTTGTTTAAGACCAATTGTGATTTTTGACTTGCCATAGAGTAGATAATAAGCTTAAAGGCATTTAAGAGTTGAAAACAAGAAAGTAACCCAAAAAATCAAGATTGGAAGAATCAGCCATGGCTTGGTTTTTTATCTGAAATGATTCAAAATTCTATTTTTATGTTTTATAATGTTCATAGCATGGTTTTGATGCTAATGAAGTAAAGAAATGAAAATGAATTGAATTGGAAAAGTTTAATGTGAAATATGTTAAGCTTTAAAGGCATTTTTGGTATAAAAGTTAAATTATGATGTAATGACCGTGCAAATGTGATTAAGGATGGTTTAAGTGTATTTGTGGGATTGGAATTGCTAAATGAACCGTTATGTTATTATTTGGAAAAACTTTGTACATGGGGTTTATTTGGATAGTAATGAAGTTGAAACAGTTTATGATGTGTTTGGATGTGTTTGGCATGGATCTTAGGTGAATAGGGTTTAAAAATTGGAAAGAAAATGAGATGACAATAAAAGAAGGTGTGGTAAGGATAGTTTGGCCTTAAGAGGAAATTTAGTTATTGGTGTGAGTTGTTGAAGTTTGATTATGGTTATGGTGAATTAATTGGGTGAGATAGTGCTTTAAAGAATGTGATAAAATGGGTAAAAGATGGTATTTAAGTAATTTTCGAAGTTAGACTTTAAAATGGAGAATAATAGGTTAGCTTACTTAAGTAAGCAGAAATATGATTAGCCTACCTATTACCCGATTAAATTCTAACCTCGAATATATAGTTTTAATTTCTTATTTTCAAAATTGGAAATAAATGCCTAAGCGAAATGTGATTTGTATAGGTAAATGAGAGGCACAGAACGCGTGAGTGTACTTGACAATAATTTTACTAAACAATGAGTGTATTTTAATTGTTTTATATGAATAAATTCTTTGCAAAAGAATTGATGATAGATGAATTTAAAATGTATGATTATGAATTTGATATGAATGATACATTATAAGTTAATATTGCTAGTACAAGTTTATATTTTAGCAATATATGAATTGGAGTTTGAAAGTTAAATTTCATACGATTTGAAATTACATTGAAATTATAATATTGGTATGTAGGCATTTTTTTCCTTTTAAATATTTTTTGGAACTATTCCATACCTTTGAATATGTTTTCGAACGTAAATTTGTATAAACAACACATGTATATGAATGTTTGGAAATTAAATTCATGAACATATTTTGACCTTTTTAAAATCATTTGTTGTAACTGTTTGAGGTTGCTTATGAGTATATTTGAGGTCCAAAATTTCTATTTGAGAAATTAGTGTAATTGTAAAAATGTTTTAAACTTTTACAAGGATATTGAAAATTTTGGGGATGTTAAAATGCAGCTATTGTGCTTCTGAAATTTTTAATAAAATGGTTCGTACTAAAAAGATTTTAAAAAGACTACAATGTTTATATTTATGAATGTTGAGTTAAAATATTTCGATAAAAAAGGGCAATAGGTTTAGCTCCATAGGAACTTTCCAGTTGGATCAGATATTGATTGGATGGCCACCAAAGGGTTCTAAGCAAGCCCCCCAGTTGTTTTTGGAGAGGGGCCTATTAGTGCTCCACTTTTTATATCCACAACTCCATATTTTTGTCATGTGTCATCGTATGATCACCTCTTGAATTGACAAATACCTTGATGAGCCTTTAGCTAACCATCCTAAGTCATCTTTTTGCGTGGTCCATCCAAGCACATTCATAGGATAATCTTATTATTCCATGACCTAAGTTTTCAACAATGAGTCATTGTATAATAAACCTCAAGATTTAAATACCTTTTGACATCCTTATTAAAGTTAAATGTATTCGCTTAGACTCGAACCTAACACGATTAAGTTGTGTCGATCATTTCTAGAATCACTTCTGAATTTTTTGCAACGTCAAATATTTTCGCGAAAACATGCCAACACTCACCTACTCTTGAGTTTTTATTGACATTTTCTATTTTCTTAGCGTATTAGCAAATCTTTGCCTTACTTCATTATCAACATGCCATTTTTAAGTCATTGGCACTTAGGTAAGACTCCTCAATAATTATATTATCCCATCATTTAGACTTAGGGAGTGCAGTAGCAATTCAACCATCAGACTATATAGTCAACCATTTTTATATTCCTTTTGGAATAAAAAGAATTGATTTCACATTTGAAGACAATCTTCTATGCTCCTCGTTTGCCCATTTTCTAGGTTTTGGTCTAGAAATAGTAATTATAAATTAAGTTGTCCTTAAAGTATACCACCACACCAAGCTATTGATTCTCATGATTTGATAAAATGAATTAAATTTTCCCTTAAAGAATGGTTCAACTGATGATAGAAGATTCTTATTGGCATGGATGCAAAGACATAAGAGTTCATCAATATTAATTATATCTAATCCACTATCTAGTTTCTGAATTGTTAGCTCTTCATTAGTTTACTATAAATATATGATTAATAGACTATTACATAATTTAAAATATGCCTATTGCAAAAATAGTGATTATGAGTTTTCTATTTTTAGTAAAAGTAATAAAAAAGGAAAATTAGCAAAATTTGAATTGTGGGCATTCATGCTAGTTTTAGCCAACAAGAAGCATATAAGTTTATATAATAATATAGAAATTATATATAATAAATAGAATAATATGATTAAATAGAATAATATGAGAAATTTTATCTATTATCTATAAATTCATATATCATTATATTAATTACCATATATAATCATCATCATATTCAGTCTAAAGTTCTGCAATAAAGTAGGGTCTAGGAAGGTCTGATAGTATGCAGCCTTACCCCTATATAATACAGAGGCTACTTTCGGGGGACCCACATGCAGATGTGATAATAAAAGAATGATGCAGGTTAAAGAGTAAAAAAAATAAATTTTTTTTGAATAAAATAAAAAAGAATTAAAACTTTTAAAAACTAATAGCTTAAAAAAATATTACATATCTTCATTAGGAGATACAAATCTAGAAAACAAAGTTTTAAGAAATTTATAAGACAAATATACCTTATATGTTGTAAAGTTCTGCTTGTACCTGATGTGGTGCAAAGTTCTGCTCACTATTTATCTGAGTTGTGTATGTCAATCTTGCACAAAGCCATCCTTGAACTAAAAAATTTGGATAGTTGGCAGTTGAAGAAGCACCCCATAATTTGGCTAACCTTCCTTTCTTCCTCCAAGCAATACCAAAATCTTTTCAAGTGCTTTAACTTCAACAATAGTTTTGGTGTTGAGTATCAACCAAAATACATTTATGGGAATTAAACTCCAAGAAGAATCGCAGACGATTTATATACAAACCGTTAGAGAACCAAGTGACAGCATGAGAGGAATGCTTTCATCACCATATTTTCCAACCAAATATTTTATTATGTCATTTGATTCATACATTCCAACTTCAGTATTTGAATCCACTAGTATGTGGATCCACCATGTAAAGACAAGCACTTTACACTCTTTAGTTAAAAAACAATCAGTAACATGCAACACAAGGACCCACTTTTAGAACCAAACTAGTAAGACATAGTACATCTCAACCTTAATGGTAAAACTATAAAACCAGATCTGCCACTGAAAACAAAATAACAACATAAACAAAAGAATAAGCAAACCAGATCTAAGAGATAATAGCGACAAACTGAAACCCTCCAGTTAAATAGCGATGGCAATGATATAAAGCATATTGTAGATGCAAAAAACATAGTCGATAATAAAGAAATCCACCATTAACATATATAGTTAAGTAGTCAAAACTGACGTGACCTGAACAAGCGACCTCTTCTTCTCTCTAAAATGAAAAACAGAGATCATATCACAGTGAGGAAAGAAATACAAATTGCAAACAAGAACCAAGTTAAAAAATGTGCTCAACCTCATGAATGTCAAAACTTTTCAAATATCATATATCATTATATTAATTACAATATAGTTAAAAATGAAATTAAATATTAAATATAATACATAAATAGAGAATACATTTGTAATATATAAATAGAATACATAATATATAAATAGAATAGAATTACAATATAAAATTATATAATTTAATTTAATTCTCTAACATGATCGAATGGTTATATATTTTAAATTAAAGAAAAAAGTGTCACACTTATTTTTTGAAAAACTCTCTCTGAACATATATTGAGAAAGAGAACTTAACGAGATGTAAGTTGATTTCATATTGTATTGGTGATTAATGTTTTCTTTATTATCTTATTATAAGATTACAAATAAGTGAACCTATCGCTTTGCATTAGTGTAGTGGAAAGTAGTGTGTTTATTCTATAAGGATAAAGTAAGTACAAAGTCTAACCTTCCTACTATTATCTAGTCACCAAATAGGGGTGTAGTTGTTTGACAGGAATCTAAATTACACTAAATAAATTGAAATACCACAAGACACAATCATCAAATAATTAATAGATAAAAATCAATATTATATAAGATCTAAAATAGAAATTTCCCTAATATCATCTTATACATGTTCATCTATTTAGAAATTCTAATATATCTTAATTTAATAAAGTTTTACCTTTTGATGTATATTCACTTATGCCTCAATTGAGTAAACAATATACCTATCTGATTAACATCTAAGGATGCACTAAGTATTGTGAAACTTTATAAAATTTTGCCTTGAAATAAGAAAGTTCAAGTAATTTTATTTCTACTATCCCATTTAATCCTTATATTTATACCTAGTTTAATTTACAAATAGGTTTGTTTGATAACTTCTACTTATAACTTAAAATCATATTTAAGCTTTCATTTGTGCCTAATCAACATTAAGAAAAAATATTTCATAAATATAGAACTCTTTGTTAGAAAACTAAAATCAATCCATATAAGAATCTACTATAAATTTATCTAATATAGATAAACTAGTAACTAATCATCCTTAAAATAACAAAAATAAGCAAAAGACTAGAAGAACTCAATACAAAGGTTTCCTTTGATGATGTTCTCAATATTTTAAAGTAATTGGCTGTCTTTGAATGATTTGATCTCCAATCTTATTGAAGATGATTGCAAGATGTATTATATGACTTCTCCCTTTCTAAAAGACTACTAATCCTAATTACAAGAATAAGTTTTCTTCTCTTTTTTTTTTTGAAAAAATGGTCATGAATTTAGGCATTAAATGCAATCAAAATGTACAAAAGCACTACAAAAAGCTATACAAAATTTTACTAAGAGGGCATTTCCCATGGAATAATCCCAAGTTCAGCCTTCTTTAGAAGTAAAGATAGTAACACATTGCACGTTCCAAATTCTAGTACAATAATCAAAGTTCTAACATTTGGACTAGTATAGACTAATATAGCTTCTAATATGTAGGAGGATACTAGAGCTTTCATCTCATCCCAAGTGGCTTTGATAAGAAGGGATAGAACTAGGCAGAAGCACCACTTGATTGTGGTGTCAGGATGTTTAATGGTGGTACATAATGCTTTGATGGAACTCTGATCACCTTGAGCATTCTAAATATAGACTTATTGATGGGGCCGTGTCTGGTATCAAATCTCAAAATGCCCAATCGGGGCGAGCGGGGGAGATCGTGTGAGAGACACCTTGAAACCTCCCCACTGGAAGAAATTCCAGTGTCAACATTGGTGGGTTCGCCGCGGCGTAAGTCCGACTTCGCCGTGGCGAAGTCTCCTCTCATGCAGTTCGTCGCGAAGAAAGTCTTGACTTCGTCGCGGCGAAGTTTCACACTCTAGCGCATGCATCCTTCGGGAAAGGTTCGCCGCAGCGTACTCTAAGCCTTGCTGCGGCGAAACCTTCGAACAAAACTCAAACCACCAACATTCAACAATACAAACATACATACCTTTCTTTTAATACCATACAATATCATATCCCCTTACTAATGACAATTCCCAATCTCAACTAAGAAGATAAACATGAACTTACATAAACGATCTTTTTCAATTGTTGATTTCATTACAAAGCAACAGAGTTTGAAAAACTTTATTTATATAACAAAAGCCACACCGCTGGCTTATTACAAAATACAAAATGCACATGATACAATTGAATGCTTATGTTTAACATGATTCTAAATACCGAAAGTCTCTGAGCTAACTTAATTACTAAATATAGCTATCTTGGAGTTGCCAAATGTCTTGCAAGGTTCACAATTCTC
>JANVCQ010000232.1:27631732-27642266 GCA_025531925.1 Erythroxylum plowmanianum | reverse complement strand
TCCCTTTGTTTTTCTATCCAAATAAGAACAAAAGATGATAGAACTTACCTAGAACAAGTTGCTTTCTCTTCTTCTTCTTCTTCTTCTTCTTCTTCCTCTTTCCTCCTATATTTTTTTCTTCTTTCTCTCCTCTCTTCCATGCCATTTTCGTTTCTTCTCTTCTTAAGGGTAAGACTATTCTTCTTCCCATTTATACTCTTTATAGATGTGAAATGTCCACTTTACCCTTCCTTTAAGCCTTATAAGCTTATATGCTTAAGTGACTTACCAAGAATGTCCTTTATGCATTCTTACAACATTAATTCAATTAACCCATGAAATCAATCCTACAAACATAGACATAATAATTAACTCCCAAAATTATTCCATCTAAACCTCATAATTCATTTAAATCATGCTTAACTAGAGAGAAAAATTCGGGGGCCAACATTTCTCCCCCTCTCAAAAGAATTTCGTCCTCGAAATTCTCATCTGACTGATCAAGAGGCAGGGGTATGCTTCCTTCGTTTCCTAGTTAACTTTATCACTCAAATAATTTCTTTCAAATGTCCATAGTCAATAGACTCACTCGGTCTTTCAATTCCTATCACTCAAATAATTCCTCATATGTTTGAGATTACTCACAAATTGTTTTTCCACTTCCTATGTCGATAACACCAATGTCATATCATATCAATATTTCTTAACATACTCACAGATATCACATTACGAATCCAATACATTTTTCATCAATATCACCAACTCACAATAACTTCGTACAGACCAATTCATACTGGGCTTAGCTAATCCTTTTTCCTAACCTAAGCACACCTTGTTAAGGTGATACTCTAAGAGACAATTTATCTTTCACTTAATAATTCACATCACTGTAGTGTTAATACACTTAACTCTTTTATTTATCTCACTTTACTCCATACCTTCTGTGTTGATCCACCAACTCCTTTATTCTTTTTGAATCATTTAATTTCTATTACAGATTCATTTCACTCATTAAAAATATCCTTTGAATTAATCCTGGCCCTCAACCATTTTAAGCCTTATTCATTTTAATTGTGAGGGCGGAGAACTCCTTTTTTCACATAATACCCCATACAATATTCTAATGACATCACTGCGATACTGATTGTTATGCTTAAAGTAAATTAAAGCTATACATTGATCCCATATTCCTATGAACTCTAAAAATATAAACTTTAAGCATATCTACAATAATCAAGACCGTTGGCAATGCACAAGTGTGGTCATTTGCTTCTACCTCCTTAGCTATCAAACGCTATCTTGGCGTATTCCTAATAGGATGTATATCATAGGTTATTATTTGTGCTTCTCTAATAATTCTTCGCTCAATCATCTTTACCGGTTCACATACTCCTTATTTCAATCACAAAGTATCATTCTTCCTATTCGAACTCAAAATTCGTATTCATTTCTAATTTCTTAATAAGATTCACAATTTTTGGATCCTTAATTTGGGCTTTGTTCATGTAAAACTGATCTTAATTTTTAGTGCAGCTAATAATGCTTCATTTTTTGCCAAATTTAACTCCATTATGCACTCTTTATTGCACTAGATTTGATAACCTCAATATCCAAATTTGTGATATACTACTATTGAATTTTCTATTCAATGCATCTTATTACAACACTAGCTTTAGCAGTATAGTTCTCATTTGTACAATCATAATCCTTCAAATAACTCTATCTATTGTCTCAGTCTCGTATTCAATTCTTTCAACTCAATATTTAACTCAAAATTAAATGATCTGTATATTTCAAAATGTTTCTGTACTTAAAATGTCTCCAAACTTTCAAGCGATCACTATTGTAGCAAGTTTCAATTCATGTATCAAATAATCAACCCATGAGGTTTCAGTTATCTCTATGCATATAAAATCACTTTATCATGCTACGTTGGAATTTATCCTAATCTCTTATACAACATCATTGTATACTAAATCTCCAAATCCAGACGATATAATTACTATCAGTATTATAATTCCTCGAAATTCTCTTTACTTTCCTTACTCGTACGATTTACACATTTTTTTCCTCAAGTATTCAAACTATTCTTCTTAACATTTTGAATACATTTAATATATCATCAAATTTTGCTCTAATCACTATAATCTTCAATACCATAGTACTGTCAGGGCATTTGTTAACTCGAACAAAAATTTCCAAAGCTCCATATGCCCATGATTAGTTCTCGTAATTCCTCAAATAACTAATTCCTCAATGAGGTAACATTGTTTTCAATTTCCCAATTGTCTTACCTTTCTTAAATGATTTTCTCCATTCATTTTATTTCCTCTGATTCCCTTGGACTTACTCTTTTGTCTGCTCCTTCATACTAATTTCTCCATACATTTCCATTTTATTTGCAAACTAACTTCCTTTGTTGGTAACATATTCATCAAAATCTAATTTCTATCTCCCAAACATATTTACACAGAATATAACGTGGACCTATATACTCCTCATGTTAGCAATTAATGTCTCCTCAAATTCAAGAATCCACTCACAAAGTTGGATATTTTACATCAAACAAAATACATACATTCTCGGTAGCAAATTCTACCTCTTATGTCTTAGTATCCGTTATGGATAGGACTCCAATATTTGCTTCTGTTTCATTAATAATCATTCATTCCTTAAAAAGGAACATTTAATTCACCCAATATGATTTGATAAAACATCTCTATCTCATCTACACTGTTTCCATAATCTTTATCAATCAATTATGTTCATCAATGCTGTTTCAGCCATTCTTAACCCTTTAGTAATTTCAATTTTTTTCACATTGTACATGATCAAAATATTCTTTATAATAAAACTCAATGGAATAAGAGACATATTCGTTTACTCTTATATTTTGGTATGTATCATCAAGATCATTACATCTCATATATAATTAATTCTGACAGGTCACCCATTCATATCTCATACTAACGATACATCAATCACAATTGATTCTGAACAACCTCTGAGTATTCTATAACTATTCAAAAATTTATCTTCCATAGTAGTTCCCCTTTTTAACATAATCGCCTATACCATACTTCCATCGTGTTACTCTGATTTATCTCAAAATTTTTACTATAGGGATCATAAATTATCTCCTATACCATATCCAAATATAGATCTCGTATATACTCAATCATATTATTCACTAATATAACCACATGATAAAATATATTCTTATAATAACTGGTCAACTTAACCTTGAGAACTTCTACATATATCACCATCATTTGTTTCATCTTCCACATGTACGTTCTTAGTCAATTCAGAAGCATAGTCGCATAGCCATCTTGAAATTCGGATATCAAATTCACTAACACAATCTTATATCGGATCGTAACTCTTATCACACTAACTGAACAATCATTTTAAATTCCAAGTTCAACCTTTCAATTCTACTTTGTTTGTACACCTTAAATCTTGTCATTTTCACCTCTGTCTCTATTTCTTCCCTAGTCAATTCATGAAAATATTTTTACATCCATATCAACTCAAGTACTTATCCATAGAAACATTTTGTCACTAAATTCACTGACATAATCACAAATGATGAATCTGTGCCTAACATATCGGACTACGAAATATTTCTTATTTCTAAATATCCACGCTTTCCTTATCTTTCACTTTGATAAAACACCAATTTTCTCATTGTTTCTAATAACCCAAACTCTTATCAAAATTCATATATGTGACTCATACGGTCATAATTACTGGGATTCTATACTCATCAGTACCCTTGTCTAGCGGTGAGGAATCAGGTGTAGCAGATCTTTGCAAAACTCCTCGTGTTCCTTTACGAGGTGACATTTTACTCCTTTAATAAAATACTAATGTTTAGCTTACATTTCAATCTTATTTTCTACATGTATGCATGATATGCATGTCACTTAATACAATCAATCAATGCACAATGCAACAAGTAATCACAAAGCATAAAAATTCATACTACTATGCACTCTAAGCCTAGGAAAAACCTAAGCTTTGATACCAAACATGTTGGGGCCGGGTTTGGTATCGAATCTCAAAATGCCCAATCGGGGCGATCAGGGGAGATCGTGTGAGAGACACCTTGAAACCTCCCCACTGGAAGAAATTCCAGCGTCAGCATTGGTGGGTTCACCGCGGCGAAGTCTCCTCTCATGCAGTTCGTGGGGAAGAAATTACAGCGTCAGCATTGGTGGGTTCGCCGCGGCGTAAGTTCGGCTTCGCCGCGGTGAAGTCTCCTCTCATGTAGTTCGTCAAGACTTTCGCCGCGGCGAAGTTCCACACTCTAGTGCATGCACCTTTCGGGAAAGGTTCACCGCGGCGAAACCTTCGAACAAAACCCAAACCACCAACATTCAACAATACAAACATACATACCTTGCTTTTAATACCATATAATATCATATCCCCTTACTAATAACAATTCCCAATCTCAACTAAGAAGATAAGCATGAACATACATAAAAGATCTTTTTCAATTGTTGATTTCATTACAAAGCAAAAGAGTTTGAAAAACTTTATTTACATAACAAAAGCCACACCGCTGGCTTATTACAAAATAAAAAATGCACATGATACAATTGAATGCTTATGCTTAATATGATTCTAAACACCGAAAATCTCTGAGCTAACTTAATTACTAAATATAGCTAACTTGGAGATGCCAAATGCCTTGCAAGGTTCACAATTCTCTTTTTCTGCTTTTTCTTCACCTGCGGAGTGGGAGGTAATGGGGTGAGCTGCGAAGTTCAGTGGCTTATACATTTATAGCCATTGGCGACGAGCCACACAATCAAACATG
The DNA here is from genome assembly GCA_025531925.1 of Erythroxylum plowmanianum. Taxonomy (NCBI): domain Eukaryota; kingdom Viridiplantae; phylum Streptophyta; class Magnoliopsida; order Malpighiales; family Erythroxylaceae; genus Erythroxylum; species Erythroxylum plowmanianum. The sequence continues at coordinate 27,637,459 of JANVCQ010000232.1, read as the reverse complement.
CACACACTTAATATATTCATATACGACTATATCTCATTGGGCTAGCAATTTAATCATTCACAATTCAAATTCATAACTCATAGTTCAACATATCATCACATAGAACATGTCAAGGGTAATTAATCATCAAAACATAACACTCAATATTGCAGTATAACTTGACAAATCAAATTGCAAATGCACAAACAATTGGCTCGAGATTTTCGTGGAACAAAACGGATAAATCGAAGTTTATACCGTGAACAAAACGAGTTCAATTTCTCAAGATCTCGTGGCCTCAAGCGGGCAGCCGAGAGAAGGCTATACGTCGATGTGCACGTGACTAACGAAGCGTTACTCTATTGCCCAAACACAATCAAAGTTATGCTCAATTCATTTCCATACATTTGTACTTTTCATGCTCATCATGCTTTTCTTCCGCTTTTCATTTATACAAAATGCCATGACATAACATGATCCCAATCACAATGCATTCTTAACAATTGCCATAATTCAAAACAAGCAATTAAACAGACAACATACAAGCAAGCAAGACAATTTGTCGATACTACATAACAACTATAAATATATTACCCACCTAATTTCGCTTGACAATCCAAGTTCAATGTTGTCTTTCCTCTTGCTATTGGATCAGACTTGCTTGGTTTCCTATAACAAACCAAGTTCTCATTCAAACAACATTCAAAGGAAATTCATAAGGCTTCAGTAATCAAAATAATAAAATTGAGCTATAATCCTTTCAAAACTTAGACTTTCAGGTCAAATTTTTCATGATCTTTTTGATCTAGTAATAGAAGAAATTTGATAACACTTGCTTCTAGAAAAATGTTCTTTGTTATCTTAAGTTTCCAATGACATCAAAAGCATTCAATTTAGTTCAGTAATTCGAAAGTTATACTCCAAACATTTTTGGACTATTCTTATACTAAAACAACATTATGTTCTCAACTTCCATCCAAAATTAGAATTATTAAAGACTGAATTTAGACTTAATTCTTTCATAAAATTTGTAGCCCTATGTCTCTAGTTTACAGCAAATTAAAAATCAACTCATTTGGATATCTACAGAAAAAGTTATGTCTAAAATACCAAAATATATTTGTGCAGGAAAAATAGACTTCGCCGCGGCGACAAAATATAAGTTCGCCGCGGCGATGTCAGAAGTTTGTGGCAGTGAACTTCTTTAGAAACTCACTCTGAAGACATATTTTACCACATTTTTCCTCTTTTCACTCCCCCCTTCCATATATAACCCATCTTAATACTAAACCATCTTTTCTACTTCATTTCAACCCCAAAGTCATTCACAAACCAATTTATAAACTACTCTTGATCATTAACCAAACACGAACACATTTACATAAACCATCATCAACCACTTCCAACACATATTCAACTTCATTTTAACTTCAAACCATCACTAAATATGCTTCATTTAACAAATCAAAAAGAAGGATGCTTATACTTACTTGTTTATCCAAAGCTTCTTCAATCACCTTGAAACGCTAGCTTAGAAATCCCTAAAAATAAAAAATGATTCTTTAGTTCTTTCTTTCTTCCCACACAAATCCTACACAAATCCATTTCTCTAAACCCTATTCTAACAAACCAAGAAGGAAAGATGATTACCTTAGCAAATCCTCTTCCTTCTTCTCCTTTTCATGTTTTCTTCCCTCTTACTTAGCTCTTCACGCACACTTCTCTTCTCCTCTCTCTTTCTTTCTTTCTTTTGTTCTTTTTTTTATACAAGTCAACTTTTCTTCTTCCACGTATACCCTTCCTTTAAAACCTTAATTCTTCCAAACTTAAGTGAACTACCAAAAATGCCCTTATGAAATCTTACCACTTTTAATTCATCTAACCCATATAATAAAAATCCTACTAACATTTACATAATAGTTAACTCCAAAATTTAATCCATCAACCTCATAATTCATTTAAATCATGCTTAATTTCAATAAAATAATTAAAAAAATTCGGGGGCCAACACTTATGTAAAGATTTCCAAATGGTAAAGACAAAATCAAATTGAAAGAAAAGATGATCATTTCTTTCTTTAACTATTTGCAAAAGAATACACCTATTAGTCATGTCAAAATGCTTCTTTAACTTGTCAACAATTTACATTTTTTTTTTCATGGCTAACCATAATGCAAAGAAATAATTATGTTGTTGTTTTTCCTTAAAACCATAGCCCTATGAAAGAATGCTATGTTTTTGTCACCACATTTCATCCATTCTACTATGGATCTTTGTTTCATAAGTGAGGAATAGTAGAATATGGCTTTTGAGAAATGTTGCATAGCTTCTTTCCCCTTATGTTGAAGAAGAGCTGATAAAACCTTTCAATACATGGCTAACATCATTCCTAAGCAATATTTACATAATTACCTAAAACATAACATAAAATAGTTAAATCAAAGTGATTTAGATAGAAAATAAAGTAAAATATATATACATTACATGGACATCAGTTGGACAACACAAACCATATATAATATTGAATAAGATCATTGAGTTTCACTAAAGGCGTAAAAAAGCCACCAGCTGCTACATCAATAGTGCCTCATGTGGGTGGATTCCTTTCATTATAAAATGTTTGCAGGAGGAACCCCTTTTGTAAATTATGATGTAGACAGCTCCCTTACAATTCCTTGAATCGCTCTCATGCTTTATATAAAGACTCCTTTACGTTTTGCTCTAAGTTTTTTATTTCCTTTATGAGTTTAGTAGTCTTTGTCAAGAGGAAGTGCTTAGCTAAGAAGGCTAGCACCAATTGCTCCCATGTTGGGACATTCACTGGGTTGAGTGAATTCAACCATGCCTTAGCTCGATACTTAAGTGTAAAAGGAAAGAGTTTCATCTTGGTTGCATCTTTTGATGGCCATTGTACCTAAAAGTATCACAAATCTATAAAAAAAATTGGCCAAATGAGCATTGGGATCCTCATTGGCCAAACCATAAAATTGCATATTGGTCTGCAATATGTTCAATAATGCTTATTTGATTTTGAATGTATTAGTCTACATTAGGGGTCTTATAATCGCTTGTTGATTCACATTGAAGCCTAGTCTTATGAAGTCCATAAGGGTCTTTTATTGTTCTCCTTATTTTCTTTACTCCAACATTGTTCTTTCTATTACTTCTTGGCGTTCGCTTTTTTAATCTCTTTTTCTTGCTTTGTGATGTCAGAAGTTTGTGTATCTATTATCTTTCTTGAAGTCCTTACTAACCCTATGTTTATACACCTGTAATCACAAAAAAATAAAAAGTATCAAATTCCTTAAATCAAAGGAGTTAAAAGATAAGATGCTAAAAATTACAATCCCTAGCAATAACGTCAAAACCTTGTTGCTTGTTTTAATGTATGCAATATCACAAGTATACAGATCATTATAGTCACAAGATATCATTCTCACAAGGATTGATTATGGTCACATAACATTTTGAATCATGCTTGGTTTAAGGTAAAAAAATATTAAAATGATTGAAAATTAGAGTAAACTAATGAACTTGATAACTGAACAAATAAAAGATAACGATAAAATTAAAATATTCAATTATGGAAACAAGGGGATTATTCTATCATTGTTTTGTCTTCCATTCACTTTGTGAATTCAACTATGCTTGATTCTAGATATCCAAAGGTTTCGATCCTCTCTTAAGATCTAATCAAGTAATTCTAATTGAAATAGATAATAGCTGAGTTGCAATCTCTCAATCTCTTAAAACTACTCATAACTAATTTCCCTTTAACTTGATATTAGTAGGTCTATTAAGGTACTAATGCTCGTTGCATAACTTAACACAAATAATTTGATTCAATATTTTGACTCAAATGAAGTATATGAACAACAAATATCATAAGCAATAATATATTGAATTCAATAAGGTTAAAGTTATACAAAACATTTTCAGAATAAATCCTAAAATAAACTTAGCAATCCATAATCATATCCAAAATACAACTATTTAGATAAAATATAGTAAATATAAGAGAAAGAAATCAACTTGTAGCCTTGATCTCAAAAAACTAGAAAGTTAGAGTTGATTTGATGATGATTCCACTTTGGATCTTCTTCTTTGGGAAGTGTAGCCTCTTTTGTGCTCTTCTTTCCTCTTTTGGTATGTCTTATGACTCTCAAGACTTCCCCATCTTGTTGTAGGCCTTATAATTTTCTTTTATAGTAAAAATAAAGTTTTCTAGAACATATACAGTCACTTACACAACTATGTAGGTGATTGTGTATGGACAAAAATCCCCAATTGCAACTTTATATGGTTATAGTGACTTATACAGTCATGGGGGTGTAGCTTCGCACGGGCATAAATTGTCTTTAAAACTCCACACATTTAGAATGACTTACACGAGTACTTGCACAATCGTGTAAGTCCCAGGTTGTTTCAATTATTCCATTTTATGACACATTTTGACCCAAATTTTTTTCCTTTTAGTCTATGAAGGCAATTATCACCTAAAACACTCTTGAAGCAAAATAAGTACCATAATACCATAAGGTTCTCAAATAACAAGAAAAATACATTAAATATAGGTGTATAAATATAGTCAATTAATTGTTTATCAAATATCTACAAGAAAAACATAGACATTACAACAATAAAAAAGTAAATATAACATACACCAAATAGAATAAAGAAAAATCAACATTAGTAATAAAGATAATGTATATGAAATAGAATAAAGGAAAACATTATATTAACATTAGAGTACTTTAAAGATACATTCAATCATTATAATCAAGACCTTTAAAATTATCATCATTAATCACATCAATAAGATAAATGCTAGTAAAAATAACAGGTAGTACTTTTAAGATACATTCAGTCATTATAATCAAGATTTTCAAAGTCATCATCTCATTAGTATTCTACTCTTCATTGTTATTATATTATGCCAAAGTATTATCAATTTCACATAATTTGTCCTTAAAATATTCTTTATCCCTTTTTACAATAAGAATATCTTGTACATTGGTTGCTTATAATATATTGGGATTAACATCTGTCCTATATATTGAGAATATATCCTCACCTTCAATTTTGAGTGCTACATTATTCAACTATGATTCAATATCTTGATATACTTCATCGTTATCTTAACCCATGTCACCATTTTCCCTTCCTTAGACACCAAAAAGATTTTAATGTTTAAACTTCTACATAACTTGCCAATTATTGCCCTAACCCTAACAGAATTAGGGAAAATAAAGATAGAAAAGTATGCAAATTTTTTACTGCTTAGGGAATTAGGTTGTAACAAGATAAATTAGGGTGAGTAGAGAGAGACAAAACTAGAGCTTACCAAATAGCAAACCTTAATACCTCCTGGCAAAGTCCCTAACGCAGAAGTTCAAGTGAATGATAGAAGATGCACGATGAGGGCATGTGATGCACAGTTTGAGAGTATACTTATGAGCAATGATATGAATACTGGTACGTACTATATCAGACTAAAATCGGTACGAAATAAAGGGTAGGTTATATCAGGTTTAAATATCAATCTGTTTCTGATGATACCGGCCAGTATTCAAAATATCATCCAAATATCGAAAACTTTAGAAACTAGGGAAACTTTTTTGTAAAATTTACTAAATTTTTTAAAATCTCCCTCCCTCCCTCCCTTGTTTTCCAAAATTTTTTAATTAGTTATTTTATTTATTTCAACTTTTATAATTATTGTGAATTTTTAATTTTTGTTTTTAAAAT
>JANVCQ010000232.1:27600793-27618457 GCA_025531925.1 Erythroxylum plowmanianum | reverse complement strand
GCCATTAAATTGTGTCATGGCATTTTGATTTGAATGGAAAGAAGAAAAAGCATGAGAATATGAAATTGTGAATGATTAATTTTGAGCATGATTATGTGTTTTTTTTGGGTGAGAGAGGAACTGTTTCGTAGTCACGTGCACGTTGACATAAAGCCTTCTCCCGACTGCCCGCTTGTGGCCCACGAGATCCGAAAAGTGGACTCGTTTCATTCACGGTGTAAATTTCAGTTTCTTTGTTTTGTTCCACGGAACCCTCGAGTCATTTGTTGTGCATTGCATCTATGAATTGTCAAGTTGATGCATACATGATTTGTATTATTGTGAATTGATTGAGAACTATGTTTTTCTTGAATTTAATAAAAGTTTTCTATGACAAATGCATAATTCCAATGGTTTTTCTTGTTATCGATTATGAATTGTTACCCACGAGCTTCCAAGCTCACCCCCTTTTCATCCCATCTTTAGGTGAAAAGAATGAGATCCAGAAATCAAGAGTTAAAGCATCATTTCGATTATGCATATTTTTGTATTTGAAGTTAGATTTTGTAAAAGCGAGACTTTAGATGCATTTTGAGAACTATTGGGTTTTACATCTTTTGTATTTTTGGATTTTGATATTGATGATGTATTGTGGCATGAGATGCCATTAAAGCTTGTAAACACTTATCTTATGATGTTAATGAAATATGATTTGTGTATGGATGATGTGGGTTGAAATTAGATATAATTGAAGAAGCTATCCATTTGACATGATGAATCTTGAACCTGAACTATTGATATATATATATATATATAAGTGAGTCACTATGGAAAAGAAAGATAGGAATGTTATGAATGACGAGATGTTGTTGAATATAAAGAGTTAAATGAATTGTGGTTGAGAGTTTGACGAATTCCAATTGATAGTTGAAATCTTTATGAATGATATTGCAATAGAGGAAGTGAATTTGGGATAATTCTCAAGTTTTTCATGAGGGTAAAATGTGTGTTCTGACTTCAGGAGAAAATCTGTATTAATATAGGATGAATTTGACTAAGTTGTCTTCATGGAAGTTGAAGATGATCTTTCGAGCTTTCCAACGATATAAAGTTTGTAGTTTTTGGATATCGGAATGGAAAGTTATGATCATTACAAGTTTCTGCATAGGATGTGTGTATAGGACAACTATGGAGAATGATGATTAATTATGGTTTTGACGAATCAAATGGGTTGAGAATTGAGAATTTTATAAGATAAATTGGGTGTCTGAATTGATTTGAAGTGAGTTTGCACTAGAAGAGTTGGATTTGCGAAGTTTATGAGTGAATATGATGTTAGAATGGATGTAGCAAGCATTGGAGGGGCTTTGGAGGGGTTTGGGAAACCCAACGGACCTTCTTGGGTCAAAAAATGATCCCCAGCCTCACCAATGTCCGTTTAACGGACATCCATATCCGTTAAACAAACCTTCTCGGCCAAAAATGGCTCCTAACCCCGACAATGTTTATTCACGGAATAGCTTCAGTAAATTACAATTTTTGACCCTTTTAGAGGCAGAATATCGCTTTGTGACCTTCATAAAAGTTGTAGATATTGAAGTCTTCTTTTAAATTGTCTAAGAATGAACTCAATCAGACATATGTAGCAAAAGTTATAGCAATTGCGCCAAGAGAGGTACAAAATGATTAAGGACATAAATATGTTGGATTCTTTTGTCCATAACTTCGTCATCCGACCTCCGAATGAAGTGATTCTTAAAGCGATAGATTCCTAAGACATGTTTCTATCTCTCAATAGAAATTGGGATCTTTTAGAGTTGATTTGAGAAAGTTTGATTGAGAGAAAGTTAGGGGTCAGTTGGGATACCATGATTGAGATATGAACATACTTTGGCTTTCTAAGCACAACTTCTTCTATAGAGTTCCAATTGAGATAGTTCTTACTTCAAATTAAACTAGAGACTTAAAGCTACAATTGTTGTGAAGAAGTCAATTTGTGATTTTGGAGATTGACGGGTGTGGGCACTCCACTCTTGAGATGATGATTAATAAGGGTTCTTTGAATTTAACCCTACAAGGTAATACGCAAACTAAAGGTTTAGGACTCTGGATTGTTGGGCTTCAGAAACGGGACTCAATAATTAAACTATCAAGTAGCATTAAAACATTATAAATCTAAAGCTTAAATGCTTATCTTCAATTTCTTTTCCCACCATTTGTCACTTGCATCAATAGTTTGATTAATAGGATCCCATCCTAGTCCAATTTTCTTACTTACTAAATTTGTCCAAAGCTGCCAATCCTTTTTTAATCCATCCCATTTATTCTTAAATTGTTTGTATTCATAGTTCTTCTTAGTTTCATGAGCAAACTTTGAAACTATATTTTTCCATCCAATCTTGTTAAACTGACCATTTGGTCGATTTCCAACTAAAGTCTCTTCCATAAAAATTTTGATTAAAATTTCAAGAGTTCTATCATTCCACTCCACTTTAACCCACCTTGAATATCTTGACTTAGTATTGACATTTTCTATCAACAACAAAATCCCACTGCATATAACAATGAATTTAACAAGTATAAGAAAATATAAAAGTATAATCAAAATGACATAGACAAAAGCATCATAAGCATTAAGTCTTTTGTGAACTCGGGATTAAAAGCATAACAACAACTATGGAAGTTTATTCACATACAGAAGTAGAGAAAGAGACACACTTCATAAGGAATTGTTGAAGCAATTATAAATTACTCATCATGTATTACTTTTAGCCTCTATTTAAAAACACTTTTACATGCCTACTTTGAATTATTGAGTGCACTTAAAAGAACTATATAATTACTTTAAGGGACTAGCATCTTCACTCACAGGTTTGATGGAATCACAATGTCAAATTATGTACGCAATGGGTTGCCTATAGAAGCTATTCATATACTCTGTACTAAAATTAGCTTGTCATCATATCACATCAATGAACAAGTTGCAAGTCTCTGAGCAAATGATTTATTAATCCCCTACTACTACAAGCCAATATAGGGACAATCATAACTTCCAAGTTTGACTACTGACAATCAAGGTAGAGAGCTTAGCTCCTACATATATGGCCGTAAGCTATCCATTGATTTGTGAGAGAGAAAAAAGACGTGTGTGCATTAGTTCCAAGATTCTTACTGGTAGGGCAGAACTTAGAAATATGGGAATTCCAAGTCCTGCTATGGCCTTGAAAAGGTCTGCGTTTTTGTCTGCATTTCAACATATGTGTTTAACGCAAACATTTCTGCATAAACAATGCAGACCTTCACAATGCAGACGTTCCTCTGCGTTATGAAGAGGAGGAAAAATAATATTTGAGAAATTCCAGAAAAAGCATACCAGAAAAAAATACATACCTGTGAGTCGATCTTGAGAAGGTGAGTTCTTGCGTTTGAGAATAATCCAAATAAACAGAACAGTCCAAAGAAATAGAAGAGTCACTTTTGATATATGCGTAAGTGACGCAAAAAGGTCTACCCAGAAAAGCTAAAATTTGGGCCTTTTCTGAAAAGCTCCAAATTTGAGCTTTTGGAAAAGCTGTATTTTAATTTTAAAAAAAACTATTTCTACTTTAAAAGTGTTTTTGAAATTTACAGCCAAACACTCATTTCTTCCTTAAAATAGCTTTTGCGGTAGATAAAATGGGCAAATGCTGATATCTTAAAAGGAAGAACCTTAGGGGAATTCAAATGTAAACTCTCTTACTCTTTCTGCGTAAGGAAACATCAAATGTATTATAGGAAATGGCAAAGCATCTTTACTATTTTATAACATTTGGAGCTAGGTGGTTTCCCTCTTTAGAATTCAACAATACATCCCCTTTATGAACTTAATCCCAATCAATGCTAAGGTGGGAGGCTTGATGTGGGTTAACACGTGGAGAGAACTACCTAAAGTTACAGTGCAACTTTTAGCATCCTACAATCCCAACTTGAATAGGGTAGATGAATACGCACTGATATGTTGGGGCTCAGGACAATATACCAATCATTTCTATAAGAAATTGCCAAAGACAAGAAGGGATTATCAACTCTGGAGCAAAATTATCTGGGATAAGTTTCTGTTACCCAAACTATCTTTCCATATATAGTTGATAGTCAAAAGAAGACAACACACTTGATAGACTATAATTCTTAAGTATTACCAATATTTGCCTCTTATTGAAAGAGGAAGCAGAATCCATGAAGCATTTATTTTTCAGATGCAAATTCTCCAATGAAGTCTCTACTTCAATCAAGGAATTATATCACCAAAAAAAATTAGTTAACAATTTCAAGAGGCAATGTTTTGGTGAATAATAAAACATTATCCTTTATTACTTTAAGACGAAGAAGCCTTTATTGATCATTTAACTACCTCCATATAGTTTATATTATATTCAATAGTCGACAGTTAACAAACCCTTAATTAAGTTAGGTTTAAAGTAGTATCAAAATTTACCAATCCATATATGGGATAATTTGGAGATATTAGACATGCAAGTGATGTTTTTTTTTTTAAAATTCTCATATTAAGTTAGCTTAATAAACTTATTCTCTAATAAGTACTTACATATTTGTTTAAATAAGTACATGTTTGTTTTAACACGTACTAATCTTCTCTCTCTATTGGTGCCCAATATTAATAAAGTAATAACTAAGAACGACTTAATGTGAGAATTTGCCAATGTTCTTTTTAGTGAGAACTTGTTTAAACTTTACAGCTTTCATCTCAATTATAACCATAATTAAAATGATTTCCCTAAATACATTCTTTGATCTGTGATGAGAAGTTAGCTCCTTTCTCATACCTAATGGTTTTAAGGTTCTACAATACATTATTATTTCAATAATGCAAGGGATTGTACCAAATTCATTGAAAAACTTCTTGATACAAATAATAATTTCCATTAAATGAAAATTGCATATGGCATGATTAGCACTTAATGCTATATTGGAGCCTTTCTAACTCAAAAATAATATTATTCCAAGTAAAATATCCCTCAACTAGGAGTTGCTTATGTTCTTATCAAACTAAAGTTAAAATGTATATAACTTTTGATCGCAAATATCAAATCATACATATATCTTTAACATTTCATAAATATAGTTATCTCAAATAGGTAAGAAACTTTTATATGTATATAGATTTTTATTATTACAATTTAAGTTATTACATTTTTCATATCTAACGCAAAGTTGTTCTTGGACTATCATATCTTCCATAATTGAAAATATGAAATGTTACTTTGTATGAACATTATGTCATTTACAGACTCCTACTGAAGAGAGTAACTATGCTCCTACTGAACTTCATGTAACAATCATCTCTAGACAAAAACTTTCAAAATTCACATGAAAGAATATAACTATACTCCTGCTGAACTTCATGTTACAATTATCTCTATTAAAAACTTTTTAAATTCACATGAAAGAGTATAACAGTTAGCTTATCCTATAGATAATTACAAAACTTTAATGTAAAACTTACCATAATAATCTTATCAAAATGTTTGGGATTCTTAATGCCTAGTTAGTACTTATGTTTAAATACTTCAAAATTTTAATAACCACTCTTTCTTCGAGCTATTTTTGGTTCTCTAATAACTTTAGCCTGTTTCATCTTCTAACTTACTATCAAGATCAAGTTGAGTACTAAAGACATCATCAAGCATGCTATCTGAACCATTACAAATTGTCTATTACACAACCTGAGCCAGAGTGATACTCTTCAATAAAGAAATATCTTCTAAACGTTGGTTTCTGTCCTTTGCCGAAACTCGGACTGCAAGTGCAGCTTTCCCACTAACAATGAACACAAGTTTGTGAAGTTGAAAAGCGTTGACTTCCCACTTATTTTATGTGCCAATTAGTGGGGTTAAGAAGCAAATTGGGAAGTTGTGTATGGAGATTGCAAGATGTAGGGACTTGAGAAAATATACCGTTTTCTCTGTAATTTTCCCATTTGAGTTCCATAAAAGCTGAACTAAAATCTTTGTCACGGACGATAACGTGGTATCTAGGCCAAAATCATAACAACTAAGGTTTTCCGTGTGTTCATAACAGAATCTGATAAAAAATTGCGAACGTGGTTGAAGTTGATGCAATTTGACCATTTTCATTTTCGGAGTTCACAATCTGTATGTGCAGAAAAATTAAAATAATGGACCAACTGCCCGAGGCAAGATTGAGCAAAAATCGGGCAGTTGGTGCTTGTCTAAAACCAAGAGTTTTTGATCATGCATGCGCAGCTATAATACAACCCATCAGAGTGAGAGTTGAGTGTGAGAGAGGGTAATTATCTTTTCAAAAACTGGTGTGCCAGATTGCTCCGTCACCTTCCCCACACCGCTGGTGTACCTCCTCCATTCTTTCAACTGACTTGCAAATACCACTGCAACTCCAGTCGAATGATGCTCCACAAGGATTACCAGCTTGTGCCTTCCACTCACAATCTGTAAAAAAAAAAAAAAAGAAAAGAATCCAAGTACTATTAGCAACAGCAACTTTCTCTGGCAAGATCTACAGTTCCCGATCAATGCAAACATTTCCTTCATGCTCTTGACAAGATGGTAGAGGTCATCTGATGCTCTCAAGCATCTAAACACTAAAAGGAAACATGAAAAGAGGCTTCTTTTCATGAATATTATGGAATAGAATGTCAAGCTGATGGATCTATCAATCTCATAGATGCCTGAAGAACTAATATTGTTAACTTCAACCTGATTATAAGCATTAAACATTCCAGTTTTATCATTAAAAAGTTCAAAATATTGCACAGACACTGCCAATAATGTGAAGTTAAGACAAACTCGAGGAAAAAAGATGCTGATAAGCATCTTACCTGGTGGAGTTCCACAACAAAGGCTTCTATCATCAATGTGCTCAACATCAAGGCCAATGAACCAAGATCCCAAGGAGACATCTTCATTCACATATCTATGAAGTATGTGCCTGGCATGAAAACATCAATGATTTAACAATGTAAACCATGCACTCCAAAAAGAATGGCAATTAACTTTGGGGACTTACCGATTTACCGAAATATATGTGGCCAAATCTTTAGAGATTGCATATATTTGCCCTGTTGCATGCCTAAAATACTTATTTCCCTCTTCACCAAATTTCCAATACTCTGGTTCGTGATACTTAACACCTCTGCATACAGAAGACAGAACCAAGGAATAAACAATTAGAACTAACTACAATGAAAGGTTTTCTCTCTGTCTGGAGAATTGACCCTTACTTCCGTGCTAGGACAGGTCCAGACTTCATACAACCAATATAAACACGAGGCTTGGACCGATGGCGAGCCAATGTGGACCCAACCATACCTATAAATATTCATGTCATTTTAGTATTAGAATGACATTTCCATTTCTTTCTTCAGTGAAAGAGTAATACTAAGATACTAACCAAGATTTATGTGCACATCATCATCAACTTTAATGTAGAAGTCAGCATCCCACTTAGCAACAGCTATTGAAAAATAGATTTGTGTTTTTGATGACAATTCGTGGTACCCTTCTATATGATTCTGCAAAATGGATAACTCTCCATAAGCTTTGAGCAAGTCAATGAAAATGAGTGAAAGTCACTCTGGAAAGCTGGTCATAGAGTTGCAATAAAAACTTTATTTTACTCCTAAAACTCCAAAGGCTTGAAGTACCATATCCTTTTATTAAAAAGAGTGTTCAATAATATACTTTAGAAACTCAATGACACTTCTGGTAGAGCGCCAGAAGAGGTAAGCAAAAATTTCCATCCCAGAAGCAAGAAGAAGGAAACCAGTGGAAGTTAGAGGAAACTAAGTTAGCAGCATTTGCTTGGTGAAGCCATATATATATATATATAAACCTGTAATGGTGGTAGCTTAATAAAAAAAATGTGTCATGGGTCTTTTCACATTTAAACAGAAACAACAGAAGCATCAGAGTTTAAACAGACTGTACCAGTCGAAGGAAATCCTTGTATTGCTCTTCTTCTGCATTGATAGAACGGTCCAAAACCCCACCTGGAGATGCACTGCAACACATGAAATTGAATCATATTTATTGCTTGAATCTATTGTCTTTGCTAAAAGGCTATTTTGGCAAACACTAGCAATTGGACCAAACCTACCTATGTCCTATAACAAACCGTATTATGATGCCCTTCTCAGTTTCTAACTTCTTCAGCTCATCCCCTAAAGTGAACAATAACCAAAAAGCATAAGCAACTTTCTGCTTCTAAGCGACACCAGTTATCTATCTAAAAGAACCATTAAAATTACAAGATTTTACCTTTTGGCAACCAGGTCTCTCTAATTGAATCCCTTCGCTTCCTGCTGCTGAATGCAGTTATTATTCCCATAACAAAGAAAACCTTCTGTCTCTCCACGTGCTCAGTTCCATATTTTGTAAACATAGGAGATCCTTCCACACTGTCAGCTTTGGCAGCTCTTGCAGAAGCTAGCTGCACCTCCAATGATGAGATTGTTTTGTCAAGTGTCCTGTAGTTATCATTATGAATGTATTATATGATATATCAAATAATCTTGGACAGAAAACTAAAAGAAAAAACAGTAATTGTGTCGATAGATATAGTTGGAACTTACTCAGCAGTTCCTCAATGCAAATCTATAAATCCCATGATATGATTCAATATGTATAAATCATGAAACAAGCAGCCATAGAACCTTACATTATCACATCATGAGTCTGCGAAACTTGAGATAGAATGTCTCCTGCCCCCACTGAACTCTCCTGCTCAACCACATCAATACTATCTGAAAGTGTTACTTCAGGCAATCAACATGAAAACAAATTTATTCTAGTTACTGCCACTTGCCTTGTCACAATTAACTATGGGATGAACTCTTTTTACTTGTTTATTCAAAGAAGCCGTCTCATTATCCTCTTCACCAGGGTCAGGTATAGCCAACAACCTGTTATTCACATATAAGCTGCAAAATCAGTAACTTCCAAAGCAGGGCATTTAAGAAAAGCAATGGGGCCACATAAAGGTGGAGTTCTAAACACATATGGGAAGATATGGGAATGAAGGGCATTGAAGAAATCCAAAGACCATACTACAATAAAATGGGATCACAACATAGATGATTTCCAAGCAGAATGCACTTAGTTGGAAGCAATTATGGACTTGAGGATGTGGCCCTGTTAAATGTTACTTGTAAGGCTTCTTGATCACCAAGGAATAAGAGACACAAGATCGATGACTCCAATGTCAACACAAAACCGGTGTTGAGGAAGAACTAGCAATAATGACTGGCGATCTATGCGGATTGCTTGATGGCAGAAATGCTTTGCCAGTTTCATCCCTGAGACTAATTTCTTATATTAAATTTTGCAAATAAATGATGATAGTCTTAGCCTGTGGATATTGCTCCTTGCTCACATAGCCAACATTGGGCTTCAATAACTATATCATAGGATTAGATGGATACTTCTTCTTAATTACGATGGATACTTCTTCTTAATTAAGTTCGTCATTGTATATAAAAAGCAATGATCATAATAACAAAATTTCCAAAAAAGGATCATAATAATAACGTGGACAGTGGGATCATCCATCATCAGCTATAGGAAATAATGGAATCCACTATTCACGATGAATTAAAATAGATTGTCTTCACTATCACTTGAGTAGAAAAGACAACCCATCATTCATTCGCGATAAAGAGTTTAAGGAGCTGAATGGGATATTTAATACATGAAAAATGAGAGTATTAAAGAAGGTCAATTGCAGTATCACCATGAAATAAAAAACCTATAACTTCACACTCATAATCTGTTGTAATAGGTAGAAATCACTAAAATGTCAAGCTGGCCAATGAAGTGATTAAAATATATCCAAATAGATTTTCTCAAGCCATGCATATGAAGGCTTATTTCCTACAGTTGTGTTCTCTATCTGGGGAAAATTTTAGAAAGTGATATTATGATAAGAAATTCAAGGAGCTTGGAACCAAGATGATAGATGCCTACGTCTAATCAAGCCACTGAGAATTCCAATATTCTGTTATCATATGTTCTGGCACTAATCTATTAATAAATCACACATTAAACCATTGATCACCGTAAGTTCATAGTAAAGCACAATGACTCATGGTTACGCAACTCCTTCTACAGTAAAACTCCTAAATTGTCAAACGAAGGGTAAAGTTAGTACTACACAGCACATTTGTTCAAGAGAAGCAAACACAGGGAGTTGCTTCAATTCTAAGTGGGCGTAAGATCAGAATGGGAGAATCGACTATCCAAATCTAGTAAGATTAAGTCTTTATGTTAAGAATCCAAGGTCTCAATTCATTCAATTCATTAATCTATGTAAATGGAGTCTTTACTTCATCCCATCCACAACTTATTTAGTAATTACAGACACAAAAGTACGTAGAAACTACGGACATGCCTAAATTAGGTTAGAAAAGGTATAAATCTATAAGAAAAGTTTATATGTTGCACATGATTTCGTAACGGATCATACGAAAACACCATCCTTCATAGACAGCCAAAAGAGCACACGAAGAATACAGAACTGGCAGCCAAAGTTAACTAATTTTCTTTCAATGAAGCAAATCTGAAAGCTTATAACTTCATCGACAAGATCCTGAAGCGGTTTAACGAAAGTAGAGAGGCAAGGAGCAAAAACCTGTTGACAACAAGAACACCCAAGAAAAAGCTGGCAATGCAGAAAAGAGAAACCCATCTGGTGGAGACTCCGTTGTTGGACTTTTGAGGTCTGGTGAAACCCATTAGAATCCAACAAGCTTCAACACTAAAACAGCTAGCCTTTTTCGTCAACAATTTACGAAGGTTTTTGGCGTGCTACAAACAAGAGAAAACAAGTGACCCCATTTATCGGAGTTGAGGTCAGGGAAAATAATGGAGAAAGCCAGATGTTGTCATTAAATGAACAAGGAACTGGATTTGTCGCCTTTTCTCTCTTTCTCAATCCAAATGAAAATGAAAATCAAAACCAAAACCAGGGAGAGAAGAGAATGGGCAGCCTGTGTACCTACGTTGGCCTTTCATTGTTATGTGACACAAGAATACAAATATTTTAAAACTTGAAAGCAATAATAATGCAAATGACAAAAGTCACGACAACTTAACTGCCAGTTTTACCCCTTTCTCCCCCTGTCTCCTTTAAGAAAAACTTTTATCTTCATCTTCTCTCTTCTGACTTCGCACCACCACTTTTTGATTTAAGACTTAACAGTGTAGTTTTGTTTTCTTAAAAAGAAGTAACTGATATAATTATTAAATATCATAATAATTTATAACACTAGACAGACATGAGTTACGTTGGTAAGTTTCCCTCCTTCCATCATCCTTCAATTGTTTTTGTTTAAGAAAGAAATGTGAACGAATTATGTAACGGTGATGGTGATAGCTACTGTTGGGTGGCTCACTCCGTCACCATCTTTAACAAGTATTTGAATCGCAGGAAAATAAGACAGAGAAGATAATTAACAGATAAAATTGTTGATTTCGTAGTTTGGTTAACATATTAGCGTCTGTGTAAACCATATGACAAGGCTTGTAATAAATGAGGATTGCTTCCCCGTCTCCCCCGGCAGCCCAAATCAAATTTATCTATGTAAAGTTATTGAAATGAAAATAATTGATATATAAGTTTAGGAAGTTTTGGTTTTAAAATAAGAAAATAAAATAAAGCTATATTAACTAACAAAAGCAATTTAAAGAAAACATATAAAAATGATAAAAGTGAGCAATTTGGTAAGGACCTAGTTATTTGGTTCAATCTCGATCTACACTTTAATTAAACATATTTCAATGATTTCTTGTTCTCAAACCTCTCCTAAAAATTATTAATCGTGAGCTAATAATTAACCCGAGTTTTCTCTTAAGTAGTGTTTAATCAAGATATGATTATTAATTAAACCTAACTACCGATTAACCTAGGATACGATCTCCAAATTCAATTGGATAGTAAAATTACGAATTAGGAAAACCGATTAATCAAGGTAACAACCACATATAATGCATCATTTAACCTAAGTTATGTTATCCTTAATGTTTACGAACTATTAATCGCTACAAATAAATTTCAAATATAACAATTATGAATTATATCGAAATTCTAGCTATGGGTTTATACAAACAACTGAATTATACGATAATACGAACACTCATACATAATTCATAATTGTTATATTTGAAATTCGTATATCTGGGATAACACGGTCAATTCAATAAGAGAGAAAGAAACAACAAAAATATGAAGGGAATGCTTAACTAGGTCATTGGCGTCGAAATCACCTCTAAATCGGCATCGAGAAGCTACCCCTCCATGGTTCTTCTTATATGGAGAGCTTACCTCCTTTTCTTCATTAAATCCAATAGCTCCCAATAAAATGCTTCCACCCCTACGGAATGTCCCTCTATCTAAAGACAACCCTCGCTACTGTCCTTCACTACTTTATTAACAACACACGCTTCACACATAAAAACCCTTCTTTGTTGTTTGCCCTTTTTATTCTTTTTCCATTGCGCATTTTTAGCTCCTGCCCAACGACTGTGTTTTTTCCATTGCAAAACATCTACGTTTTTCTCTTACTTGCTCCATGCTGTGTTTTCATTTTTGGTTGTAAGTTTGTGTACATCATTCCAACTGCAACGTTTTGGCATGCTTGCTCCTCCTTATGTGCTACATTTTGATGCTCCTTGGATGTTGCTATACATCTATGTTTCGTTTGGTGTGGACTGCGTTTTGTCGTGCGTTGCTCTTGCTTAGTTCCTATGCTGCACATTGTTTTCCTTTGGCTGTTGCATTGCTTTATTTCATCATCTGTTACACGTCGTTTTGGGCTAACATTGCATCCCACCTATTGCATGTGCATTTTGCTTGTCCACCTTCCATCATCCTTTGCTTTATACATGGATATTCAGTTTCTGCATGAATTATGATGCCATTAAATTCGCGTACAACTTGCATGGTCTATAAACAATAGCTGTAAGCAATCTTGCTTCATCATCTTGATTTTCTTATCTTTACTGTTAGAGAAGTGCTCTAAAGGCAATCACCTTTAGCACTTATTGTATAAATCTTTTCTATTAATAAAAAGGCTTTTTCATTAATTTGATGTTCATGTTCTTTATGAATTGATAGTGATCTTAAATCGAATTAATGATGTCCTTGATACATTACATAACATAAAGGAAATCATGATAAGATCATGATAATGAGATTCCTATTATGTATAGTTATGTTAGTATATAAATTATACCTAGTCATAGGATTAATGAGACAGGATATTATTAATCTGGGCAGACTAGCACATGTTATACTTCTTGATTAGATCAAGTAGTGGATCCCATAAGTTGTAAGTATGAGTTGTTTAGAGTTAATATATGAATGCTTGCTAAGAGTAGTAAGTACATTGGATGACTTGTTATGAGATGATCATATGGATAATCTATTTTATTGTCAATGATAGTCTCATCATAGCAATGGTACAAATATCCTCGAACTTGAGATGCTTAAGGATAACTTGGATACTAATCATGTACTTTGACTCTATTTCTCATTGCCTCTTATAGGTTACTTATAGGGTGATGACTAGGTATAGCTTGAGATATTCGAAAGTAACTTAGTAGCTAATAAAAAATTCACTACTTGTGATAGAAGGAGATGATACCTAGAGCCTCTTGTCGGGGTCATTACTCTGAAATCTCTGGCTAGAGTAGAAATATCATGAAGATAGTCTTCAGTGACATAAATTTAACCTCGGGGATAAGAACTAACATCACTTGGGCTAGATGTGACATAGTCAGTCTAGTGGGAGTTGACACTTTAACCATACTTTGAACCAAGTGGGATATAGATGGTGAAAGGATGAATTACACGAAAATATTGTTTATAGAAGGGTTCGTAGTCAAACCACTGACTTGCCGATCAATTAGGAGGTCACGATGTGTTGCTAGATATTGCTCATAAATTGCTTGAATTAAGTGTTAATTCAAGTGGCCAGCATAATCGAGACCCTAATAGGCGGCACGCATTGAAGATGCGAAGAATGAGTAAAATGATTTTGGATGGAGATCTAAGATATGAGAGATGCATGAATAAGCTGCACAAGTATGGTAGCTTAGGGTCATTTGATTGGGAATCATATGACACAAGTGAATCTTACTTATTAGGTAAGATGACAAAATTATCCTTTAATAAGTAAGATGACAAAATTACCCATTAAAGAAGGGGTGGAAGTTTCATGCTAAATTAAGTGGGATTAAAAGCCAATTAACTCCCACTAACTCTCCATTGATGTTGGGGGATAGAGGAAGGTGAGAGGGTGTAAGAAACATCAATTTTCGTGCAAGTGTTATGTGAAAACAAGAGATTTTTTGGTGAAGTGTTCATCATCTTCTCTCACTATCTACAAACACTCCCTTAAAGAATACATCACAAAGCTAGCACTTTGTGTGTGTTCTAGTCATTCTTCTTGAGAGCTTTCAGGCTTCGCTCTTTACATCTGTATCATTAAAGATGTCCTCCTTTGGTCATGGTGGTTTACGACAACCCGAAGAGGTGAAGACAATGAAAAACGAAGGTGATTGTAAGGTACACATCTTAAGTTCATGTTTTTGATAAAGTTACTTCTAATGGCACTTGAAAGTTCTTGGCATTTTGGGTTTTGTTTTTTTAAATATTTCCACCATTATTTTTTATTTTTGATGTATGTGATCCAAGATCAAAACCCAACAGTGGTATCATAGCCATCTTGTGCCTATTAGATGTAGTTTCTATTACATGTGCAATAGGATTGCATGGTTGTGATAGCCAAGGTTCTGTTCTTAGAAAATTCGAAATTAAATTATGAAAATTTGTTTTAATGATTCCTCTTCACTAATATGCTCATCAGATATTTTTAGATGGTTTTTTTGATTGAAAATTGATTTTAATGTGATTAAAATATTTATTTTTGAATTTTATATAACATGCATGAACTGTTTTCCTACAGAACATATGATATTAGTTGGATAACTTATTGAGGTTGAACATTTTTTCTTGGAATTTGATTGTGGAAAAATTACGTAAACATATTTAGAATGTGTTTAATCATCTGGAAAATTTCCAAAATTAATTAAAATTGTTTTAATTAATGTTTCAAACAATAAATAGATCTGGTCAGTTTTGTTGAAATTGATTGAACTATTTTGTTTGATAATTTTGTATGTGTATGTTTCGATTCCAAAACCTTAAAAATATTTTTATGTGACAAAAATGTGTTATTTTTATCTCTTATGCATTTCAAAATGAATTTACTCAAAATTAGATTTCTGGAAAAATTTTAGATGTCAAATTTGTCATTTTTATGTGTCTATGTGTAGTTTCGATTATCTTGATGATTTTGGATGATTCCAAAATTATTTTGATGACCTTGAAATAACTTGGAAATCCATGGAATTATGATTTGATGTTTTGGAAATTTTAGAAAATTTTGGAAATTAATTTTTAAATTAATTTAAGTGGAGCATTAAATTTTCTAGTATGACTAGAAAGTAGAATGTGCGACAAAAATAAAGTGTTTAATTTTGACATCAAATACTTAATTTTTTGGTGTATTAATTTTTAAATTAACTTATAAAAATTGGAGTTTAATTTACTTTGATTAATATTAAATTCCAAATCTAAATGACATGCAAAATTAAATTTAGTTGAGATTAAAATTAGCAAGCAATTTGATTTAAGAGTTGAATCGACTTCCAAATTTTAGAATCCATAAATTGTCACAACCAAAACTTATGTGTTTAATTTGATCATTAGATAATGCATATTAGAATTGTTTGGGATTGCATGATGGATGGTTATAAACTTAAGCCCAATATGATTGGGGTGTCCATATCATGCCGTATAGCTATAGTAACTATATATATATGACATATACAAGACCATCCTAAGTAGATGAGACCTAAGTAGAAATCCCTCACTTAGAATATTAAAACCAATGCCTTCCATTAATATAGTGACAACCAGAGTTCTTTTAAAATTAGGGTTATTGGGCAAACCCAAGCCTACTCTACATGAATATGTTCGATCCATGGAAATATGATTTTCGGATTAATAGGTCGATTTAATAGAAGCGTTGATGATAGGTTGTCGTTAGCCTAAAAATTTAATCCCTTACTTAAGTTGATTTGTAGTATAGTGAAGAAAAGGTATCGTCCCACAGAGATCCAAACACAAGGAAGATTTTTGTTACTTTCAAGAAAAGTATGCATGAATGTTATGCATGAACTAATTGTTGGACCCCGTTTCTGGAGCCCAACTATCATTCTGGAATCATAAAGCATGAGCAGGTTTCCCTGTAAGGTTATTTCACACGTAGCACCCTACTTCCGCAAGACCCGAACCCGACATCGATGGATAATATCCGAGTCCGTGCCCCGCGAGGATGGCGTGCTAAAGAACTCAATCAATTAAAATTCAGTATAAATATTTTTTTGAACCACAAACATAATATGCAGAAATTGATACTCAATTTGGGCCCACATTCATTCATAACATTTTCAATTAACACAAAACTATCAACAAAATTTTCAATAGCTATTTGGGCCCTTTCACAAATACAAAACACTTTAGTCATTTCGGAATACAAATTTATACAAAAAGTTGCGGAAAATAGAATTTAATACAAAATAGAGAAATGTAATGCAGACGCGAACTGATCCCGACCTCTATCCTTCACTTGAATGCTGTAAGTATACTCTCGTTGGCCTAACGGGGTATTCTTCTGATCTTGAAAAATATTTGCAAATTTTGGGTGAGTTTTGCGAACTCAATAAGTGACCATTATCGATGGCTCACCCAATCACGTAACACCCTAAATCACATTCTTATCAGTTCACATTTCACATTCAATGGATATCGATCTTATAATGCTATATGTATGAGACTCACATTCGTTTTTATTATTGTGATCGAGTGCCTATCACATACTTATACAAACACTAGCCCATAGGGCTCAGTCATAACATAACACTGGCCTATAAGGCTCAGTCAGAACAGAATCACTGGCCCATAAGGCTCAATCGGAACAGAATCATGGAGCATAGCTCTACGTGCAGAATCAGAAATCACGGAGCAAGGCTCTATGTGGAAGTGCTTCATATTGGCAACTCAGGTCACAACACTTTATTTAAACATACATTTTATGAAATGCATCAATCACGTTTGCACATATCATCGGACCGTAGTCTAACATTCAACATTAAGTTGAGAAATCACTCTTTCATTCATATGCAAATGCACATTCAAAAACACACTTATCATCGGACCATGGTCCGGCATTTAGAAATCATATTATGCACACTTATTTCATCTCATTCACATACAAAGAGCACTTCAATATTTCTTTCATACAACATATTCATCGGACCTCCTATTCGGAAACCAACGCAGTCAAACACTTTCACATGATCATTCAGAAATCAATCAATATCAAAAAATCAAACACGCAAACAGTAGAATGAGACCATCTAGGTCTACTCACAATACGCTCCAGATTAGCATTAACTTCAGGATCTGGAAACAATTGAATGCAGACGCTCATCTTGCACATCAAAATTATGCAATACACACGATGCACACACATTAATAATTGCACAATTATAAGCATTCCCTTACACACAAGTGTGTAAATAAAAT
>JANVCQ010000232.1:27567234-27589328 GCA_025531925.1 Erythroxylum plowmanianum | reverse complement strand
CATTCTTTATGTGAATTGAAATTGAAATTGTGAATGGCATTTGTATGAAATATGACATGATATGAAAACTGGATTTTTCGAAATGTGCCTTCGGGCAATCCGATTTTTTAAGTGTGAAATGTGTTATGTGGGTTTGGTTAGGTCCCATAAGAGGGTCAAGTGCACTTCTCTAGGCTTCGCCCACCTGCCCGCTAGTGATATTGGAGCTCCATTAAGGACTCCCATAAGTTCACGGCTACACCGGACCGCTATGCAGGAAGGTGTAATACGTTCTGTTTACGGTTGCACAGGATCGCTATGCCGGAATGTGCAGTACGTTCTGTTTCTGGATCGACCCAAACCATTATGATGTGTTATGTGTTATTGTTTTGTTTCTAAGTTGCATCCATGTTTTTGAAATTGCCCATGAATTATTTGATAAATTGAGAAATTTTGAAGAGTTGAAAGTTCTGAGAAAAAAGCATTTTTTGATAACTTTCTATTGTGGAATTTTTATTAAATGGAAAAAGTTTTGAAAAAATGTTTTTGCTTATTTTTTGATTTATAAACATGTTATCAACGAGCTATCAAGCTCATCCCCTTTCATTTCCATCTCCAGGTTTCGAGCAGGAGATCAGATGAAAGAGAGTCAAGGCATTTGTTCGATTTTGCTTATCTTGTGTTTTGTGCATTTTGGATTTTGGTTTGGTTTTGTATATGGCTTGGAATGCCATTAAAGTTTGTATTGCATTTATTTTGGAATGTAAATGACTTCTAGACTTGTGTATGGAATTGAGACATAAATTGGTGTGATGGTTATGATATATGAATGTGACTGTATATAAATGGGATTGATTGTGTTGGGATTCCGAATAGGAGGTCCGATGTTACTGATGTTTGAGAATTATTGAAGTGCTTTAGTTATGTATGTGTTTGATTATATTGAGATTCCGAACAGGAGGTCCAATGAATTGTATTGCTGGAATTGAAATATTGAAGTGCTCTTGTTTATGGCTTGATTATGGGTATATAAATCATGTGAGAGTTTTTATGGCAAAAAAAAAAAAGATATATGTTTTGTTTGAAAGATGAGATTGAGATATGCATGATTTAGAAGAATCTTATGAATTGAGTTTTTGATTGAGGATAAATTTGCAAATGAGAAATTGAATTGCTTTGTATGAGATTGAATAAAATGAAAAAGAAAAAAATTTATACCGGTTTCGGATTGGTTTAGTCTTAAGGTTTCCAACGAGATGTTGTTCTAAAATATTCGTTCACGGATGTCAGAGTTAAGATTTGTTCTTAAGCTTTTTTGTTTTTACTGTTTCCAAGCCATTCGATTTCGCTTTCCGATTTGGTTTCGCTTTCCGATATGTTTTCGCTTTTGATTCCGATTCGTTTTGTGTTTCGCCTTTGTTTTGGCCCCCTTTCATTTCGCTTTGGTTTTAAGATCCGTTTGATTCGTTCCGCCACTTTGTTGTTTTCGTTTCAGTTTTACGTTTTTTGGTTGGGGTCCGATTCTGAAATCAGGTCCCAACACGAGATGTACTGAATCGTGATAAGAAACTTTTGGTCTATATGGGAATTGTTGTGCGTCCAACAAACTATCATGAAAGTAATTATGTTGATTAATCCATCCATAACAAAAGTTAGGTTGATCAGTCTAACCTTGGCTATAGAATAAGAGTTATAAAAGAAATTATTTCTGACCATAACAAATTTTTCTTTTTTTCACAAACACAAAAGAGAAAATGGAAAGATTAAGAAATCACTAAAAATAAACTAATTATGAACAAATATGTACAAAACACTAATTAAAATTACAAACAAAAACTAAAACATTACACTTCTAGCAATGATGCCAAAATTGACGACATGTCATAACGTTTAGTCAAATTAAACTAAGTGCCTATTTGGTTCAGCTTTTAGATGATGAATAATCACATTTTTCACCGCAAAAGCTATTTTTAAGAAAACTGAATGTTTGACTGTAAAATCCAAAAGCACTTTTTTCACATAAATGACTTTTTTGGAAGCTAAAATATAGCTTTTTGAGAAGCTCAAATTTGGAGCTTTTCAAAAAAACACTTTTTTAGGTAAAATTTTCAAACCAATTAATGAGTTTATTTTTTAGTCCCATTTACTCTTATATTTTACACTTAATTCCCACAATTCTCACAAACATATCTTAACATTTATTTTGAGATTTATATAATATTATTTGATTTTTATATATTTTAATATTTATTTTTGATATTAGTTTTACTTATATTATAATCCATATAAAAGATTTGGTTAGATGTTTTTTTATTTATGTTTTATATGGTTTAAAATTATATAATAATTAATATACTATGCTTTGCATATTGTTTAATATATTTTAAATAATTTTTATATGCATAAATAATTTTATTACAAAATAAAATATAGTTAAAATTAAAGTACTTTTTATTTTTATATTGCCAAACAGTCTATTGTATAAAGTTCTTTCAAAAAAGTTCCTTTTTAAATGACAGTCAAATAGTCAACTGACTTCTTAGAAAAGCTTTTTTAGAAAAGCTCTATTGACAAAAACTCTATTGATAAAAGCTCTACTGATATAAGCTCATCCAAACAGACACTAAACCTACTATTATAGCAGTGGTGAGTTTAAGTCGATCCCATAGAGAGTGTGTGTAAAGTTATTGAAATGAAAAATAATTGGTATTTAGGTTTATGGAGTTTTTGGTTTTAAAAATAAGAAAATAAATTAAAACTAAACTAACTAACAAAAGCGATTTAAAGAAAACATATAGAAAATGGTAAAAGTGGAGAATTCGATAGGAATCTAATTCTTTAGTTCAATGTTAGCTTACAACCTAATTAAACATTTTTCAATGATTTGTTGTCCTTAAACCTCTCCTATCAACTATTAGTCGTAGGTTAATAATTAACCCGAGTTTTCATTTAAATAGTATTTAATCAAGATATGATCGTTAATTAAACCAAACTACTGAATAACCTAGGATATGATCTCTAGATTCAATTGGGTAATAGCATTACGAATTAGGAAAATCGATTAATCAAGGTAACAATCATATACGATGCATCATTTAACCTAGGTTATGTTATCCCTAATGATTACAAACCATTAGTCACGACAAATGATTTTCAAATATAACAACTACGAATTATATCAAAATTCTAGCTATAGGTTCATACAAACAACTGAACTATATGATAATATTATCATTCATACATAAAACTCAAATCCATATGCTTAGAATAGCACAATCAGTTCAATAAAGAGAAAAAAACAACAAAAATATGAAAGGAATGTTTAACCAAGACGTCGACATCGAAATCACCTTCAAACTAGCATCGAGAAGCTATCCCTCTATGTGTCTTCTCACGGTGGAGAGCTTACCTCCTTTTCTTCATTAAATCCAAGAGCTCCAAAAAGAATGCTTTTGCCCTCACGGAATGTCCCTCTATCTAAAGACAACCCTCGTTACTGTCCTTTGCTACTCTAATAAAAATCCACGCTTCACACTTAAAAAACCATTCTTCATTGTCTGCCCTTTTTATTCTTTTGTCACTATACATTTTTAGCTCCTTGCCAACAACTGCGTTTTCTCCATTGCCAAATGTCTACATTTTACCCCTACTTGCTCCTTGCTTCTACATTTTTTCTTTTGGTTGTACGTTTGCATACTTCATTCTAGTTGTGGCATTTTGTCGTGCTTTCCCATCCATATGTGTCACATTTTGATGCTCCTTAGACATTGTTGTGCATATGCATTTTGTTTTGCATGTGTTGCTCTTGCTTGGCTACCTACACTGCACTTTGTTTTCCTTTAGCTGTCGCATTGCTTCATTTTATTGTTTGTTACGCATTGTTTTGGGTTAACTTTGCATCCTAACTACTGCATGTGTATTTTTCTTTTCCACCTTCCATCATCCTTTGCTTTATACATGGATCTTTGGTTTATGCATGAATTATGATGCCATTAAATTCATATACACCTTGCATGGTCCATACATAACAACCATGAGCTATGTTGCTTCATCATCTTGATATTCTTGTCTTTACTTGCTCTAATATTTCTCATTCTTGCTCAATGAAAACAAGTGAATATTAATCTTCAAAAAATGGCCCAAATATCGTGCTTTTGAGTCACTTTAACTTCTTTTCTTCTGAGTTGTGCCTCAAATCACATATGAGTCAAAGTGATTATCTTAACCTAAGTTATGTTGTTCCTAACAATTCACTATTATTATATGCTACTAACAAACATCAAATGTGACAATTATGGATTGCATTCCACATTATAGCAATAAGTTCAAAATAAAACAATCAAAATAATGTATTAAAATCATCTATTCAAAACCTAACTTAATCAACACAAACATCACAACAATCCGAAAAAAGATTTCAACATTAATAGAATGAAATAGCTTAATCATGACTTGGCTTTAATATCCTCGTTGAATTGGCATCGGTAAGTTACCCTTCCATCTCCATCTTTAAGCTCTCACTATTAGCCATCCTCTCCACTGCCACTATCGATGTTGAAAAATGAAGAAAACTTGAAGAGAAATGAGAGAAAAACATTTAAACTAGGTTTATCCCCAAATGTCTTATTTATGTCATCACACTTTTCATTATGTAGTAAAGATTTAGGTTTTAACCAAAAGATATTGGCTATAATGGGACACTTGGCCTTCTAACGCTTGTGAATTACTTCTCACAGGTATGAGAGCACCTCATGAATATGACTAAACATGTCACATTGGTGAGTAGCTTCTCACAATCGTGAGAAGCATTTCTACCTTAGTTGTCATGGGAATGCAGCTGGAAGATGGCTTCACTGTGAGAAGGCATGGGCTGTTAAGAATCATGCACGTGAGCTAGATAGTGGGCGTGAGATGCTTAGCTACTAGGTGTCACCATAGCATGCATGGGAGTTGCATGGTGATTGCTGTTGGCATCTTCGTGAGAAGGCAGTTGGCTGGATAAGAAGGCAACTAGTTGTCCATGGTGAGAAGCATGCATGGGTGCTGTCAAAAAGGTTGCATAGGCTTTCAAGAAGCATTCATGGGCGTGAGAAAGACTCATGCCCATACAGTTGGCTGTCACAACCGTGAGACACCAATCATAATTATGACAATTTCTAGCAAACTGTGAGTGGTCTTCTTAGTTCCTTCCTTGCTTCTTCTTTTAATTCTCTTCTTCTTCTTCTTACTAGATGAATCAATAGAGTATGGTCATTAGGAGGATGGCTTCAATGAATATGCTTTCAGGTCACTTTAGATCCTTCACTTCTGAAATGTACCTAAAATCAAATATGAGCTAAAGTGAGTATCCTAAGCATTTCTAAGACATTAATCACTAAGCGTAGTAAATCAAATGAATCAACATTTAAACACAACTCACTTATCCTATTTTTATTTGAAGACCTTTTTGTTGTTTTGAACCTTGAAGGTTATTTACATTATTTACTCGTTGAGACTTCAAATTTATGAAAGGTCTAATATTTGTTTAAATATGGCACTAATTATATTGTGAAAAAAAGATAGAAACATAAAAAAAGAAAAAAGAAAAAAGGAGACATTAAAAAATGAACAAATTTATATTACCATTAGTTGTGCAATGAAATGACCTAGGTATACTTGTAAGCAAGTCTTGAAATATATTGTGTAGTAAATTTCCTTTAATTTAACCCTTTTTATTAACCAATCATACCTTACCTAAACCCCATTAGAACTTACTCAAAGACCTTTTGATTTTTGTTTCTAGTTTGTACATAAATGGTGAAGATGTAATTTTATTGCAAGCATATGGTAAGAATTCTACTATACATTGATTGAGACTTTTGATACTTTTCACCCTAAACACCTTAGTGCATTGAGTGATATCTTAATGAGGGCGTAAAGATGTATGCCTTTAATTTCAATGTGATTGTTGATGTGATTACTATTAATATTGCTTAGAATAGTTAATTTTAGGACAATTCAATTATGCTTGTATATTAATTTGACTAGATAGAATATGATGATGTATATTATGAATGGACAAATTGAGATTGATAATGGATTGATGTTGTGAAATTTATAATTTTGATTATGGTTTGCATGATGACAAGTAAAAGCTTAAGTGTGGGGATGTTTGATAGATGCATATTTGAATATATTTTTACACCTATATTTGATATATTTTGCTTGACATTTTATACTTTTATTGTATATTTGGAACTTAATTTGCTCTAAGTCCATTCATGGCTGATAATTGCCTTCATAGACTCAAAGGAGAAGAATTTGGATGAAAATGCAACATAAACAAAGAATTGAAGAATAGAAGTGATGCAGGGCCATGCAATAGCCTATGCACTTCTCTCAGACTGTGCAATTTCAGATTTTTGGGCATTTTGGTTATGGACAGTTTGATGCAAGGTCATGCGTCAGCCCATGCATCACTTAAAACCATAAATTTTGCCATAAAAAGATGCCTTTGGGGGGAAGATAAAGGGGAGTAACCGTTTCGAGGTGAGTCCAGATATAGAGAACATCTAGAAGGGTTGATATTGACCCAAGAATGTGGGAAACACAAAAAAATCATTGAAAAATCTAATAAAATACTAGATCAAACCTTTTCCTTGTAAGAACATTCGATAGGAGATAAAGGGAAATTTAGAATTATGAATTTTGTATCTTCTTTTTTCTTTCAGTTTATGTTTGATATTAGTTTCAATAATGTGTAATTAAACATCCAATTAGTATTTATATTAGATGAACCTTATGTTATACTTTGATATGATTTGATTCTTTTATTAATGCAATTAGTTTGATTGATTATTGTGATCCAATTATGTGTTTTCTTTATGTTCTAATAGACTCAGGAATATTAGAACATAATCTGATTTCATAGTACAGATTGAGAAATCCTAGGTTTGAATAGATCCACGATAATTGGATGAAGTTTATTGCAACTTTAGAGACAGGATGACATAAATCTTCTAGATTATGGTCAAACCTAATACAGGGATCCATAAAAGCAATCCTATAAGCTATTAGCATACCATAGGAGTCTCAAGATCAACTATTAGCATACCCTAGGAGTCTCCACCGTTTAATAAATCAATGGAATAATTACATAATAAAAATCAATCTATTAAGGATTTAGGGGGATTTAAAATCTAGATACTAATTCTCAATTTCAATAATTTCACTTCCAGAATTCTTTGTTCAATTTCGTTAATTATTTTTTTATTTAACTTGTCTTATTTTTAGTTTCTTTTAATTAAAAACCTAAAATTAATCCTAAGGCTAGATAATATAGGAAGGTAAGGTTAGATAATATAGGAAGGTTAATTATTAGTATTTATCATCTTTGTGGGATCAACTCGTACTTATTGATACTAGCTGCAACTATACCATGCATTTGCGATTATTACAATATTAACTAACTCAAAATAAGTCAATTAATAGCAGAAAGGGATTTGGTTTTTTAGGAAAATGATTGATTGGGCATTGGTAAAACCATGACCCGATCCATTTTTTCCCTAATGAACTAATCTCTTGCTACCTATTATCCTATATAAATGGGTTCCTTATAAATCTCAAAGCCACAACTTATAGTTGAATTACAACTTGCTCCAATTCCTTATCTATTCATCTTAGCCTTATTCTGTTACCTCCAACCTTATTAGGATAAAGGAAACATTTCAAATCACTAATTGAAGTTAAGGTATGTTCATTATGGAATGGATACCTCTGACATCCTCCCAGAGCTTGCATCTTTGAAACTCTAAGCTAGCTACACATATAACAATAACTTCAAACATAGTTAATGTTCCTTTTATGTGGTTGTTGGATCGAAAAACAAAAGCATGCAAGATTTGACTAAAATGTTAGATTTCAAAACTTTTTTCTGAAATCACAATGCAACAGAAACAACATAACTAAATCAACATGTATAAGCCATAAATGATACAATATAAGGAACATAATTAGCATAAGAACAAGATGGTAGAAATATATCGATTCCTTGCTATGCAAGAGAGGAGAGAGTGAGTCAAAAAATGCAAGAATCACTTCTACACACCCTCTCAATTTCGGTGAACATGAAAAAAAGGGGTGATGTGCATCCAATGCATCACTTCATTCTTTAATCAATTATAAAGAAGCCAATAAATGAGACTCTTCTCATTTGTTTAAGATGGCTATATAAAAAGCCCAATAAACTAAATAAGACCCTCTCATTTTTAGTTATGGATGAAAAAAGGAAGAGAGAGTACATCAAATGCACATCTTCCTTTTTTTAATCAAATGAGTGCTAAAAGGTTACATTATATGACATCATTAAAAGACAACCATTAAACCATTTAATGATAAGATAATTACTCCATTTAATGATGATAAAGCATGATAAAAATCATCTTTAATTTAGCAATTCAATGCTAAATGTGCAGTTGTTGAAAGTTATGCTTCGAGGTTGTGTGTTAGAATTCTCAAGAAGTTAGGATAAATATCTTGCTCTGATAGAGTTTGTTTATAACAACAGTTATTAGATTAGTATTGGCATGGAATCTTATGAAGCCCTATCCCTAGCCCTAGCCCTACCTCCCCCTCTAAACTTACTACAACACCCCCATTTTCCCCGTCCTTCTCTTCAACTAACCCTCTCCCTAACACCGCAACTCCTCCCAAGGGTGTTACCCCAACTATTGTTGGAAACATGGTTAGAGCACCTAGGAAAACATGGAAGCAGGTTTTGGTAGATAATTCGGACTCCTCTCTTGTGTTCAACCCTTCGGTAGTGATTGATGGTAAGCTTATGGTGGCTCCTAGCCTATATATTTTACAGTGGGGAGCTAGGACATAGGAAGCTACCCTTGTTGATTTTTCATAGATAAAAGGCCTACTTTTCTTGTTATATAAGCATGGGCTTCAAGAAATTGAAAAGGAAGAGGTCTATTAGAGGTAACGCTAACTGAAGGGGATAATATAATCTTTACCTTTTCTTCCAAATCGAAAGCTTAAAAGGTAATAGAAGAGGGTCCATGGCATCTCTCAACTTCCTTTATTTCTTTAAATTTGGCAACCGAGAATGGAGTTAGAAAAAATTAGAATGAAGAGCATTCCCCTATGGGTGAATATCCATAATATCCCCTTAGAGTATTGGACTACAATGGGGTTGAGTATGCTTGCAAGCTACTTGGGAAAACCTATATGCATGGATGAAAATACTGCATTGAGGAAAAGAGTAGGTTTTGCTTGACTATGTGTAGGTATGGACATCTATAAGGAAATGAATGATAGCATCCCTATCCTAAGATTGGTTGATGAAAATTCTCTTAAAGAAGACAAAGTATTGGTTACTTACTAATAGAAACTGTCTCTTAAAGTTCAAGGTAAGGAATGGAAACTGACAGGTAGAGTCTTCATTAAGGGGGACTATTGAGAAGTGATGGGTTTGGAAAATAATGAGTTTGAAAAAATCAAAGAGATTGAGGATGCATAATAAGTAGCAAAAAATGAAGAAATGGTTCAGTCAGATAATGTTTCCCAGAAAATAAAGAAGTGCAATTCGAGGGAGAACATACATGATTTGGTTCAGCAGAAAGAAGCTCAACACATTCCATCAGAAGAAGTATGCAAGCCTTTAATGAACAAAGAAGAAAATGTATTGGAAACTAGTGGTACTAATCTAGAAGAAGGAGCCTCGACTAGTCAACAGATTGAATAAAGCCTATCCAAGGTTGATTTGCAAAATGGTAGTAATTAAGAGGAGCAATTTGATCAGGTCACCTATAGGAAAAGTATTAGGAGTAATAGGAAAAACTCCAAGGGGAAAACAAATTACCTATGACTTGATTGTATGGAATGTGCGAGGAATAAATAATCCCTCAAAGCTTAATGCTTTAAGGGATTTTGTCTTAAGAAAAAAGCTAAGAGTTTTTTGTATGTTGGAGACCAAAATCAGGGAAGAGAATCTAAATAAATTGGTATGCCTAGGTAGCAACTAGTAGTTCATCACTAACCACCAAAGTCATGTATATGGAAGGATTATTCTAGCTTATAATGGTGATTCATTGAAAGTGGAGGTTCTGGAATCAAGGTAGCAACATATTCACACTAAGATTCATTTTATAATGGAAAATACTTGGGTCTTAGCGACCTTTGTCTATGGATTCAACACTATGTTCCAAAGATCAGACCTCTAGAATGATCTAATAAGGATTAAGAATTCAGTAAATGTCCCTTAGGTGGTGTGTGGAGATTTTAACACCATATTGTTAAGATCAGAGGCTAAAGGTAATTGCAATCTACTTAACTATTCCTCTGATTTGTTTGATTGTATACAGGAGGTGGAACTTATAGATCTAAAAGCTGAAGATCATAAGTTTACTTGGACTAATAAGCAAAGTTCTATTTGGCACATCAGAAAAAAAATGGACATGGCTTTGGTTTGGAATGGCCACACACTTTTTTAAGAAGCACTGCGAAATTCCTAGAGCCTAGCATCTCTGACCATACTCCTATAAAGATTGATAACTTGTTCACAACCTCCAGAGTCCAGCATCTTTTCAAATTTAACAACTTTCTAGTTAATATGGAAGGATTTCAAGAAGCAATTAAGAAGGGTGTACAGCATGGCTGCTATGGAACTAAGCAGTATATACGCATCTAAAAGCTCAAAGCTATAAAACAAGAGCTGAAGATTCTTAATAGCAAGAGAGGTCTGATTCTTTCTAAGGAGATTGAAAAAACCAAGGATAAACTCTCCTCTATTCAAAAATCACTAGCAGAAAATCCCATAGATGGTGCTCTAGCTATAGAAGAGAAGGAAGCTCTGAAAAGTACTTGGAAGTGGTGGACAACCAAAGTTCTTTATTGAAGTAAAGAGCTAGAATTAATTATATAAAAAATGAAGATAGATGTACTATGTACTAAGTTCTTTTTGAATTCTATGTCAGCCTAAAAGAATGCTAACAGAATCTCCTCCATTAAAACTGAAGCTAGTGTGGAAGTTTTTAGATAAAAAAAACTTAGCTAAAGAAGTAATAACCTACTACAAAAAAACTACTGGGCTTAGAAGCTACCCCGTCAGAGATGGATTATGATCTAAGGCAAGTGGTAACTTCTATAATTCCTGATCATGAAGTTACTTGGTTAACAAGACCTATTACAGATCAAGAAATCGAAAAGGTTGTTTTCAATATGAATAGTTTTAAAGCTTCAACACTTGATGGTTTGAATGGTTGTCTACTAGAAAACTTGGAATAGTTTGGGTGAGATAGTCAAGGAGGCAATGCATGAATTTTTCTAAAGGGTGTTCTACTAAAAGAAATTAATAAGACCTTTCTTTATTTGATCCAAAAAAATTCCAGCCCAGATACTTGGAGTGATTACAAACCTATTTCATGTACAGACTTCCTCTACAAGATCATTACCAAGATTTTGGCTAATAGGTTGAAGGAGGTTCTAAAATTTCTCATTAGTAAGAATCAAAGAGCTTTTATGGCTAACAGAGATATTGGGGACAATATCCTTATAGTGCAGGAGCTTTTAAAAGGGTAT
Source organism: Erythroxylum plowmanianum (assembly GCA_025531925.1). Taxonomy (NCBI): domain Eukaryota; kingdom Viridiplantae; phylum Streptophyta; class Magnoliopsida; order Malpighiales; family Erythroxylaceae; genus Erythroxylum; species Erythroxylum plowmanianum. The sequence goes on along the minus strand of JANVCQ010000232.1, from coordinate 27,577,784 downwards.
AATAGAAGGATAAGTCCCCATAATTGCACTATTAAAATTGATTTATAGAAAGCTTTCGATAGTGTAAATTAGGATTTCTTACTAAAAACTATGGAGATAATGAACTTTCCCCTAAGGTTCACAAGATGGATTCAAGAATGCATATCTACTGCTTCCTATGGGATTTTGATAAATGGGAGCCCCACGGAGATGTTTAGAGGCAAAAAAGGTCTTAGGCAAGGGATCCTCTATTACCTTATCTATTCTTAATTTGTGTGGAGGTTCTCACTTAGTTGCTGAAGCACAACACTTCATCATATCCTAAATTCAGATTCCTTTCCAAATGTAAGAAAGTTTCCCTAATTAGTTTATGTTTTATAGATGACCTTATTCTCCTAAGTAAGGCTAATGTTCACTCAGTCACTCTTCTGCTCTCAACTTATTTAAGGAGATCTTGGGTCTGTGTGTCAATCATCACAAGAGCTTTATCATTCTCTCCAAAAGTGTTTCCTACCTCTCACATGCTTTAGCTTAAACTACTGGGATGGAAATTAAAGACCCTCCTCTCCTCTACTTAGGGATTCCTATCTCATCAAGGAGGCTTAGATTTTTTGAATGCATTCCTTTAAAGGAAAGGATCCAGAACAGATTGGGGATTTGGTCAAATAGAACGTTGTCCTATGGAGGGAAAATTCAGCTACTAAAATCAGTAATCATATTTATGAATACTTACTAGTGCTTATATCTTTTTCTCTCAAAAGGGCTTATTAAAATGGTAGAAAAATTGATGAAGCAATTACTATAAGGAAAAGGGAAAGGAGAGAAAGGAATGTCCAAAGTTAGTTGGAAGAAAATATGTCAACCGAGAGAGGAAGGAGGGCTAGGACTGGAATCAATAGCCAGTAAAAACATATTTCTTACATTCAAGAGGATTGGGAGAATTCTAAGTGAAGAACAATCTATATGGTCTAAATGGATTCACTCTTACCTATTCAAAGGAGGGAGTTCTTGGGCTCTAAAACCTAAAAGCAACTATACCTGGTTCTTTAATCAACTCCTTAGATTGAGGGAAGATATGTACTAGCACATTTCATGCCAGATTAGGACAGGGGAAAGAATTTCCTTATAGTATGATAGTTGGATGCAGACTGGGCCTTTAATACAAAATCAGATGGCAAGATACCTATTAAATTGATTCCCTAAGGATACTAAGCTCCAAGAAATAGTCAAGAATAGGAACTGATCACTTTCTTTAGAAGAGACTAGACTTTTGCTCCTTCCTCAATTTAGAAGCTAGGGGAGACAGATATATATCTGTGGAAGGGTATTCCTATTTCTGGGATTACTAATAGGAAGTCAAAAGGATGACGGAGGGGACTGCTAATCGAGTAGGATGGGATACATTACTATGGAATAAGGTCCTTAGACCTAATGTAAGCCTTTTTCTCTGACTAGCATTGTGGGATAGATTAAGTACTTTAAATAGGCTGAAATTCCTAAACTCCTATAAGATTTGTATCTTATGCAATCTAGAGAACGAAACTAGGGATCATCTTTTTCTTTTACTATAACTACTCAAGAGAGGTTTGGACAAAGATCTCTACTCTATGTGCCCATGATTTCAACTATGACAGACTCACTGATATCCTATTTTACGAAATTTGCATATTTCTAATTATGATAGGGCTATCATTCTACTCTTGGTGGCTACATGTGTTCAAGTAATCTAGATTGAGAGGAATAGGAGAAGGTTTAAAGCCAAATCAACTTTGCTACTATCTCTTATAGAATTCACTACTGCCAACTGATTACTAATTAGTTAAACCTACACTGTAGTATGAGAATGACATTTGTATGGATAATTTAGCACTAGCCTATTAGAAATTTCCAAAGTTCTAACTACTCAATTCTCACAGCAGAAATGTTATTCAGTTACAGCCCAACACAAAGCAGATTATTCATCTATAGTATCTAAGGAATAACAGAGGTTAATCAAATATGGACTTATCTAGTATTCACTATTTTGGGTTGAGCATTGTTAAAGAGCCATGCTATCTTCTCTTTTCCCCCATAATCAAACATTTGATAAATCAGTGGGGATTAGTGGGGGTGTTCAAGATAAAGAAAGGCAGTGAGGAGGTTTACCTATTCATAGATGAAAGCTACTCTAAGCCTCCTCTGGCTAGCCCCGAAATCCTATAAAAAAATTAAATCCGACCTAAGAATAGACATGCCCAAATCTTTAATAGAGATCGGTCTAAGTTTGATACCTGAGTTGAGATTCTTGGATGAAGTACAGAGTGGGAGTAGACAGAACCACAGATTGATTAGCCAGAAACATCTCCTTCCAAACTGAGAAGCACAGAAAAGTTTGGAGAAAGGTTTTGGGAAAAGACATTAAGAAAAACCTAACATCTGAAATGATGACACTTACCAGAACCAAAATCTCCCTTATCGGTTATCAAAAAAGCCGAGCCCTAGAGAGACTCCTCTTCCTTCGACATCGCAAGATCTGGAAAATTGAAAGACAAAAATCAAGACCTAATCAAAAAAAATTTTACAGACTGCGAAAGATACATGAAATGATTTTGCTACCTAAGTTGGTTTCTGTGCAAAAAACCGAGGGATTGATAATCCATGGAACACTCATTTGAATCGTTGGCAGAGAGATTGCAATCATCTAACCTAATCGAGTAAGAGGTAGAAGATTCAAGAAAGTAGCAAGTCGTTATACCCGAATGGTAAAATGAATTTGTAACATGTAATGCTTTGTGTTTTACATTTAAACGTCGCAGTATGTTGTTACCTAGGCTTACTCAAAGACTCAAGTGGTCGAGATCGCAGATAACTTCTTTGATGTAATCCTCTTATTAATTAATGAATTTTTTAAATTCTCAAAAAAATAAAAAAGAAGAACATAAAATTATTATTTTAATGATTAATATTAAGCAAATTATTCTTGTATATTATTAACCATTTTGTAATATATGCAGGTACTTTAAGCCTTTAAAAACTACGTAAATAATAACCATAATTAAATTATATAATAAATAGTAGTTCTATTTATCAGAAAATAATTGAAATAGATGCATTTTTTTGGTTTCCTTTTCTTCGGTATTAAATAGGCATGACTGATGCTAATATGTTATGTGATTTTTTATCACAAATTATGGTTTGGTTTGAATTTAGACTTCATTATTGTTATGACAAGTTTACGTGACGGTACTATTCTCCCAAATGCTTATGATATGTAATTTGGCGGATATAGTCTTCCCATTGCCACGTTCAAGCAAATGAATCTTAAATCGAACGTGGTGAGTTGCGTCGTAGCTGGGGCAGAAGAGGTGGAGCACCACCGTTTATCGTGTAGTCTCTGTCTAATAGTCACTCAACAAATCCTAAACAGTAATTTTCTCAATCCTTCGATTTATATGAAATTAGAAATTGCTTTGCCCCAAGTTTCTTAATCAAATCGATGACCAAAGACGGGATTAGAAGAGAACATTTACATCGCTCTTTTCACGTCTGTCTTATGTATTAATTTTTCATTTATTATCAATTAAATTAATTATTAATAAAAATATGAGTAGTTTTATTTTATTTAATAATTTTTTTCGTGATTATATTAAATACTTATTAATAAATATAATTAAATTCAAAACATATAAAATTTAAATAAATTTTAATTTAATAATTAAAATAAAAAGTTAATCTATAAATTATTTATTTTAATAAAATAAAATAATTTATGAAAATAGTTACATATCATATAAATAAATAAAATTTAAAATATTTAATAACAAGTTATTAATAAAATTATTTCTTTTAATAAAATAAAATAATTTTATTAATAACTTGTTATTAAATATTTTAAATTTTATTTATTTATATGATATGTAACTATTTTCAGTATAAAATGATTACATTAATAATTAAATACGTTTTTATTTTTATTTAAAAATATAAAATTAAAAAAATAGAAGTTAAATATCCTTACATTGTGGTCCAAAAAAAAAAAAGAAAAGGACAAGAAAATGGATGTCACCCAGTGGTAGGAGGCCACATAAAGAAAGAAGCAAAGCAGTTGGCTGGGCAGTCAAGTGAGAACTTTGGTTACCCCAGCAAGAAACCTTCCACTGCAAAAGAGGTAGTAAAAGAAGAGAAGCTCGGGTCCCAATTTGGGATTATTTTCCGTAGTCCACAATTCTCAACCCTTAATATTCCTTGGTCAATCAATCACTCAAATACAGCTTAGAGCCCAAACTTTGCGGTCTGCCCGAAGCGAGGGCCTTTTAACCCTATCACGTGTCACACCAATAATCCTCCACTGCGTGTGATACCCATTCAGGAGGAAGTGGAAAGCTCATGGCTGCTTCTCTATCTCATTTGAGGTCATTCGGACACGATTAGGTACCCAAAAATTCACCAAAACCAACCCAAAGTACCGATAAAACGAGAGAGAGAGAGTCTAGACAGCAAAAAATCCTAGTTTTGTTTCCGGGTCAGACACAACAATGGAAGAAGAAGAGGAAGTACCACGCACCCCAACAACACAACAACCATCGTCAGCTTACAGTTTGTTTCTAAGAATTATGAGCAAAAGGAGGACATGGGTATGCCTTTTTGTTCTTGTATATGCTATAATCTTGTCGCTCTCCTGGAATTTACTCAAATCCATACTCTATTGGTACAAGCAACAAGTCCAATTGACATCTCCGGCTTCTGGGTGGCCAGCTTTATATGCATCAGTTCTTCTGGGAGCAGTTTTTGGAGTGGTCTCAATGGTTGCAGCACTTGCAGTGGCGGTGCCGGCAACTTTGGTTATATGGATCACGGTGGTGGTTTTGTTGGCCTTCTTTGGGAAGCCGAAGAGGTCGTTGGTTGTTGAGGCAAGGAAGCTTACGAGAGAAATAGTTGGGTTTTTGTTCAAGATCTTGTTGAAAGAAGGGAATGTTGTTGCTTGTGTTTGTGCTATATTGGGCTACTTCGCTTTGGTTAAAAGAAATTCTGAACGGGATTGAGTTGATGGCTACGGAATTTGGGTGCAAGGTATCCTGTGGATTAGGGTTAAGGGTTAAAGAAATGGGAAATATATATGAAAGCAAAGTAACATTATCACTCGCTTCTCAAATTCTAATGTAATGTTATTTCTGATATATTTTAACATTATCACTCGCTTCTCAAATTCTAATGTAATGTTATTTCTGATATATTTTTGTGTGCCGTGCGGAGTTGTTTTTCCCATTTTGTTATCGAGTATTTCCATTTATAATACTGACCACTTGCAATTATTTCTCTGATCTGTTTGTCCATAAATGACAACTACTTTCGATCATCAATGAGGAGGAGCACTTTGCAATTAGTGAGTGAGATATTTTTAGCAAAGATCGAATGAGAATGGTTGCTTATTATGTTGAGAGGCTGATATTGGAAAATCGGACTCTGTTGAACAATCCGTACTAAAATTATAAATTTATCATAATTATTTTTATATCTCGATGGAGAAAGCCTGGAAATATGTTCTTGGCAAATCATCCCACTTAGAGCTTCACTACAATCCCCCGGTGCTCAAAGATGGAGTAGCTGTTGTCTCTCCCCCTTAGGTGTCCTCGAATAGGGAGCAAGCTCTTGGTCATCAACAATGGCGGAGTTCTTCATCAGAAAAAGGTCGGGATTCGCAGTTGTGAAACAATGGGCTTACAAATAATGGAATACTCGAGGAATTCAAGAATGAGGACGCCCTTTTCCTTTTCAAGTTCTCGGATAAAAAGCCTGGCGAAAGAGGCTATAGAGGGAGGTTCTTGACATCTAAACAGTATACCTCTTTTCCTACAAATGCGGAAGCCGAGAGTCAAGCTAGAGGATGTCCAACAAAAGCAGGTGTCATTGTGGGTGCACTTTCACAAGATCCCCCTTCAATATTAGTCGACTGATGGATTAATTTCCCTCGCGAGTTTCATCAAAAAACCTTCGTAAATGGACGAAGCAACATCGAACAGGTGTAGAGTGGGCTATGTTTGCATCTGTGACTTAAGACATGAGCTCCCCGATGAGGACCCCCTCCTTATGTTAGGAGAAAATGATCAACAAATTGAAGATACAATTAGGGTCTCCTATCAGTGGAGGCACTCCCCCACCCATCAGAGGAAGGTTTGGCGTTCAACAAGAAGATCATTTGTAAGGTGTGATCATCAGGAATTGATGGAGCTCTCAAAAGATTTAAAAAAAGAAAACTCAAAGCACAATTGAATGAGTTGGATAAGGCAGCTGAGAACAGTGGAACCTCATCGTCCCAAGGAGAATTTTTAGAGGTAGATGGAAGTTTATCGATAGACATAGATGGTGAATCTACACTTCAGGAGGCTCCAGCAAAGAAGATTCAGACGCCAAGTCAGGTTCCAAGAGTATTCAAAAGGAGATTTAAGGACCCTTCTACACATCCATTTACTCTAGCACTTTTATAGGAAGATTTAACAATTGTCGAGAGACGCAAGTCAGACCGAAAGGCCAAGAAAAAATCAAAACAATTTCTTAACATGTCCATTTTTTTTTCCTTGAATGTTAGGGTGTTGAATGATCCAGGAAAGCAATTGCTAGTGGATGACTATACGAACAACTTAAAATTAATGTTTTGGCTTTTGGAAAGCAGAATGAGGTCACATACTTGATCTCCAAAACATTCTAATCATATGGGGCGTACAATAGTGGCTTATAACCCCTACTTTCGTCAACATCTTTACAGACATATCTCCATCCAAAGCATCAGTGTGATGGTGGTGTCATGGTGGATAAAAGTGAACTAGGAACAAGTTGGATCAACTTCATACACACTTCCAACTTTGCTTTCCAGGGGGACACGCTGTGGAAGTAGCTGCTGGATATCAAAAGGAAGGTCTCAGGGCCATGGTTGTTCCTAGGGAATTTCATTACATTCTCTATACTTTTAAAGGATATGCTCTCCCACGTCTCTAAGCTAGAGGTCACTGACTTCAAATGTAATACGTAGTATAGATTTTATTACGTACTTTGGATCTACATGAAAGGATTAAAAACAAAGATAATGCGGAATACCTGATTTTGGTTCCATCTATTCCGAGCTCCAAACGATTATGAACCTCCTGGAATCTTTATAGAAAGTGTTTACAGAGATATGGGCTAGATCTTTTTACAGTTTTCTCAATACGTATGCTTTCTTAACGGGTTAGAGATTCGTTATGCTTATGATTGATATGAGCAATTATAAGAGACCTTAGCCTTTATATAGCTTCCATATCGAGCATCCCTATCACAAAGTTGATATAGGTCTGGTCCACACTAATTGGGACCCATTTTTACCCGAACTTTGACTCATTAATCTAGATCAATTATTGAGTCACTTTATTATCTTTATCTGGATCAAATTATGTAACATAATTGATAATTTATTTAAAAACCATAAAATGCAATTAATAGTTGTCCAATTTGATAGGAATTAACAAAATTGTCTAACAATCTCCTCTTTAGACAAGAGTTAATTGTAGTTTTAACTCTAGTTTGAAAATAGTTTGAAAACTTGGTTAAGCCACACTGCTGTATTAATCGACTAAGTTTTAAAAACAAAAACATTTGATTCAAAGATAATGAAAATCCATCATTCTGTCTTGCAAGGCTTTTGATATCGAAAAGTATCAGATGCATATGTCATGTGTGACACAGATCTAATACAATCATGTATACCTAATACCTCAACTTGAATGGAAAAATGGAGTGTGGCAAATTATGAGAATACCTTTATGATCTAAATTATATCATCTTTGTTTGTAGGTCTCGATTTTTTCAACTTTATGCTAAACCGCATATGCTAAACTACATCAGAGAAATCCTGTTTTCTCTCACTGAATGCTAAACAGCACTAGAGAAAACTTATTTTCTCTCACCAAATGCTAAACCGCATTAAAGAAAACCTTTATGTTCTCCAACTAAATGCTAAACTACATTAAAGAACCTTTATGGGATTAAAAAACCTATATCCCCCTATGTCATGTCAAACTTCATAGATATCTATACTAAAATTGTATACATCTAAATGACATAGGTACTAGGTCAATCTGTATATATGCCCAATCACTTATAAATGCTTAAGATCAACACAAATCTTAAGACTTTCTTATGTATTATGACAATATATGATGACATATATTACTAAGGATAAACGATGATCATCTTTCTCGATGAACTATCATATTGTCATAATACATGAAAATATACAAATGTACATGGAGCAAATATAATGATCCCCTAACTAATAGTGTCTAAGGACGTCAAAACACTCATACGGTATACTTGTGTCACAAACACAAGTGGTTGAAATCCTTTAGTCAAAGGATCGATTTATAGTTCCTCAGTCTTTAAATCCTCCAAACCTTAATGTCACCTTTTGTATCAAAACCTTTATGACCAAATAATTGATCTTTAATTGCTAAGACCCACAGTACAAGCAAATGGGTCTATCCACTAAATTAACCATAGACAACTCAGAAATCAAGTTTCTGAGCTAAACTGTCTGTGAAATAGCCCTATAGCATGCACTCTACATGCTTATCGAGGAAGTTACTTATGTCTACTTGACACACTTCTACGGCATTGTACCATCTACAAACTTAAAATTGTAACCATAAGTGGACTTTCAATCATTTGGACACATATCTAACATCTTAATAGGAATTTTCTACGAGGTTTAGTTTGTTGACTTTTCTATATGTCAACATATAATCCTTAATTCCCTTTAGTATATCAACGCTCGCTAAACTACATTCCAATGGTCTACAATCAGATTAACCAGATATTAACCAAATAGTCAAACAATGAATACAATGTCCTACCTAGTACATAGCCAAGCATCTTGCCTAGTACATTGCCAAGCATACATCAGGCTATCCTCCGTACTAGAATACGGAACATTCCTCATAACCTCTCTCTTTACTTTATTCTTTGGATACTATATCAAAGATTAGCTCTCACTATGAGAGATATGTGCTACGATAGGTTTACTGTTAATTGTATATACATCCCCTATAGATATTACTTCCACTTCTTTATTGTTGTGAACCATCAGTTTCTCCTTCTCTTTATTTGGCTTTATCCTTTATATGAACTACTGTATCATGGAAGCACCTTCATCAGATGTCCCATTATATAGTCACCATGTACTTAATGTGACTATTACAATTAGATTCATAATTGACAAGCCGAAGAGTAACCTGAGCATGTCAGTCTTTCCTTTTAAATCTCATACTACTAGTTTCTTTATGTCCCTAGGACCTTTATTAGTATTGGTTTGACCAACATCAACATGTGGAGAAGATTTGAACTTTCTACCTTTAAACTTAACAAGCTTCATCTTTGTCTTCCTATTATTTGCTTCAAGGACTGTAGGAGTAGCAAACTTGAGTTTCTCCTCCTCAATAACGAAAGGGGCTATCAAAGCATTGAAATCCCAACATCTTTAATCAACTGTGAAGATGAATTATTCTCGATATGTACTATTACTCCCCTTTTCTCCCGTATACCATATGGAGAATAATTCTTTCATTAAGGCACTTGTCCCAACACTAGATGAGATCGTGTACTTGATATGTGTTTAATTGTTGATGCATTTAATTATTTACACTTAGCGATTAATGACATGAAAATGCTTAATGTTGGGCACCGATTGCTGGAACCCAACTCTTGCGAAATCATAAGACCTGAGCGTATTATCCTATAGGGTTATTTCTTTGAACACTTATTAGGCATCATCCCACAAGGGTGGCGTGCCCACGACAATCAAACATCAAACAATCTTAATTCTTTAACTCAACCATATTACGAGGAAGTCAAAATAAGCATACATATGTAACTGAACTACTTCAATCTATCATTTCATTTCTAAAGCAACGGAGTCTGAAAATCTTTATTTACATATCAAAAGACACACCATCGGCTTATTACAAAATACAAAAATAATAAATTTACGAAAGTTCCCTTAGGCTCTTACTCACTTGATCTCTTAACTATCACCTGCAGAGGGGACAGAAAAGGGGGTGAGCTTGACATCTCATGGATAACAGTTTAGAACGAAAAATAAGCAAAAATCATTTTCAAACTCATTACCATTGTACATTTTCGAAACCATAGTAATTTCGCAATAGAAATCCTCAAACACTTTTTTCTTAAAATTTTCAATTTATCAAATAATTCATAAGCAATTATAAATCATGTATGCATCAAACTTGTCAACAGATCATAAGCACATCAGAATAGTTTGGGTGGATCCAAAACATAATGTACTACGCATTTCCCATAAGGGTCCTGTGTAGTCGTGAACAGAATGTACTAACGCAATCCCATGTAATGATCTTGAGTAGCCGTGAACTTATGGGAGTCTATGAAGGAGCTCTATGCCACTAACGAGCAGGCGGAAGAAACCTTAAACTTGGGTCAACATGCACGTGACATTTCTTGAGTGATCACCATAAACCCACATAACACATATATCATGACTTGTAAACTTGTGTTGCCCAAAATGGCACTTCTTGAAAACTTGAGTTTCA
>JANVCQ010000232.1:27555154-27567134 GCA_025531925.1 Erythroxylum plowmanianum | reverse complement strand
CTTAATTTCAATCACCTCATCCAGTTGATCATTCATATTGCTCAGTCGAATTGTCACTCAAAGTTCGGGGTCCAACAGATTCTATTCTCTAAAGGGTCTAAAATGGAACAGAAAATAGGTACAAAGTAGACTAATGAAAAAGACAGAAGAAGTGGAAAAAAGACAGAAGAAGTGGAAAAATTGCTATAACTTTCCCTACAGATATCGGATTAAAGTTTTTTTATATGGTTTGAAAGAGTACTTCAAGATCTACAACTTTCATGAAGACCTTGAAGACAGATTCTATCTTCTGAAGGGTATAAAATGAAACAGAAGATAGGTACAAAGTAGACTAATGCAAAAAGACAGAAGAAGTGGAAAAAGACAGAAGAAGTGGGAAAATTGTTATAACTTTCCCTATAGATATCGGATTAAGGCGTTCTTTATATGGTTCGAAAGAGGACTTCAAGCTATATAACTTTCATGCAGAATTCAAAGACAAATTCTATCTTATAAAGGGTATAAAATGGAACAGAAGATAGGTACAAAACAGACTAATGAAAAAGACAGAAGAGGTGGAAAAAAGATAGAAGAAGTGGGAAAATTAATATAACTTTCCCTAATGATATTAGATTACGGTGTTCTTTATATGGTTCAAAAGATGACTTCAAGATCTACAACTTTCATGAAGACCTAGAAGACAGATTATATCTTTTAAAGGGTTTAAAATCAAACAGAAGATAGGCACAAAGCAAACTAATGAAAAAAGATAGAAGAAGTGGAAAAAGACAGAAGAAGTGGCAAAATTGCTATAACTTTCATTACATATATCGGATTAAGGTGTTCTTTATATAGTTTGAAAGGAGACTTCAAGCTCTACAACTTTCATAAGACCTAGAAGACATATTCTATCTTTTGAAGGGTCTAAAATGGTACAGAAGATAGGCACAAAACAGACTAATGAAAAAGACAGAAGAAGTGGAAAAAGACAGAAGAAGTGGGAAAATTGCTATAACTTTCCCTACAGATATCAGATTATGGTGTTATTTATATGGTTCAAAAGAGGATTTGAATATCTACAACTTTAATGAAGACTTTGAAGACAGATTCTATCTTCTAAAGAATCTAAAATGGAACAGAAGATAGGCTAGGTGAAAACAAAAATAGAAGAAGCAAAAAGATAGAAGAAGCAAAACACAAAAGAAGATGACGTCATCACAAAAGAAACACAGAAGAAGATGACGATAGAAGAAGCAAAAAGGTAGAAGAAGCAAAATACAGAAGAAGCAAAACACAAAAGAAGATGATGTCATCACGGAAGAAGATGACGTCATCACATAAGAAGCAAAAAGACAAAAGAAGCAAAACACAGAAGAAGCAAAAAGCAGAAAAAGCAAAACATAGAAGGAGCAAAACATAGAAGAATTGAAAAGACAGAAGATACATCTTTCTTTATAAGGACCATAACTTTTAGCCTAGAAGTCCATAAATTTCATACTATATATAGTTGGAAAGATAAAAGAAAGACCTACAACTTCCTAGAAGACAACTTTCTCTAATTCAGTCTATAACAATCCAGAATTTCTCTCAAATTTAGAATACAAACTTTACATTCATCCACCAATGTACTGCACCCAGTTCTCAACTTCATGATAAATTTTGATATTCTTAAATACAGAATTTAAATTCGATTTCTTCATAAGAAATATAGCCATACGTTTCTAGTTTAGTCCAAATTAAAAATCATCTTGTTTGGATAACTAAAGAAAAAGTTGTCACTAAAGGACTGAAACATACTCCGTGAACAATTTTCCAGATCAATCACCCATTTTGTTTCACAATCTTTCCTTAACACAAATCATACTAAGATCACTTGTTCTACTTCATTTACTCTTCATTCTCAACTCCATTTCAAATCAATATTATCTATAAAGAAATTTATAATCCATGATTAATCATGAACACCAATATCAGAACATGCACATATATACATATTCCTCATCAACTTACTACACAATTGCAACTTCATTTTTAACTTTCATTCTATTTCTAACTTTCACCTTAATTCTTCCCATTTCAAAATCTTTTTTCCACTGAAAGCACCAAGGCAAGTCATGAATCTATCCACACTTCTCATTCTCTACCTTACTCTTATCTATCGTTTCTTGATTTAAGAATTTTCATCATTTATTCTTTACTCAAGACGAATCACCAAAATTCCTCGTTTACTAGTTCTAATATTCTAATAAAAGTTCAGGTCCAACACTTAAGATACTCACTTTAATTCATATTTGATTTTAGGTACAATTTGGATGCAAATAAATTAAAGTGAGTTGAAAGTACTGCATTTGAGTTATTTTCTAAAGAACAAATTTTACTTATCCTCATAGAGCAAGAAGAAGAAAATTAAAGGGTTAAAAAAAATAGAACACAAAGAAGACAACCAAGAAGGTGCCAAACAAACTAACATAGCAGCTAGAATGAAGCAAAATGGAAGCGTCATTAACCAAGCAAGGAGCAGCAAATAATAAGCAAAAATAACAACACATAAAAGGAGAGTTGGGGTATGCGCTGGGCGTTAAATGCAGCATATGTTATGTAAAACACAGACATAGTTGCGTTAAACGCAGTGTCCCAGACAGCTACAAGGAGAGAGACTGTGGGTGTGAGAGGGATTTAAGAGGGGATCAAGTTAATTCATCCCATCAAGCTATAGTAGACGACAACAACTAGGTGTGAAAGTAGAATAGTGAAGGCGCAGACGTGAGAAGAAGGGTTGCAGCTGTGGCTTATGGTTTAGAGAAGCTCTAGCGCAGGAGGAGTGGCGTGAGAGCAGACGAGGAGTTTGAGAGCTAGGAGAATGTTTTGTGCATGAACAGTGGCATGAAGAATATAAAACCCCAACCTTAATTGTCCTATCAATCTATAGTGGAGGGAAGAAAGAGTAAGAGCTACATAAAGGCAAAACAAAGGGGTCTTCGGCTAGGACATCTAATGAGGGTTGAAGCATTTTTTAGGGAAAGACTTATGAAAAGCTAGATGTCCCGAAATCAGTTCGGAGGTTACATTGATGCTGATAACTCGGGTTAAGTACTTTTTTATTTATTTGTTGTTTTTTTCTCTCATCAGGAATTGACTGTGTTATCCTATGTTAATTGATTTTGGTTTTGTGTATGGATAATTAGATTTTTATTATTATTTAGTTATGATTTTAATACGTTTATTGAATCGTTAATTACAAATCCATTGTTGGAATTTCGATATGATCCGTAATTGTTATGATGAAATTCATGCGTAGCGACTAATGATTCGTAATCATTAGAGATAACATGACCTAGGTTAAATGACTCATCATATGTGGTTGTTTCTTTGATTAATCAGTTTTTCTAATTTGTAATGCTACTACCTAATTAAATCTAGAGATCGTATCCTAGGTTGTTTGGTGGTTAGGTTTAATTAATGATTGTATCTTGATTAAACACTACCCAAGGGAAAACTCGAGTTAATTATTAATCTATGATTAGTAATTGCTAGGAGAGGTTAAAGCACAACAAATCAATAAAATATGCTTAATTAGGGTGTAGGTCGATATTGAACCAAAGAACCAGGTCCCTACTGAATTCCCCACTTTTATCATTTTTTTACATGTTTTCTTTACTTTGTTTTTATTAGTTAGTTTCATTTTATTTTCTCCTTTCAAAAATCAAAACCCCCCATTAAACCTTATCACCGGTTGATTTCATTTCATAAACTTTACACACACTCTTTGTGGGATTGACCTAGACTCACCACTGTTATAGCAATAGGTCTAGTTATTTTATTTTGACTAGCGTAACAACACGCGGTCAGTACCTCTGAGAGACATTACCAAGAAACTACTTCGCTATGTCTGTGTCTGGAAGTTCACTTAGCAGATGGTTAGGAATGGACCTATTTATGGTCATCAGATATAATCTGTTAGATCGATCCCAAGTTTCATAGGCTGCTTTATAAGTTTGCAAGGTCATGGATGTTAATGGAAATGGCCTATCCGTCCGTATGGTTATATCAACCACAACTATCTCTATAGTATTTAATACATCCTCTGTCCACTTTTTTGTATTGAAACCGGTCAGGGTTTCAATGGTGACATTGATTTTGTTGACTAAAAAAGTGACTTCAAGATGAACTTCTTTAAATCAGCACAAATGTAGAACAACAGCGATACTATTTATACTAAAGCCATTAAATAGTATCTTTACTGAAAATTCGGTCACACTTATTATGAAACACCTTTGGGATGAATACATAATATATGTAACTGTACTTCCACACATAAAAGCGATCAGAGTACAAACTATTAACTCTTATGACACTACCACCTTTGGGTGAATATATCACTTGAGCAATAACTTTCCTCCATCTAATGCCTTTATGCACATCTCAAAATGTTATGTAAGGTCAACGCCTTTGGACAGAATAAACAAACATAAAATCAAAGACAACCCCCAACATGCAAATAGAACAATTCAAAATATTGACTTGAAAGGCCACTTTAGTGACTACATTCTCATTAGCACTCAAAAAGTCCATAAACATAAAGGATACATCTTTATGTTATCCTCACATTCTTTATGGGCATATAGTATGTGACAATATAATATCAATAAATGAAAAAAATGAAATGCATAGTCTCATTGTCACACATTTGTGTTGAAGACATTCTTTGAAAACTTCATTTGAGACTTTTGTAAAAGAAAAATCTCAGTATAGTGATTATCGTGCATCATTCGACATTGAACCAACCACCCGAGACACCAAAATCACATGCATCTCCCTTATGGCAAGTTCATTGCACAAAAATTCACTTTAAAATGGCTTCAAAATGTTTTAATTCTTTTTTCAATTGATTACCATGCCATCCTGAACGTTGAACTTAACACCTGAGACATGAGAACCTTATGTATCTCCCTCATACGATGTCCGAAACATGAAAATTCACTTGAAATTGGATCTAGAATACCTTAATTCCTTTTTCTGGAGTTAAAACTTTAATTTCTTACTAATGTAATAAATCCACAAAATGTAAAAATTGACTTTATAAATTTCCAAGACCTAGAAACTGACCCAAAACATCCTGAAGTACCTTTACGAGAAATCTAGAATTTTTGTGTGTTTTTTTTTCAAAATTTACTATAGCTCCGTACGACTGACGTCATACCAACGTCAGCTGAGGACGTGTTATGCCACGTCAGCACGCGTGTGCAGCATTCGCCAGCACCAACGCGCGGCTACTATATGGTGCGTGTAAATGCACTGCTACTGCTATCGCCTGCAACTAAATTCAAAAAGAAACTAACTTCTGTCAATACAAATTAATGTACTAGTAGTAAGTGGATATCGTTCCCATGAGGAATTTTAACGGTAAAGAGTTTACAAGTTCAAAACTAAAATAAAGTAACGGGGGGGGGGGGGGTTGCAAGTCACGTAAAATTAAAAATGTAGAAATAACAAAAATTTGAAATTAACAAAAGTAATTAGATCTGAAAATTTAATAGACGAATCTTAGTTTTGGGTCACCAATGTTATCATACTAAAATGGATCCTTGATATAAAATTCAGTTCATCAATAAACATTCACTGGGGGTTGGTTTCTCTTAAGTATAAATGAATAGAAACATGCATTCTAAGCATTCTTATTAATCAACAACCTAGATACAATCATAGGTTCAATTGAATAATAGCTTTGGGAACTAAGAAACCAATGAACAAGATAACACCTATACGACATGCATTTAATCAAGATGAGTATCTTCTTAGAATTCCCTACTCTAACATAAAGAAGGTAATCGTAATTGCTACTTGTGATTAACAAACTGAATGCCATATTTCATTAATCTAGCTATTAAACGAATCAATTCCTAGTTGCATACCTAGAAATCAATCAATTCAATTAGAAATAGTAATTCAGAAGACACTCAATATTCATCAACAAAACAAACTTTATTGAAACATCTCACACATAATAGATGATAGAATGGCTCCCCTTAACTAAGAAAAGGGATTTAGCTACTCATAACAGAAGTGAAAATCAAGAAAATAATAACAAAACACATAGTCTCCATCCTTGGTCTTTTCCTAATTAAAAATATTTAGAGGAAAAGTGCATAAATGTAAACTGAACTGAAGGGAAAAATACTGCAGAAATTCTAAAACTGTGATAATTTAATGACTAATGTGAATAGTAATGTTTTTCTTCTTTTTTGCCTTTTTGATACCTTCTTTCTCCATCATCTTCAGTAGATCACACCTCCCATGTATTCAAGTTGCAAATCTCCAATAATATGATCTTCTAAGATTATGAAAATCTCAAATGAATCATATTTGAATTTGAAAACAAATCTTCAGATAGTTTCCATTCTTGTACGTGCCTACACTTAGTCACTGAATTTTCTACCAATCTAGAATTTTTAGGTTTTCATTATTTCCTTTTCATCTTTTTGACTCAATTTCATCTCTTCAGTGTTGAAAATCATCTGAGAACAATTAAGAGACAAATCTATCAATTTTGAATAAAAATTTCAACACTTGAGAAAGATTTATATACCAAATGAATGCAAAATGACAACTTAATAAATTCTCCCACATCAAACCTTTGCTCGCCCTCGAGCAAACATGCCAAACCACTATACTCTATCAATTTATCCTTCATAAGATTAAGTGCACACAATCCATTAACTTGGGCTAGTAAGACTTAGGTTGCAACACATATCATAATCACTTTTCACCGATACAAATAAACAAAGTCAAAATAAGACATCTTTGATCAAAAGCAAATATGAAATCAAAATAAATTCTTCTCACAGATTTCTCTCTTACACTCAAGTGTTCGAGGTCAAAGTGTTTCTCTCAAATCTCTCTCTAACATATTGCACTACCATAGGCTTGCAAATTCACTAGTTATCATTCATTCAGATTACATGAGTTAATAGATCATCATGGCTTTATTAAGGGTTATAATGGGCTAGGTTCAAAGGTTAGGTAAAAATGGAAAAGGGTTAATCACAAGCATTCACAAAGTACCAAGTAAAAGGGGCACTCAAATTAAAACTCTGAGATAAACACATGACAAAAAGGATTACAACTACTTATACTAACTCATGCTACTACACTTTATTCTTTATTCTTTTTCTTTTTCTTTTATTTTTTACTTGACTAATGCTAAGAACAAAGGAGAGAATAAAAACAAGAGAAATTACTAGTAGCATAATTTAATTAACACATGAGTAGAAGTACCTATAAAAGTATCTCATAATAAAATACATAACAAAAGTCCCAAATTACTCAATGCTTCATTCAACTTGTGATAGGGTAAGGCTAATGGGATTTTTGGGTTTTAATGTAAGGTGATTGATTGAAAAACAAGGTTAAAGGCTCAAAAGTGTTTGTAAAGGGAAAATAACTAGGTTGGTCATTTTTAAGCTAAAGGGTTTAAAAACACAATTCAAAGAAATAGAATGACATAAAAATGATGTCATTAAGGCTCAAATTTTGCTCACAGGTTTAGATTAAGAATTCACTTCAATTCCATATATTACATCATCACTCAAATGTCAAAATTGTAACTAAGTTTACAAGATTAGTTATTGCAATCATCAATATGATTCACTTAAGAATCACTTAGCCCAATTTAATTTCATGCAAACATTCAATCTCATCCAAACTAATATGACAAAGCTTTATGGTTTAGCATATAATAATCATGTAAAAACTGACAAGAGTCACACAAAAATCGAAAAGTAGTTATACACAAAAACTCCAATTCTTTCCCCCACACCTAAACCAAAATTGTCCTCAATGTTAGGACATAAAATTAAATAAACATAAATATAAAAGAAAAGGAAAAAGAAAGTTTCTCTATTTGGAAATGCCAAAATTATGGTGTTGGTGGATGTGGAGGTTGGAATCCTTCATACTCCCAATAGGCCATCAAATTGTGCTCCAAGCAGTGCATTTTGCATTCGAGCCAACTAAGGCAATCCTCCAAACTAGTTTGGATTATTGGTGACTACTTGTTTTAGCTGGGGGAGCCTGAACATTATGTGGACACGGCTAAGATCCACAATTCCCATCTTGTTCAAACAATCTAAATCTAAGGTTCTATACTACAAACCATATTCATGTCAATATTATCAAGATCTAATAATTCCAAATTAATGGACAACTGTGTAATATAGGAACTGAGAATTAAAAGTTTATATTTCTTATGCAATACCGATTGAAATTGTCTTAAAAACTAGAAACCCAAATTGAAAGGAATATGCTTATCCATACACCTTAAAAAATAAAATTCTACTTTCTACAACGTCCCTGCAGCATCCTTATGACCCGAAAAATTATATGTCAGAAGTTGATGTATGATTTTGAAAATAGGATTTCTAAAAAATGAACTTTTAGAAATAATAACATTATAGAGATTAGGGTCAACATACCACTAACTCCACAACTTTGATGCATTAAAGTCCTCATGATAGTCACATCTAGAATTGATAAACATCTCATTTTTAATTTCAGCAATGCTACATTAAACTGAGCCACTAATAAAGCAAATTATTTTCCCATCACCCAAAATTCTACAATTCCTTATGTAAAGATATCAAATTTCTCATGAGAATTAAATTGAAAAGTACTATAGAATTCTCTCATCAATTCAACAAAAGTAGGTCAAACTATTCTAGCAAATGCACTCCAACAAGTAGGACTCATCAATTGCGTAAAAGAATCATAAACGTGCAATGCTTCAAATGTATCGGAAAGAATAGACTTACAGGGGTAGATTTTCCTTTCACTAAATTTATGGAAATGCTCTGTATCTTCCAAAAGCCAAAAAGATGTAAATCCACCACTTCATGTGTTCCATTAGCTTCAGTTTTCAACTTCTTTACCTTTCCTTCTTCTTTGTTGTGTTGACAGTCCTAGGGTAGCAGTTGAACTTGGTGCTATCTGCGTGTTGACTGCCACAAAAAGTCTTTCCGTGGTGGAAATGGGTTACAGTAGAGTAGGAAGGTCAATAAAAGACCTTATTGGAGTTGCTAATCTTCATGACTCACTTTTTCCCCTTAGCATTGTGTGAACTCCCTAAACTTCAGACCTGCAATTGCACAAGACAAGAAACGAAACCAATAAAATTGCAAGTTAGGGTTTGTGGGTTTTTGGTGAAGGACAAATTAAAAGATGGGTGTTGTGTGGAATGGCTATTGTAGTGTGCACGAAATTGATAGTGATGTGTAAAATTTGCAGTGAAAATCATTAGTGAGAAAAGCCAAGTGAAAGAAGAAGAGGGAAAAGAGAGGGGAAATAGGGGGATGAAGGGAAGAATGAAAATTTTCATTTTTCTAAATTAAAAGATGAAAAATGAAAAATTTAAATTAAATTCCTAACTAAAATGAAATAAACCTAATAAAAATGAAAATAAAAACTGCTAAAAAATAAAAAACATAAACAAACCTGAAAATTTTACAGGTTTCTCCAAACGCGCTTCTTTAAAGTCTTTAGTTGGACATATTTCTTTACTTACCTGATTAGAAATAAGTTAGGGGTACCAACTTTATTTCTTCCACTCGCTCAATCGAAAAATTCTCATAATATGGTTTTAGGCAATGTCCATTAACTTTAAATACCTTAGAGGTATCTAAACTTTGAATTTTTACCGCACCATGAGAAAAAAACATTAGTAATAATGAACAATCTAAGCCAACAAGATCCTAATTTTCTTGGAAATAACTTAAGCTTCAAATGATAAAGAAGAACTTTTTGTCTAATTGAAAATTGTTTCCTAGAAATCATTTTATCATGAAAAGCTTTAGTTTTTTCCTTATAGATTTTTGCATTTTCATATGCTTCATTACAAATCTCTTCAAATTGTTGCAATTGCAATTTCCTATTGTGACTAACTTCTACATGATCCATGTTCAACTGCTTCACAGCCTAATAAGTTCTACGTTCTATTTCCACAGGTAAATGACAAGGCTTACCGAAAACTAATCTATGAGGCGACATGCCTCTCAGAGTTTTGTACGCAGTTCTGTATGCCAACAAAGCATCGTCTAATCGTAAGCTCTAATCCTTTCTATTCAGATTCACCACTTTTTCTAGAATGGATTTGATCTCCTTGTTGGACACTTCAACTTTTCCACTTGTTTGCAGATGATATGCTGTGGAAACTCAATAGGTTATACAATATATCTTCATCAAAGCCTCAAAAATCTTGTTGTAGAAATGAGTTCCTCGATCGTTAATGATAGTTCGAGGCATTCTGAACTTGACAAAAATATTAGATTTAACAAAATCTATAACAGTTTTGGCGTCATCAGATAAAGTAACCTTAGCTTCAACCCATTTAAATATAATCCACAAATAACAAAATGTAGTTCCTACCAAAGGAAGAAGGAAAAGGACCCATAACGTCTATTCCCCAAACATCAAAAATCTCACATACCAGGATGTTCGTGAGTGGCATTTGATTTCTCGATCCAAAGTTACCTATTCTTTGACAACAATCGCAAGACTTGCAAAATATATAAGAGTCACAAAACAACTTAGACAAAATAGTCAACATTTAAGAATTTTTCGGGCATTCTTTTGGGACCAAAGTTTCCCCCACACACAGATGAATGACAAAAATGTAAAATAGAAGGAATTTCATCATCCATGATACATCTCCTAACAATTTGATTAGAACAAAATTTTCAAAGGTGAGGCTCATCCCAAATATAGTATTTAGCCTCTCACTTAATTTTATCTCTCTCAGCTCTAGATAAATCATTATGTAAAGACTTAGTTACTAATAAGTTTACTATGTCTGCATACCATGGAATTACCTATTGAATTGTGAAGAGACTTTCATCTAAAAATTTATCGTGAAGAACATCAGATGCGGTACTCAGAGTGATCCTTCTTAGGTGATTGACCCCAAATTTTCAGCTTCTTTCTTGTTGTAAATTTCCAAATCAAATTCTTAGAGCAGTAAAATCCATTGAATCAATCTTGGCTTGGCTTCTTTCTTATTCACGAAATATTTTAGAGTTGCATGGTCTGAATAGATGATCACCTTCGTCCCTGACAAGTACAACTGAAACATATCCAATCCAAAGACTACCACTAAAAACTCCTTCTCTGTCATAGAATAATTTTTTTGGGCATCATTAAGTGTCATGGATGCATAATAAATTATATGAGGTACCTTGTCCACTTTTTGGCCCAACACGATGCCAATTGCATAATTTGAAGCATCGCACATCAACTCGAATGGCATGTCCCATTTTAGTGGCTGAATAATTAATGTTGTAGTGAGTCACTCCTTGAGTTCATCAAACATACTTTTGCATGGCTCGTCAAAATCAAACTTCATGTCTTTTTAGAGCAATCCACACATAGGTTATGCAATTTTGGAGAAGTCCTTGATAAATCATCGATAAAATCCTGGGTGACCAACAAAAGAACAAACTTCCCACATAGTTGTGGGGTAAGATAAAGATCAAATAACATTTATCTTAGCCCTATCAACTTCATTCCCTTCGAAGAAATAGTATGACCCAAAATTGTAACACCCCACTCCCGCATGACCGACATCGATGGTGATATCCGAGTTCGTGCCCCGCGAGGGTGGTGTGCTACATCACTCAGTCAAAACTCAGTATAAATTTTGTTTTTGAAAAACCGCAAACATGCACAATGCGGAAAACAATTTATATAAACAATCATCAGAAATTTCAATGACCACGAGGGCCCTTTTTATAAATACATTTTCATTCAGTTTATTGCCTTTACAACATGACCTAATCATTAATACAAAAAAATTCAGAAAATACAATTTTATCAGATACTAATGCAGACGCGAACTGATCCCGACCTCTTTTTTTTCACTCACACGCGGTTGCTATACACCCGTTGCCTAACGGGGTATTCTTCTGGGTCCTGAAAAATAATTGCAAATTTTGGGTGAGTTTTGCGAACTCAATGA
>JANVCQ010000232.1:27523781-27535362 GCA_025531925.1 Erythroxylum plowmanianum | reverse complement strand
AATCCAAAAATACTTTTTACACACTTCTCTTTCAATTAGTTCAATTTTGTTAGTTTCTTCAAAGAACCAAAACCCCCTCCTAACCAAATTAGTTTACATTTCATGACATTTAGGCTAGCTTAGGTCCATTGCATTAGGTTCCAATTAAGTGAGATGACTCGAGGTTGCACTCTATATTGCAATCCTTAGAATTCAATTTTGATTAGACCTCTAAGGGTAAAACCGAAAGACAAAGCGGATCACTCCTTTAACATGTTAATCAGCTGCTTTCTTGCAAAACTGTAAGTTGATTAGAGATAATAAGAGGCAATGTATCTTGCTCACCTAAAAAGATGTACTTTAAATGACTAGGCAAGTTCTTCAACTCCAACTTTGGTAGTTGAACCAACGACCACAGTAATTTATCCACACTTCTAAGCATTTCCATGTATGATAGTTGTGGAATATTGGTTCGATGGTCTCCACACACAATGATGTCTCCATTTTTTCACTGGATAATATCAATTCCTTACTTCCTTTCCAACGCGATGTATTTTCCATTTTCAAGATCATTTCAACCTCATCTTTATCGTTCAAAATCAAATTTTTTTGCACCCATGTGTTAATAAAATCCACAGAAACAATAGGTTGTTCATCATCCGAAATTTTCATTGTATTGTATATATTGAACTTAATTAATTCACCATCAAATTCCATTGTTAAAGATCTATCATGAACATCAATTTTCATTCTAGTAGTTTTCAAGAACAGCCTTCCGAATAAAATCAGAGTGGAAGAAGATGTATCATCAATTCCTATCTGCAAAATATAAAAATCAGCCAAAAAAAGCATATTCCCTACTTGAAACAAAATGTCTTCTAACACACCATTAGGATAAGCATTTGAGCGATCAGCTAATTGAATCACTACATTAGTTTCTTTAAGTGGTCCAACATTTAAAGATTTATAAACATTGTTAGAATGACATTTATGGATGAAACTAAATCTAGCATAGCTCTTTCAATCCGCAAATCATCAATTTGATATGGGATAGTAAACATACCTGGGTCTTGACATTTGTGTGGAAGCTTTTTCTTTTGCAAAATCGCTGAAACGTTCTCCCTCAATTGCACTTTCTTGTCAAAATTTAATTTCCTCTTTGAAGTGCAAAGCTCCTTAAGGAATTTAGCATACCTTAGAATCTGCTTAATTGCGTCAAGGAGAGGAATATTTACCTAAAATTTTTGAAAAGTCTCCTAAATTTCCTTCTCTTGCTCTTCCTTCATTGCTTTGGCAAATCGACTCAAAAAAGGGGGCAAAATCACCATATTCTGCAGGTTAGTTTGCATTTTTTCTGGTTGTGTAGGTGCCTTTTGCATGACTTCTTCTTCTACCTATCTTCTGCAATTTTTTAGAAAGTCTCCCTACAATTCCTTACCACTCCGCAACGTGATAGCCTTCACACTTTGTTTGGGATTGATCTCTAGTTGTGCTAGAAAATTTCTAGAAGTTCATGCTTCCAATTGATTTATGGCAATTGCCATTTGGCTTATTTGATGTTCAACATTTCTTTGTTGATTTTCAATATTCTTTTTTTTATTTTCAATATTTTAGATATTTGATTCAGTACTCAGCTGAAATGTCAAAGTATTAGTGGCCAAAGATTGCACTATATCTGCTAAGGAAGTCTTACCTTCGGAATTGGATATTATATTTTGATTTGCCGAGGCACATATGGTTGTCTATATTACTGGAAATTTATGGTCACTTGCTGCTTTTGAGGATTCTCATATCGCAAATTCTGGTGATCGCGTTACCCCGAATTATAGGTGTAAGAAAACGAGTCGTACTTCCTTTGATTCAATCCAGCAAAACCTCCCATAACATTTACCTATTTTGGGTTTTACTCCTACAAAACCAGAAATGCATTAGTAAAATGTCCTAACATTGAACATATTCCACATACCTTTGCTTCTTTTTTTGTAACCACAATTTGTTGCACCAAAGAAGTAAGGTCATCAATCTTTTCTTTAAAGTGGTCACATTCACTTCATTCATAGTTTTTGTTCCATGCCTAGTATATATTCCGAATTGTTGAGTGTTGGCAGGCATGTTTGCGATCAAGTCCCTTGCGATCATCAGTGTTTTGTCAACTAATGCTCCGCCGCTTGCCACGTTAATCATACTCCTATCCGAAAGCAAAAGACCTTCGTAGAAATATTTAATCAATAGCTGGTTGGTGATTTGGTGGTGTAGACAGCTAGCACAAAGTTTCTTGAATCTTTCCCAATAATTATATAGGGTTGCTCCTGTATGTTGTCGAATTCCATATATTTGCTTCCGGATATTGGCTGCATTCAATGCTGAAAAATATTTATGGAAAATATTTCTCAAAGAAGAGCATCTTCATTTCAGCCCATGTTTGTACATTTTCTAAGGTTGAATAGTATAACCAATCTTGAGCATCATCCTTGAGGGAAGATGGAAAGGCTCTTAGCTTAATCTGCTCTTCCATCACATTCATTAGCTTCATTCCCATACAAACTACGTCAAATTCCTTCAAGTGTTTGTACGAATCTTCTCCCGGTAAACCCCTGAAAATAGGTAATAAATGAATCAACCCAGATTTTAATTCAAAAGTATTGTTATCACCTAAATTCGGAAAGTTGATGCAGTGGGCCTGTTGAGCGTCCGTGGGCACGGTTAGTTCACGAAGGGTGTGGTTTACTACCTTCTGTTCCATTTTCTACATTTGTTGTTATTGTTTCATCTATTTCCATAGCCTCTTTGCTGTCTTCTCGATCTCTAAATCAAATAACAATTGGTTTGGTTTGTTTTGTTTACTCACGTAACAAACATATACTGTTGAAAAATTTCCCAGCAACAGTGCCAAAATTTGATACTATTGTCGCCTGCAACCAAATTAAAAAAAACTAACTTTTGTTAATACAAATTAATGTAGTAGTGGTAAGTGGATATCATTCCAACGAGAAATTTTAACGATAAAGAGTTTACGAGTTCAAAACTATAATAAAGTAATAAAGGGGGGTTTGCAATTCACTTAAAATTAAGAATGTAGAAATAACAAAATTTGAAATTAACAAAAGTTATTGGATTTGAAAATTTAATAGACAAACTTTGGTTTTGGGTCACTGACTTTATCATAAAACATTCATTGGGGGTTGTTTTCTCTTAAGTGTAAATGAATAGAAACATATATTTTAAGCATTCTTATTAATCAACAACCTAGATACAATTGTAGGTTCAATTGAATAATAGCTTTAAGAACTAAGAAACTAATGAGCAAGATAACACATGTACAAAATTTGGTACTTCTATTTCCTGCAACTAAGTTAAAAAAACCAACTTCTGTTAATACAAATTAATGTAGTAGTGGTAAGTGGATATCGCTCCAACGAGAAATTTTAATGGTAATGAGTTTACGAGTTCAAAACTAAAATAAAGTAACAAAAGAGGGTTTGCAATTCACATAAAATTAAGAATATAAAAATAACAAAAATTTGAAATTAACAAAAGTAATTGAATCTGAAAATTTAATAGACAAACCTTGGTTTCAGGTCACCAATATTATCATACTAAAATGGATCCTTAATATAAAATTTAGTTCATCAATAAACATTCACTGGGGGTTGTTTTCTCTTAAGTGTAAATGAATAGAAACATGTATTCTAAGCGTTCTTATTAATCAACAACCTAGATATGATCATAGGTTCAATTAAATAATAGCTTTAAGAACTAAGAAATCAATGAACAAGATAACACATGTACGACATGCATTTAATCATGATGACTATCTTCTTAGAATTCCCTACTCTACCGTAAAAAAGGTAATCCTAATTGCTACTTGTGATTAACAAAACTAAACATCATATTTCATTAATCTAGCTATTAAACGAATAAATTCCTAGTTGCGCACCGAGAAATAAATCAATTCAATTAGAAATAGTAATTCAAAAGACACTCAATGTTTATCAACAAAACAAACTTTATTGAAACATCTCACACATAATAGATGATAACATGGTTCCCCTCAACCGTGAAAAGGGATTTAGCTACTTATAACGGAAATGAAAATCAAGGAAATAACAAAACACATAGTTTCCATCCCTATTCTTTTCCTAAAAAATCCAAAAATATTTAGAAGAAAAGTGCAGAAATGCAAATTGAACTGAAGGAAAAAAATACTGCAGAAATTCTAAAACTTTGCTAATCTAATGATTACTGTGAACAGTAATGTTTTTCTTCTTTTTTGCCTTTTCGATCCCTTCTTTCTCCATCATCTTCAGCAGATCACACCTCCCACATATTCAGGCTGCAAATCTCTAGCAATCTGATCTTCTAAGATTATGAAAATCTCAAGCGAATCAGATTTGAATTTGAAAACAATTTTACATATAGTTTCCATCCTTGCACGTGCCCACACTTAGTCACTAAATTTGCTACCAATCTAGAATTTCTGGGTCTCCTTTGTTTCCTTTGCATCTTTTGACTCAATTTCATCTCTTTAATGTTGAAAATCATCTGAGAAAAATTAAGAGACAAATCCATCAATTTTGAATAAAAATTTCAACACATAAGAGAGATTTATATACCAAATGAATGCAAAATAACAACTTAACATACACGCGCCGCCACGTTTCTCCCATTGCCCAGTGCCACGTGGATGGTTCAGATGGGCGTGTTTCCAACAAGTGCCTGCCATCCCACACTCTTGGGAGCGCCTATGCGGCACATGCGCCAATTGCACGCCGTCTCTTGCTAGAGAAATGTGTCAGTGTGTGATTGGTGTGTGTGCCACATGCACCCGCCATACGCCGACTTGTTGCATTACTATAGTAAACATGCCCGACATCTCCATTCAGAGGCAATTTTTAGCATCACGGGATTCCTTTTTTGCTCCGTTCGGCCTGTTTTTTACCCAATTTTAATAATTAGCCTTGTGTATATCACATTTACGTAATTATATACGTAAAAAAATAAAAAATGAATAAAAATGAGAAAAACCATATGAGATGAAAAATAAAAAAACCTTTGTTTCTGACAATCCGATCATATAACTGCTCTGATACCACATGTAATACATAGTATAGACCTTATTATATACCCAAGATCTACATGACAGGATTAAAAAAGAAGGTAATGCGGCATACCTGATTTTGGTTCCATCTTTGATTTTGATGCCGATTTCGAGCTCCAAACGATCATGAACCTCCTAGGACCTTTATAGAAAGTGTTTACCAAGACGCGAGCTAGGTCTTTCTACAATTTTCTCAATACATAAGCTCTCCTAACAGATCTGAGCTTCCGTATACTTACAATTGATATGAGCAACTGCAGAAGACCTTAACCTTTATATAGCTTTCATATCGGGCTTCCCCATCACAAGGTCGATATAGGTCTGGTCCATACTAATTGGGACCCATTTTCTACCTGAACTTCGACCCATTAATCTGGACCATTTATTGGGTCACTTTATTATCTTTATCTAGATCAAATTACAAACTTAATCGATAATTTATTTAAAAACCCAAAAATGCAATTAATAGTTGTCTAACTTTATGGGATTGAAAAAATTGGCTAACATCAAATGCATTTGGATACTATTTTACATGGGGTAACATATAGCAGAATCTTTGTATTACTCAAAGGAAGTTAGATAGGGTGTTAGAGAACGAGGACTAGCTAACTGATGGAGGACCATCCAGGTTATCCATCAAAGATATTGAAGCAATGGGCCTTGGAGTAGAAAAGGAAGTCACTGATCAAGAAATTGAAGAAGAAATTGGGTTGAGTTGTTTTATGATGTATGAGGCCTTATGGAAACCATTTGAGGACTATAAAGCCTTGGTCCAATATGATTTAATTGAAGCTCATTCCCAGCCCATTAAAGAGTCCAAGGATGGCCATAAGAAGTCAATTTCTTGCCCAATAGAGTGACTTATTGGCCAGGTTTTAACGATCTTATCTATCATTAAATTTGCATTGAATAAGAGCTACTTAACACTCATTTAGTGTCATTTTTAATTAGCTATTTTTTCTTTTAATGATAAGTTAATGACAGATGTTATGAGCCATATTACTTATGTTTTAAAGCCATTTAAAGTCACAAAGAATGTATGGTCGGACTGCATATGGTCATCCATATTCTTCTAGCTTTTGTTTGCTTAATTAAGCCAAGTTTCTTTCCATATGTAAGATTGGGAAATTAATAAAAGAGTGAGAGTTTCCTTTCAAGTTTTTGGAAATCAAATCATTTTTTTCACTTGTTAATTTCGTTTGGGTTCATAGTAAACCAATTGCTATCAGTTGGATTTGATTGTTTTCCTAAAACACTCAATTTCTACCACCAAATTTGACCAACCAGTACTAAATCAAACATATCTTCCAAACCACACATCCAAATTGAGTCAAACTTAAACCAGTGGAAAATTGACTCACAGTCCTTCAATTCCACTTCTTACCATTTAACCAATTCATTCTTATTTATCCACAAAATTAGCCAGAATACAACCTATGTGCAAAACACCTCCATCTTCATCATTTTGCCAAATTCTACCAAACTACTCCAATGACCTCTTAGCCACTCCAATCTCCTTGAAACGCTATCATTTTCGTATCAGAAATATGGTTCAACCCCCTATTTCATCATCCACCACATCATCTTCCACCATGGTTTCTCAAGAGTTGTCCCCTATGCTGTAACTTTCTCATGAAGAACTCCTTCACCAAATGGAGTTATTAAGGCTTGAAAATCTTACTCTAAAAGCCAAACAAGAAGCCTATGAGTCTATGGGAGTTAGGGTAACACCTTCTTCTTCCTCCTTCATCCTAAAAAATCTAAGACAAGACTAAGAAGAAGAAATTTTCAATTTTCCCTTTTCTTCTTCTTCCACCGTACAACCAACCACCTATCCATTCTCCTAACCTCCTCCACAATTTCCTTTAAACATTTCATCAAACCCATCACAACTGACCACCACATTCCAAAATTTAACTTTACCACAACTAACCGTAGGGGCACCCCCACAGTCCCCTACTAGAAATGTCTCTCAAAACACCCCTCCTCCTAAAGATGAACTTTTCAATTTCAAGATTGAGATCCTAGAATTTCATGGAAAAATTGACAGTGATGTTTATCTTGAGTGGCTGTACACAATTGAGAGAACTTTTGAGTTGAAAGAGTAGAGTGAAGAAAATAAGCTGAAGTTAGCGTAATTAAAATTGAGAGGTTATGCATCCCTTTAGTGGGATAATGTCCAAAAGATGAGATTGAGAGAGGGTAGATCGAAAATCATAACTTATTCTAGGATGAAAGAGATGATGGATGAGACATTTTTACCTCCACATTATAGGTAAAAGATGGACAACATGATGAGGTTGACACAAGGCATAAAATCGGTTGAAGAATATATGATGGAGTTTAAGCAGATCACGTTAAAGTGTGATTTAAGAGAAGAAGAAGCTGTTGTCAATGCAAGATTTCTCAAAGGCCTCAAAATTGAGATTAGAAACATGGTAAGTCTATAACCTTACATTCATTTCTATGAGCTTAAGAAGCTTGCCTTGCAATGTGAAACTAATCTGAAACATTTATCCACTAAAAGATTTCTTCCACCATTGCCATTACACCAAATTACAAACCACCCTCTTTTCCACCACCAAAACTGACCAATTCCACTCCACCACAAAAATTCACCTCCAGCTAAAATTCAACACCAAACAAAGCCTTGCCTTCACCAAATACTAAATCACCCAAAATTCAAGTGAGATGCTTCTAATGCCAAGGATTTGGACACTTCCAATCTGAATGTCCAAATAGAAATATTATGATCATTGAAGAAATTAAGAATAAAATTCTTGTTAATGATGAGGCTAATGATAATGAAGTTTTTTAGTCTTGTGAAAATGTGGAATGCAATAGTGAGTTAGAAGGAGACATGCTTGTGATTCTTAAAATGTTGAGTGGAGAAAATGATGAGAGCAATTGGAGAAGAAAGTCTTTTTTTTATTCTAGGTGTTTGTCAAAAGGGAAGTTGTGTGAACTTGTAATAGATAGTGGAGCTTATGAAAATGTTGTGTCCAATGAAATGGTAGAAAAATTAGCTTTAAGGACCAAACCCTGTCCAAGTCCTTATAAGTTGACATGGTTAGACAATAAGCATGAGATTAAGGTTGATAGGAGAAGTCTAGTGCCATTTTCAATTAGTAAATATGTTAATGAGATATGGTGTCATATAATTCTTATGAGTGCTTGTCATGTGCTTTTAGGCCATCCATGGTTGTATGATAGAGATATGTAATACCAAGGAAGAGTTAACACTTATTCTTTGTTCTTTAAAGGACAAAATTTCACACTCAATCCTATGCCACCAGGAGCAAGAAAGAAGAAAAATCAAGGTGATCAAACTTTAGCCTTGATGACAAATGAAGAAAAGGAAGAGATTATCCAAAGCCTACCATCACACGTTCCCTTTGACATTAAAAAAGTCAAACCGAGCCCCTAAAATCCACTTTCCCATGAGGTACAATCCTTAATTCTTTATTTTAGTTTTAGTATAGTTTTCCCAAAAGAGCCTCCTAAAGGACTCTGTCCTTTAAGGAAAATCCAACATGAAATAAACTTTGTTCAAAATGCTATCATACCCCATAAGCAATCTTATAGAATGAACCCAAGAGAGCATGATGAATTGCAAAAAACAAGTTGACGAGTTATTAGAGAGAGGTTTCATTTAACCAAGTACTTCTCCATGTGTTGTTCCCACCTTTATTGTTCCTAAAAAGAATGGCAAATGGAGGATGGTCATTGATTCAAGAGTCATCAATAAGATAACCATCAAATACAGATTTCCAATCCCAAAGTTGGATGACATACTTGATCAGCTTCATGGAGCTAGGGTATTTTCCAGACTTGATCTTGGTTTTGTCAAATTAGAATGAAAGAGGGTGATGCACTTTTAAAACTAGGGAGGGTTTATATGAATGGTTGGTTATGCCAATTGGAATTTCTAACTCTCCTTATACTTTTATGAGATTAATGAATGAGTTTTTAAAGCCATTTCTTACTAATTTTGTTGTGGTTTATTTTGATGACATTATGGTGTATAGTGGTAGTTTACATAAGCATGTCATGCATTTGATGTTAGTTTTTGAATGCTTAGTAATGAGAAGTTGTATGCTAATATGGAGAAGTGTCATTTTTGTGATTCATCTATTTCATTTCTTGGCTACATTGTTTCTAGTGATAGAATAAGTATGGATCCTTCTAAGCTACAAGACATTGTTGATTGGTCGACCCTTAGGAGTTTGTATGATGTTAGGAGTTTTCATAAGTCTTGTTCATTCTATAGGAGGTTTATAAAGGATTTTAGTTCAATTACAAGTTCCATTACTGATTGCATGAAGAAATGTGTGTTTAATTGGACGAGTCAAGCTCAAATTGCCTCCAATACTCTTAAGAATCTGATAACAATGGCCCCAGTTCTGGCCCTACCCAATTTTAATGTTCCATTTGAATTAGAATGTGATTCTAGTGGTGTTAGAATAGGAGCTGTTTTAAGTCAAGGAGAAAAACTGATTACATTTTTTTTAATGAAAAGTTGTGTGATGTTAGAAAGAAGTATTCTACTTATGAGCAAGAATTTTATGCATTGGTTAGAGCTCTTAGGCATTAGAGTTTGTATTTGCTTGCTAATTTATTTGTGTTATATACTGATCACGAGTCTTTGCAACATATAAAAACACTATCACAATTGAATAGGAAGCATGCTAATTAGATGGAATATTTGTAATCTTTTGACTTTTTGATCAAGCATAAGTCCAGCCATAATAATGTTGTAGCAGATGCTCTTTTTAGGAAATATCATTTATTGAGTTCCATGCATGCTCATGTCATAGGTTTTGATAATATTAGGGAGTTGTATGAGAAAGATGATGATTTTGGGAAAAAAATTTTAAAGTGTAAATTGGCCAAAGGTAGTTTTCAAGATTATGTGGTTCACAATGGTTATTTGTTTAAACTTGATGCTTGTTGTGTTATAAAATGCTCTCTTAGAGAAGTAATTTTGAGAGAAGTTCATGGAGGTGGTCTAGCTGGCCATTTTGGTAGAGAAAAGACTTATGAATTGGCTCGCGTTCTAAATTTTTTGGCCCAAAATGCTCAAATATGTGACTAATCTTGTAGGAGGATGCAACACTTGCCAACAATCAAAGATGACAAGTCAAGCCCATAGCCCATACATGCCCTTGCCAACTCTTAATGCACCATAGGAGGATGTAAATATTGATTTTATCCTTGGTCTTCCTAGAATAAGAAGAAAATTTGATTCCATAATGGTTGTGGTTGATAAGTTTAGTAAAATGGCCTATTTTGTAACTTGTAGTAGTACTAATGATGCATCCCAATCATGAATTTATATTTTGAAAATATTGTAAAATGGCATGGAATTCTAAAAAGCATTGTAAGTGACAAGGATGTAAAATTTGTAAGCCATTTTTGGAGGCACTTGTGGGGTAGATTAGGAACAAAACTCAAATTTAGTACTTCTTTCCATCTACAAACCTATGGATAAACCAAAATAGTAAATAGGAGTCTTGGGAATATTCTAAGGATCCTACTAAAAGGAAGAATCAAGAATTGGGACAACGTGCTAGCACATGCTGAGTTTGCCTACAATTGTTCCTAGAATAAGACTATAAATATATCTCCATTTGAAGTTGTTTATGGTTAGTCCTCTTATGCCTATTACTTTGAATAAAGCCACCTTTAGTTTTCCATCAAACATTCAAGCTAAAAATAGGTCCCAGGAAATTGTCAAACTATACAAAAAAGTCAAGGCCTATATCACGATGAAGAATGAAGAATACAAGTTTAAGTCC
The DNA here is from genome assembly GCA_025531925.1 of Erythroxylum plowmanianum. Lineage (NCBI taxonomy): Eukaryota > Viridiplantae > Streptophyta > Magnoliopsida > Malpighiales > Erythroxylaceae > Erythroxylum > Erythroxylum plowmanianum. Next base: position 27,524,487 of record JANVCQ010000232.1, on the reverse strand, counting down.
AAGTTACAGAAGCTTGTGGAATTTAAAAAAGGTGACTTAGTTTGGGTTTACTTAAGGAAGGAAAGATTTCTAGCTAAAAGAAGATCTAAGCTTATACTAAGGGCCGAAGGCCCATTCAAGGTTCTGAAGAAGATCAACTAAAATGCCTACCAGATAGATTTGCTAAGCCAATATGGAATTTCAAATTCATTCAATAAGTGACTTAGCAAAATATGTCGAAAATACAATGGTTCCAAATGAAAATGTTCAAGCCTTTGAAGTTGGGGAGGATGATGGAGGACCATCCAGGTTAGTCATCGAAGATATTGAAGCAATGGGCTTTGGAACAGAAAAGGAAGCCATTGATCAAGAAATTGAAGAAGAAATTAGGCTGAGCTATTTTATGAAGTTTCAGGCCTTATGGAAACCATTTGAAGACTGTAAGCCTCGGTCCAATCAAATTTAATTGAAGCTCACCCAGCTCATTAAAGAGTCCAAGGCCGGCAGCCACAAGAAGTCAACTTGCTGCCCAATAGTGTAAAACCTCACTCCCGCGTGACCCGAACCCGATATCGTTGGTGATATCCGAGTCCGTGCCTCGCGAGGGTGGCGTACTACATCAGTCGGTCAAACTCAGCATACGATTTTTTAAACATACATTTGCGCGGAAAAGACAGTAATAATCTGAGCCCACATTCAGAAATAAACCGTTTCAGTTTCAGAAATA
>JANVCQ010000232.1:27391260-27428405 GCA_025531925.1 Erythroxylum plowmanianum | reverse complement strand
CTTTAACATAATTAAACACTCCTGATAAATAGCTTATCTATCAAAACCTTGAAATCAATTTAAATCATGCTTATTCATTAAAAAAAATTCAGGGCCAACAAGATGACAGAAGCTCTTAACCACCTAGCATCATAAAGCAAAGAGACGCACCCATTTCAACTCGAGGTATACCTAAAGGATGTTAGTGCATTCATTGGATTGTTTTATTACAAACTCATTGCTAGAATCTTTAATATAATCCATAATTGATATGTTGAGATTCATTTGTAGCTACTAATGATATTGAATCATTAAGGATGCAATTCGTAATTGTTGTGTTTCTAATTTCGAATCATTAAGGATAACATAACCTTGGTTAAATAACTCGAGCTTATATGGTTGTCACCTTAATTAATCTGTTTTCCAAACTCGTAATGTTGTAGTCTTGTTCGTTAGCTAGGTTCAGTTAAAGAGCTTATTTTAATTAAACACGACCTAGGAAAAATGGGGGTTAACAAAGCTTATTGTTAACTTATGATCAATAGTTGTTAGGAGAGGTATGAGAATAACAATTTAAAAAAGTATGTTTAATTGTGAATAAGTTGAGATTGAACTGGTGACTGGGTCTTTAACGTATTCATCCCTTTTCTCATTTTTGTATTTTTATTTAATTTTCTTTCGTTAGTTTTGTTTTACTTTATTTTCTTATTTGGAACCAAATGATTTTCAAGGAGAATCAAATAATTTCAAGAGATCTCAAAGTTGTCATAGTTCTTCAACTTATAAGCTTTTTATTCTCTCTTCTCTCATTTGTTTTTGTTTAGTTATTGTATGGAGAAGATGTATGGACTTTTTACGAGGATTTTTTTATGATTATAATGGATTTCTAAGGATATTTTAGGGCCATTCTTATCATAACTACGTAAGAACTTACTTTGGTTTAAAGTATGATTTGTTTTAATACTTATGATGTGTGGACATTATATGCCTTGCTTACATTGAGAAATGGAGTTAGGAAATTAGTTTAAACGTACCATAGGAGTGGGCAACATTGATAACACTTCACACATCAAGCTATCATGACATTTAGAGAGAGATCTTGGATGTTTTAATGGTTGTCCAATAGGTTACTTCATATCCACTTAATGGTTAAGCAAAGTATGCAGCTTGAGAGATTATATGCCGATCTTTAATCATTAGTTCAAGCTTAATTGGTTTGAGCATTGAGAGAGAAAGGGCCAATACATTAGAATGCCTAGGACTAAGCATTATTACATTACGAAAGTAAGGATTACATGGTATAGAGAGTGACCTAACCTTTATAATTTGATTCTCTAAACCAAATTTTTGTTCTTATTTTTGTGACATTTTGAAGTGTGTTTGCAAGCCTTTAAATTGTGAATTTTTTCAATTTCAATCTCTCATTATTTGGTTTACTCAAACAAAAGTTAATTTGAATTATAAGGTACCTAACCAATCCTCAAGGGAACGATACCTTGCTATACTATTTTATATAAGTCGTATACTTGAGATATAACAACTTCAATTAATTTTAAAACTTTGAACTAAACACGAAGTAACCATCAATACCTCAATAACTCCTTTTATCACTCTTAAGTGTCATATATGGTCTTGCCCTCCAGATGTTGTAAGGAGAAAATATCATTTTTATTCTTTTTTTATACGTTGGAAGAAAGTACTTGGTTTTGTCAGTCAGCTCATTCCATATAGTGATGGATCCTATATTTGATAACTTTAGCCATGATTTAGCTCAGTCCTATAGTGCGAAAGGGAACAACCTCAATTAGATATATCATCTAAAACTCCTTTAATCTTGAAGGTATCATAAATTTTTAAAGAATTGGCAATGTACACATTAGGATTCTCATCTGGTCGAATATTTAATTGCACTAACTATTGAGTGATTTATATCATGTTGGCTTAGATCTTAAATTTGCTTGCTTTAACCTTGGTCTAGTAATGTTAGAATCATTCCCAGTTAATGATGGTCTACCATAATCTCCCATTGCTCAATTCTCTCCTTAACCTACCATTATGTTTGTTAATTGCATTTAAACTCTCAACTTCCTTTCTCTTAGATTCCAAATTAGTGTCCATTTAATTTCTAGATTTGATTTAAATGGCACTCTAAAACTACTCTTCATCATATTCCAAAGAACCCAAACCTGCAATATAACCGTAATCATAAAATGAAGAAATGAGACCTCTAAAATAAAATAAATTAATATAAAAATAAATAAAAATGATTAGATTAACAAAAATTTGATGTGATAAAGATAAATATATATATATATCAAAGCACAATATTAAAGAAATCGCTAAGGTAAATACACCTATTATTTCTTATAGTTAGCTTATTGATCAAGTGTTGACGTTAAGAGGATTGAAATTGCTAATAATAACAATCATTCTATTGTCGAATATAAATAAGTGAATGATTGAGTGAGATAATTAAAAGACTGAAAGAACATTTTGGAATCACCAAAACAAATAAATCATTAAGAATGAACAATTAGTAGATAAATAAGATCTAGATATCAATCCGTTAAAAACTTTACCTTGGTTAAATTTATCTTAGTTTAATGACTAACTCTAATTCCTAAGACCGATAGAAATCCCAAAGTTATAATTGTGCTCTCATAGTTAAGACATACAATCCCTATTCTCTAGTATTTTGAATAAAAGTCCTCTCAAATCAAAACTCCCTAAGAATACATTAATTCTTTCTTTAAATTCCCTTGACGGATTTCACTCTAACTAAAAGGGATCACATAGTTATATCTCTAGTCACCCATTCATCCCTCATTATTCATGTTGTGACCTAATATACAAATAGGTCCTTCTATGTTCACTATTTTAATCCTATATATGAATTCAACACTAAATCTTCTATTTTTTTTTAGTTTAGTTCAATGCAATTTTAAGTATAAACTATTCTCAAGAAACTAAAATCTTTCATTAAATAAAGAAATCAATTCAAAACATAATCAGTCTAAGGTGAGTCATACCTAAATCTATATCCCAATTAGTTTTCTCTTAATCATAGCAACTTTTCTAAGCTTGTAACTATTTTTTAGTGTTTTTTCACTAGTCTAGAAACTCTCCTTCTTTTTTCTTCAACTGCCTTTATCTTTAAAACATGAAACCTCAAAATCTCCATCCAATATGGTGCAAATATGGCACTATGTAAAATCACATATTACTTAAGATAATATTTTGGAACTTTATGTGATAGATCATTACTAACACGAGTAAGGTCATGAGTTGGTGTTTCTATGATATTAACAAACATGGGCAAAACATGGGAGGATGATGTGTACACTATAAAATATAATGATCCCTTATTAAACATCTAAAAACAAAGAGACGTGTTAGTGTCGTGTTAGGCATGTGTGTAACTCTCCTAAAAATAGAATGTAACATGATTGAACACATAAAGCAACACAGTACTATATTGTACTTTTATGAGTTCTCAACTTAAAATATACTGAATTTACTTCAGTAGACTCAAATCTTTCTAACTTTACTCCTTTAATCTTTCTACCTTTACTCTTTTATTAAGGTAATGAAACAAGACTTGAAATAAAATATAATCATATCAAATCCAATGAAGAATATCAAAAGCCAAGTATAATCATACCAAATATATGGTATATCTAGCACCCATTACTTAAGTACTATTTATGGTATACTAAATTCATCTTTACTTTTATTAATGCAAAAGTCATTTACAGTTTTTAAATTAAATTGATATGTTTAAAAAACATGAAAAAAAGCATAAAGCATGCATAGATAATAAATAAAGGAATCCTTTTAACAAAATAATAGTATAAAAATATTCATTTTCTAAAGGACACTTAGGAAGAAATGATAAGCAAAATCAAGAAATTCAAAATAAATATTAAGATAACATGGTATACGAGTTATCTTTCTCATCATTATCCAATGGTTGCAGAAAGATGGGAATTTTTGTTAGGGCAGTAAGACCACAAGTTTGTGAAAACCAAAAACTAAGTGAATTATATATAGAAGAATTATCCATAATATTGAAATTGGTTTTACATTTCATTGTTTTTCTTAAGCATTCTATTTGATCATTTTCATTTTCTTGAAAGTGTCAAGTGAGTCTTCATCCCAAGAAGTTGATATCATAAGAATAACATGATGGGTAATTACAATATAGAAGTCATCTTCCAAATTATCATATCCTATTTAACAAATTATTGAAATTTTTTCATATCAATTATGCTTTATTGAGTACTCTAAATTTATTGAGTTCCCTACTTACATCATTTTGAAAAAAAAATGGAATTCTAACTTCAACGTATTGCCAATTATTTAAGCTTGTTTAGTTACAAGCATGCTGAACTTAGTGCCAACCATGTGGCAAATTAGTTTGAAAATCAATCAAATTCCTTTAAAAATTTGATAATAGTTTTTGCCAATCACGTTCTTCTCAAATTTTACTTATTGGACTCAATAACAACCACGTCTTCACAAAGTATGAATAACCCTCTCATTACCACTCGTTTGAATCATTTATGTTTTATACATTTTTTATTTTTGATTTATTTACCTAGTAGAAGTTCTTTAGTGTCAATCATTGTGAATTTTTTTCCTAATTTATTGATTTGTTGGAGGTGTTATAGTATTGGTTGTTTATTTTTGTACATTATAAAAGATATATGCATTAATTGAATTATAAACTCTTCACTTGAATTTATGAAATATATACACATTAAATCCTAGTTATGTAATGTTCATCCTATTGAATTATTAACTCTCCATTGACATATTTAGATTTTACACTCTAAGTCTAGACCTCCTGAAGCTCTCATGTATAAGGAAGAGTTATTCCTAGTTCTAGCCATAAAAAAGAAAGAAAAAAAATCCTAAAGGCTCTGAGAGTAGTACCAAATGAGATAACTAATCATGGTAGTAGTAACACAACCTACAAAATAGATAAAACACTTCCAAATAGGGATAACAATCTTAAAGTGCCTAAACTTTTGGGATTTTTTCAATTAAGTAATCAACCTTTTAAAAGCTTAACAATTCAGCTCAAAATGTTAGTTTCATTATTAATTTGCTAATTTAACTAATGACATCTTCATTATTTGTGACATGTTGATGTCCACCTGAAAAATAGTGATCATGATTAGATTCAAGTAGACCAAAAAATTCTAGTAGACCTTAGGAACCCTCGTACAAATGACCTTAGGAATAACCAAAAGCCACCAGTTGCCTTCATCTCCTAACCCTATACACACCATCTTAACACTTAATAGACAAAGAGAGGAAAAAACTCGTTTATACTTTACCTGTATTTTTAATAGGTAAAATAAATTCAGAAGTGGAAGCCTAGTTTTCAACCATCTACAGCAAGAATTTCCTCAATGGTTATTGGGTTCGTTTTATTGAATTTCCAACGAAATTTTGTTGTGATGAATTCCTGTTTGTAGCGGCTAGTTCTGTTGGAATGCCCATTAAGATAGATAGGCAAACGTCCATGGCTACTAGAGGACGTTTTGCTAGAGTTTGTGTTGAATTGAATCTTGAACAACCTCTTGTTCCTAAGGTTTTTATTGGAGGTGCATGGCGATGTATGAAGGAATTTTAGTGGTCTGTTTAGGATGTGGCCGTGTCAATCATCGTATTGAAAATTGTACGGAGGTGGTGGTTCTTGTGATTACTGGGGTAGAAAACGCTAGTGTAGCTAAGGATATGGCAATAGTTGATGTTAGTTCAAATTTTAAAGAAGATATCTTTCGCCCATGGTTGATTTCACAATGTAAACAAAGTCACATGATTAGAAGTAAGTCTTCTTCTATTTATCAAGACAAGATTGTATCTAACACTATCACTGGAAATCAGTTTGAGTCTTTACAGGTGGAGGATAGCATGGTTGTCAAGGTGGATAAGGGCTCGGTTGGGCCTGGCAAAAGGATTTCTAGTGTTAGAGGGCATGTGGGTCTAAGAGATAAAGGTAAGAAGCCTGGGGTGGTTAAGGGGGTTAGGAGGTCTAGTAGTGAGATGGGCCAGCTTTAGACTGGGCCGGTTATAAGTAGGCCTGTTTCTGAGGGTTCGAGGGTCATAAATAAGAGAAAGGAGGCTTTGGAGGTTGGACAAAGTTTTGGGCCAAATGTAGAGGGTATAATGTCTTATGCATCATACCAGATTTTGGTCGTATAATCTTAAGTTCCTAGCATTTCGTCAGCGAAGGTGCCTGTGTTGCCTGTGATTGATAATGTTGGTGGTGGGGTGGTGGCAAAATTTGTTTTGAATGAACCGAAACCTCCCGACCTAATTGCTGGTGACAACATTGTGTATGAGAAACCACTGGTAATTTCAGAAACTTTGGCTAACAAAGTTGCTTGTGCAGAGAATGATGTGGTTTTTTCAGAGACCGATAAGGATATTTCAAACGATAATGGAGATTATGGTGGTTGCTGTCAGAGTCGAAGCCCACCTAAAAAGTTGTAAGCTTTTGACTCCTTCTTTTAATCTTTTTTAATGGATTTAAACATAATTCAGTGGAATTGTGGTGGAGCTGTGAAGAGGGGTTTTCTGAACCATGTAAAAGAATTATGTTGTCTTCATTGTCAGGACATTATGACTATTATGGAGCCTCGAATTTCGAATGAAAGAGCAACCAGGGTAGCAAAGAAGGTAGGTTTTTCTGACTTCTTCCTTTCTCATTCTGTTGGTTTTGCTGGTGGTGTTTGGTTGTTTTGGAATAAGAATGTTTGTGATATATGTTTACTACGGATGAATACTCAATTTATTCATTATTCAGTTGATGTTAGGGGGAGTAGTTGGTTTCTTACTTTGGTATACGCTAGTCATATTCGTAATAGGCGAGATTTTTCTAGTCTCTGATATATGATATTGTAGATTATATAGATGAGCCTTGGATGTTATTTGGTGATTTTAATGAAATTGCATATGTCAATGAGAAAAAAGGGGGTGATTTACCATCTGTAGCTAAATGTAGTAGGTTTTTACAATATTGGAACTATTGCTTCCTTATAGATTTAGGTTGTGTGGGTTGTCAGTTTACTTGAACACGCTTAATTGCTAGAATTGGTGTTATACAAGAACGTTTAGATTGGGCTTTGTGTAATGTTGGTTAGCAGCTGAGATTTCCTTAAGCTTCTGTTATGTCTTTATCTCAGCTTGTTTCTTATCATTTTCCTCTGTTATTGCCTTTGGGAGGTTTCTCTTCCTTTCTTTTGGAAAGGCCGTTCCAGTTTGAGGCTACATGGACTTTACAGGGGGATTTTAAGCAAGTTGTTTCATTAGCATAGTTTGTGCCTCGTGATTCTATTTCTAGTGCTCTTTTGACGGTTCAAGAATAAGTTGTACGTTGGAATAAGGAGGTTTTCGGTAATATTTTTCAACATAAGAGGGTTTTAGTTAAGCGAATAAAGGGTGTTTAGTTGGCTATTTAGAATCATCCTTCTTCTCTCTTATTGCCTGAAAAAGATTTGTTATGCCAATATGATTTATGTTTGAAACAGGAAGAGACACTTTGGTTTCAAAAGTCTCATGCTGCTTGGATCAAGGATGGTGATCGATGTACTAAGTATTATTATGCAATTACTAGGGTTCATTGGAGACAGAATAAAATTGAATGTTTGAAGAATGATGCTGGGGAGTGGGTGTCAGATCCAGCTTTACTGAAGGATATGGCAGTGGGGTTCTATGAGAAGTTGTTCTCGAATGATGGGGTTTTTAATACTATGGATTTTGCGAGTTTGAATTTCCCTCGGTTATCTGAGATGACAGTTGAAGAGATGTTGAAACCTGTTACTCGGGAAGAAGTTTAGTTGGTTATTTCGAGTATGAGTTCTTATAAGACCCCTGGGCTGGATGGTTTTAACCTATATTTTTTAAGAAGTATTGGGATGTGGTTAGTGAAGAGGTTTTCCAATTTATGTCGCAGACTTTTAATTCTGGTGTGATGGATGCTCAGGTTGCTAAGGGTTTTATTGTGCTTATTCCTAAGGTTCATGCTCCATAACTGATTTCTCGGTTTCAGCCTATTACACTTTGTAATATGTTGTATAAAATGGTAATGAAGGTTTTGTCGCATCATTTGAAACCTTTTATTGATGGTTTGGTTAGCCCATTCCAGAGTAGCTTTATTCCTAGTCGTACCACTGCTGATAATATTATTATTACTCAGGAACTGCTACGTTCTTTTCGGAGGTCTAAAAGTAAAGTGGGTCATTTTTCTTTGAAAGTTGATTTGGAAAAGGCCTGTGATAGGGTCAATTGGGACTATCTGTGGTTTGTGTTGCAGGTCTTTGGTTTTCCTTCTCGGTGAGTTAATCTAATTTTAAGTGCTCTTTCTCAGTCTTCATTGGCTATTCTATGGAACCACAGTCCCTCTACGTCATTCTCTGTGACTCGAGGCTTCGCCAGGGAGATCCAATCTCTCCTTATTTATCTATTCTTTGTATGGAAGGTTTAATTATGCTTATTTAGAGAGCACTGATAAGTAAAAAATTGATGCCGGTTAGGGCATCTAAAGATGGGCCAGGTATTAGTCATTTACTTTTTGCTGATGAATTGCTGATTTTTTGTAAGGCTTCAGCTAAGCAGACTAAAGTGGTCCATAAGATGTTGGATGTGTTCTATATGGAGAGTAGGCAGAGGGTTAATCTTTCTAAGTTAAGAATTGATTTTTCAAATTCTGTTTATCGTCTTCTAAAGTCCCGATTACAACGATTGCTGGGAGTAGTAGTTACTTCTTATTTGGGCAGATATTTGGGTGTTCCATTGTTTCATGGTCATACTTCAATAGCTCATTATAAGCATATTGTGAGTTCAATGGAGACTAAGCTGGCTAATTGATGTTCTAACTTTCTGAGTCCCGCTGGGAAGGAAGTGTTTATTAAGTCTTCTATTTTTTTGCTACCAATTTACATGATGCAAATGGTTTGGTTACCTTCCTCTATTTATGGTAATTTAGATTGTTTAGCTCGTGATTTTTATTGGGGTTCCTCACAAGATAGGCGTAAGCTACATTTGGTTAGTTGGAATTAGCTTATTCAGCAAAAGAGATATGGTGGTCTTGCTTTAAAAAGTTCTAAATTGATGAATGTTACTTTGTTGGGTAAGTTGGGATAGAAGTTATTTTTGAATGATTCTGCTTTGTGGGTGAAGGTATTACATCGTAAATATTGTAATGGTGGATCTATTCCCTTTTTTGCTAAGGGTTCGGATTCTAGTTTATGGAAAATGGTAGTTAAAAGTTTTGATTTGTTGTTTCCTCTTTCGGTTTGGAGGGATGGGGATGGTTCTTAGATTACTTTTTGGTTTGATAATTGGTGCTCAGGAGGTCCTTTAGTGGATCATATGGATGGTTTGACAGTAGGGGAAGAACATTTTTGGGTGGCATGTATAATTAATGATGGTTCTTGGAATTTTTTGGGCTTACGTTCTACAATTCCAAATCATCTTAGGGATGTTATTCAGGTAATTCCTTTGCTTTTATTTACTTCGTGCAGGATACTATGTCTTGTGGTTTTTCTTCGAATGATGCATATTCGGTTCGAGCAGCTTATAAAGCACTTCTTTCGGAAGAGGTATCTAATGTTTCTGTTTCATTTATTTTTTCTTGATTGTGGAAGGTGGTTGGTCCATCGAAATTGAAAATTTTCTTGTAGTTACTTAGGCACTCACGTCTTCCAACAAATTCTTTGTGATTCTCAAGGGGTTTGGCTACTTCTAATTTGTGTGGAGTGTGTTCTTTATATGCTGAGTCTTCTTTGCATTTGTTGCATGATTATAATCATGCGATTGCATGATGACTGCAGTGGGATGTTCCTGATGATTTTTTTATTGCGGCGGATTTGGTTGATTGGCTAGCTTTGAATCTGCGGGCTCGTGCTATGAATCCTTTTGGTTTGACTGGGCACATTAGTTTCTGGCAGGTATTTGGTAGTTGTGGAAGACTCGGAACTTATGGGTCTTTCAAAAGGAGTTTGTTTTCTTATCAAATTTGAATGGTTATGTCTTTAAAGTTCCAATGGATGTGTCCTTGATTTCTGTTTCAAAACCGAAGCTTCAAGGTGTGAACCGTTGGATTGGTTGGACTGCGTCACCAACTGGTTGAGTGAAGTTGAATTGTGACGGCAGTTGTATTGTTAATCCTGGGCTGCTTAGTGGTGGAGGATTGTTGCGTGATTCATTTGGTCGTTGGTTAGGGGGTATTCGTTTCGAATTGATTTTTCAAATATCTGGTGGGGGAGTTATTGTCCATTCGGGATGGTTTGATTTTTGCGTGGGGATCACGGTTTTCTGCGGGTCGTGGTAGAATCTGATAGCATGGAGGCTGTGCGGATGATGACTTGTGATATTATCTCTTCACATCCCCTATCTATTTTGGTTGTGGATATTCAAGCTTTATTTGTTAGAAATTGGCATTGTTTTATTAGACATGTGCTTCGCGAAGGTAATTTTGCAGCAGATTGTCTGGCTAAATTAGGTCATGGCATTTCTTCAAATTTTCGAGTTTGGGACGATATTTTTGAAGCTCTCTTCGTGATTATATGGGTTGATGCCTGTGGTATTTCTTTTATGAGGTAGTTTTGGTTTTCTTTTAGTTGTAGCAAAAAAAAAGATTCTATTAACTAAAGCAAATTACTAATAGAACTAACATTTTGAACTAAACTATTAAGGTATTAAAATGTTAGTCACTCAATTAAAAAACTTAAAAGTTTGGGGATTAGATTGAAAAAAGTTTACAAAGTTGGACACTTTATGATTACTTATTCATATGCAAATATGAACATTAATCCAACATCTAACTCCATAAAATCTCAATCTCAAAATATTTGAAAAATATGAAAATATTTAACTTATATTGAGAAGTTCAAAATTTATTAAAAATCAGGAGTTGTGAAACTTTAATTGAAAGGTCAAATTAATGCATAATTAAGCAAAGAAAATAAATTTAATCACATTTAACCGAATTTTCCAAAAATTAATTAACTTTTAAAAGTGCCTAAATTAACCAATATGTACTTAAACATGAACCAATGAAATTTAACATATTGAGTTGAAAAACCATAAACACACTCCTAGTTCCATCAATAGATCATCAATTTTAGAAAAACAAGATACAAAATTCTTCGTAATCTCTAATTTTGTAACCATTTTACCACCCATATTGTTAAATTGAGTCGCATTAAATGAAATCTTGAGGAAATTGTCAAAAATAAATCACCATTTTTATTTTTAGAAAAAGATAAGAATCGGCGCAAATCTCCAAAATAAATGCTTTTCCTTGGGCCATAAATTATTCACTTACCTTTATGTCAATTGAATCCTAAAGTTCAATAATGACAAGAAATTTGCTTGTCTTTCATTATGAATTTTGATTTTATATAATATACTTAAATTATATATATTTATTGATTCTTATTTATTATCATACATACTTATGGCCACTAATACCTAATCCTAAGTTTCAAATCTTCTTTTACCGGATAGATTTTTAAAACATTAAGGCTCCGTTCGATTGGTGGGAAAATAAAGTAAATTTGGAATATGATTTCTCAAAAAATAAATATATGAAAAGTAAAGATATTAACATGTTTAAATACTTATAAAAATTCTAATAGAAAAATTGGGTAGATTCTTATTATAGTGTTTGATATGTGTATTTTATGGAATGTAACTTAATTTTGACTTGTGTTTCCAACTATATCCCTACAAATTGAATAAAAATTGAAAGCATTAAATAAGGAAAAATATGAACCTAAAGATTATCAATTGAAACTTCTGAGTAAAAATATTCAAAATCTAAATATCGGTTGATATCAAAAATTTTAAAAAATAGGGAAAAAAATTTTGCAAGATTTTTAAAATTTCCCTCCCTATCTCTTATCTCTCCTTCCCCCTTTCTTCAAAGTTTTTTAATTAGTTATTTTATTTATTTCAACTTTTAGAATTATTGTGAATTTTTAATATTTGTCTTTAAAATAATAATAAATATTTTTATTACTAATAATAATTATAAATTAAATAAAACTTACAAAATATTTTTATTTGAATTTATTTTAATATTTTATATAATATTTATTAATAAAATATTTTATTTTTAAAAATAAATAATTTAAAAATAATTATTTATAAACTAATATTTATTTTATATATTTTTAATTATTAAATTAAAATTTATTTGAAATTTATATATTTTAAAATCGTAGAGTTGAAAGAAAAGAAATGGTCAAATTGTCTAATGTATTTTTAGATTAAATTCATAAGAAAAATAATCTAAATACCAAGGGAGTACTATAATTTAGAATCCAAGTAAAGTGCTACTATTTTCCCTAGATTGAGAAAGTTTTTACTTTCCTAAATACTCAAAAAAGAACCAAACGTAATAATATAAATTTTTAAAAAAATATTACTTTACCAAGTAAGAATCTATGCAAGCCAAACAAAGCCTAATACTAGCTCCAACTAGAGATGTCAATTTTGACTCGATCCAACCGACCTGACCCGATTTTAGCCCAAGTTGACCAAATCACGGGCTAAAATAGTTCAACCCAACCATTCGATCCGTGGCCCGACCAGAACGACAAAAATAACATCATTTTGTAAATTTGTTTTTAAAAAAGTAAGAACAGCCACAAGTCTACCTGTTGGCCACCCATTGGCTCGGCCTTTGACATCCCTATCTCCAACAAGCCTGCGATTCTCATAAACCCATAACCATTACGCGGCTCATAAAGCAACTGGATTCCCTTCGTTAAAATCACAGGGAGAAGTCCAATATACTCCTAATAACAAAGGACGTACTAGAACAAAACGTAAGAGTATACTACAAAATGACCAGCATTCGACCACCTTTATTCAATTAAAGATAGCATCGATGTAACTGTCATGAACATGCAATTGGTGAATCACGAGTAAATGGCTTTTCCCTCACCATCCTCTTTGAGAACCCCCCGAGGGATGCACATTCAACCTATCAAGCACAACGTTGAAATCCACAGGCTGTCCACCATCCTCCATCCGTTGAATAACACTGATAACACGATCGCCCCTAAACCCCATGCTTACCAACTTGTCAATCAACTCATTATACTGGTGGCTGCGAGGGAAGTTCGATTGACTTGGATTAGACAACATAGATGTGCCTGGTGTGGCTGGCCTTGGGTTCTGCAGTGAGAGATTTGTTGGAGGACACCCACCCTGTTGAAATTGTGATTGTTGAGGTGGATGATGTGCTCTTCCACCTTCAGTATCATACATCATGTAAGGGCCTGGGGGAAGAGTAGAGTGGGGCCCTTGAGCTGCATACACATCACCTGGTTGTGTTCCAAAAGCTCCTTTAAGTTGCTGAGGTTGAGGTTGAGGCTGTTGTGAAACCGTTCTCCCAGTAGCATATCCATAAGGCATGGCATCTGCACGGCTGGCCAAAGGCTGAGGAAGGGCTGATAATGGGACTTGAATAGGCATGCTGTTTGGAAGTGTCTCTGATGGAGATGAATTCATTTGTTGACCTGGCGGAGTATATATGGGATAAACCGCTGTAGAAGAGGGCCCAACCTGGGACTGAATTGTCTGCTGCTGTGGCTGTAGTTGTTGAGGTAATTGCTGGGGCCACTGCTGCTGATACTGAGAAAATTGCTGGCCAACTGGTGCCTGATTCACCTGTGTCTGCAGTACCTGTTGTGCCACTCGGGAAATATCTTGCACTTGGGGTGTCCGGTATTGAGTATCAGCAGGTGTATACTGTGATGGACGGTGTGGGGCTTCGACTGCAGGAACACGTAAATGGGGAGGAGGCATATAGTAGTTTGACAGACGTGTAGCATTCTGAGCTGGGATTTGAGGCAGAGTAGGAAAAGTCGATTGTTTTTGCTGAGGCACAATCTGTTGGGAAAGAGCCAGAGCTAATCGTTGGTTATGCACTTCAGATGTATTGTTAGTGCTTTTGACATCAGAAACAGCTGGTGCAGCTTTCTCTTCATCAGGTTGAGAATGGCTTGACGTGGATTCTTTCTGCACAAGCTGAAGCTTGGCTAGTTCTTTTTGAGTCTCAGCAAGTTCATGCTTGTCCCTTAATATCTGGACAGACCTATGCACCTGGACCAAGCAACAGAAGATCGAAATGTACCAAACGGCTCAAAAAGTCAAACCACAAGAAAAGTAAAAGAATTTAGTGTAATCAAGAAACAAGAAAGCATTGTTAACTATATGTTGATTCCTTAGGTTCAAGTAGGTTCAAATTTGAGACAGACAGTTGCATTTCTGCTTCGCTAATCAAACCACACGTTTCACCTACTCTGGCATGCAATCTTCCCTCCATCAAGAATTCAGAATCAAGGGTTACATTTCATACCAAAACCACTTATTCAACCCAATGCACTACATTCCCAGGCCTTCTAATAATTTGGCTTTACTCCCACCTTTATACACTTTCTCCTCTCCCATCACAGTAACTTTTGATCATCCCACTCTCTATTTCTATTTTTTCACACAAATTTACACATACATAAACAAAATCAGTTTCCTGGACCTCAAAGCTAGCATTAAAATTCACTCTTAATAACCTCACTGTCTGTACGTAATGACAAAGTGCAAACACCAGAAATTGGAGGAAAAATCCAGTGACTTCAAATAAGATGTCCATTACTTTTCTCTTCTTTATGTGATTCTGTTTTGGTCTGTGTGCATACATGAGTGTTCTGCCGTGGGGGGCAGTGGGCTGGTGGTGCTAAAGGATCTGGAGATAGGGGCACATATCTCACAAAGTTTGAGACGATGATCCATGGTAAAGAGTCCCATCGCACAAATGCAAAACCAATCATATGCATTCAAAGTCACACCAATTAGAATTATCAGAAGTGAGAGAGACGTATGGGGCTTTACAACATCTTTTGTCCCATTGATATTCAAGGGGTTGATCTACACCAAATATGGCTGCCTTGTACTTCAAACTTCTTATCAATACAGATAACACGGCAGCAAAGAAAGACTAAAAGTTAGAGGAATGCATAAGGCCACAAAGAATAAAAATAAAAACCAGGAAACTAAATTCAAAAGAAAACGGAAACTTTCTAGACATACGAAACAATCAATTGTATCCAAAAATTTAGAATCGTAAAACTAGGACAGCTACGTCAACATATCCTCTTTTTAAAAATCCTTTTCTGCTCTTTTCTTTGTCTTTGTTGCCTATCTTTAGAGTTTATAATGGCATCTAATGGCTCTGGTGAGCTGCTACGTTTCCATTGAAGGGTTGGGATGGCATTGGCAAGCATGCATTGCCTTACCAATGGCACGGGCAAATTAGCACGCTTGCCTCAAACAGGCTGTACTGACTATATAGAGCAAGGATTAGCCAATAAGCAACTCCTATTTGAGCTATAAAGTAGAGGATAAATCATACTACACCTGCAGTGAGATATTGGACCCCAAGTGCTCATTTTATCAAGGAAAGTGTTATAGCTAGCACATAAAATTAGCGATAAAATATGTCATGAAGCCTTGTTATTGCTAGTGGCTCAAAACCTCCAGCTTTTGCTTTCTTCAGTTTCACCTCCATTTCTAATTTCATAATGCATAAAACATCTCCTAAAATTGACTAGGTAAGCAGGACATCACAAACTATTTACATGATAGCAGGCAAACAAATGTTTCATCTGAAACATACAACACCTCAATGGAGAGCCAACAGGAAAGTTATGAACACAGTTTTCCTTATTCCCTTCATCACTTTCACACAGTGGCCATGGAAAATACTCACCATAGAAAATTAAGGCACTGTGACAATGAGTTACAAGATAATAATTTAAGGCAGCAGTGGTAGAACCCATGCCTGAAGACAAAAGGAAAAGTTTTGTCTCTCCAGAAAAATTGCCCATGGGCATTTTGGATTTAGTTGTAATAAAATAAAATCTTAAACTCATATTTAAAAGCGAAAATTGAGCGTTTAATCCAGTATTTCAAAAAATAAATAATTCATCCAGAAATTACAAATTAATTGCATTGCAGTCTTCATATCATTACACCCCTAATTACTTTGAAACTGAAGAATGTATAGAAGTAGTAGACAGTCACATAACATTCCATTTTGAATGACACATTAGTCCTCTGAAAAATGATTTTCGTGCTTGCTTGGGAATTTAGGTTAAAATATGTGAATAAATGAAATCACTTCGAACATAGTTTTGCAATCACAGGAAAATTAAGATTCGAAAATCAAACATCAGAAAGTTCTAAAATCATAAAGAAAGCAATCATTATGCTTGGAAGAAAAGGTACTATCACCAGCCTATCAACATAATTTCAGTTATGGATAAACAAAATTACAAAGAATTGAGTTTCATGAGTTTAAACCATCCAGTACAGTCACAACATGCCACGCCAAGGAAGATAAACAGAAAATACAGCAAGGCATCTAGTCAGAAATATGCCAACAACAGCTTTCTACATAAACATAAATTCATAGTAACTCACCTCATGAAGATGTTTCTCGAGAGATTTAAGCTTCGAGTCAGCATCCCTGTTGTCACAAACTAAATCAGATCGCATCTCTCCAATTGATTTATGTAGATTGTGGCAATACAATTCCAGTTGGGACAAGCGTGAGCTGATCCCCTCAAGGAAATGCATGAGGATGTCAGTATGCTTTTTCACACTTTTCTCAACATTAGTAATCACATCACGGGTAAAAGAATCTTCTGGCTGACTATAGGAAGTAACAGGAAACACAGATGATCTTGCCATTCTGTTTTTGAGCAAATCCTGCTTTAAAGCAAGCAATCATAATAAATGATAGTGGACGATGATAGGAATACAAATTATGTTATATATAGAACAGAACAAAAGATATAAACCCATAAACCAGGGGTATGCTTCAAGGAGCGAGAGGTGAGAAAAAGTAAAAGCAACTTTCAATTGCCTTCCGTGGCAGGAAAGTGCAGCATTCAACATTTCGCTCCTGCAATCAAAAATCAGTTCAAACTTAACACTAAAATACAAATTTGGAGCAATTCCCATTTAGAAGTTGTTCTATTTGTCTACCATCAAAAATTACTGATTCCTAAGAAGAAAAGGCAGTACTTTCCAAATTTATCATTTGTTTGACAGGTTAAAGTTAAACAGTACATTAATTGTCCAAGTATTTTGATAAAGATTAATTTCAAACAGATTGCATAAGAAAAAGAAATAAAAAGGAACACGTCACTCAATCTTTATGGCATTGAGATAGAATGGTCAGGGACGTTTCAAGCAATTCAATCGCTGCATCATCCCAAGTATCCAATGTTTTTCGGCTATTTTATGTATTTGAATGAAGCAGTAAGAAATCAAATATAGAAGAACAAGCTTAGTGTTTGCGGCCAAAAACATCAACTAAATTTTCCTAGTGCCAAATCCATACGGCCGGAGTGGTGGATTCCTCGAAGCTGAATGTCAGATATTTGATTATCAGTTTTCCTCATATTAATAGTCTACTAATATAGTTTTTCACTTCAGTGGACCAACGCTAGAGTGATAATAGATAAGACTTCAAGTTTAAAGCATAAGAACAACTTTCCGCAGCATAAGAACAAGATAACCCAAATGGTAATTGGTTTTACGAACTCCCCTGAGATTAGCTGCTAGGGTTTGACGACTAAAACAAAATATAAAAATTAACTTCCAATTCACTCAATTACAAAGAACAATTCAGATGGACTTTTAGGAGCAAAAGGATTGATTTTACCTTGGTGGAATCAGAAATAGGCATCACAGGATCAGTATGGGTGCCATTGGAAGAGTCCTGGCTGTTCCCGTAGTCTTCATAGGAGCAGAGTATGTCGTCTGAACCGAAGTCGAATCCCTTAGACCCAGAATTACCCCGGCCCGAAGATCCAGATGCCATTTCACAAGGAACCAGTCACCAAGACGAAAGCGATTGATTGACTAGAATTTTATTCAACACATGAAATTGCTGCTAAAACTTGGAGTTTTGTAAGCAAACTTGGCTTTTCTTTTTTAAAAATAAAGAAAACGTGTCATGTATTATTTTCCTAACATTTCATTTTCCTTTGAATGAGTTTATATAAAAATAAAAATATATTCACATAAACTAATAAATTAATACTTTTTACAAACACTAAAAGATGTGATAATTGAGTATGACTAGACTAGCTGAAGTCACCAAAGTCGTAATTACATTTACAGGGATTCTTCATATAATCTCATGTATAAATTGATGTTGTACAAAGTAATCAAATAGATGTCGTAACTCCGCCTGTCCCTCTCTCCTCCACTACAAAAGACATTTAGGATTTCTTCTATTACTAGTTATGGACTACTCTTTAGAATTTAAAACATGAATATGGTTGATTGATTTTTGCAAATTCAACCAATTTGGAGTCAAATTCTTTAGGCTAAAATTGGTAAACATTATCTTCATCTCATTCAAGTTCTTAAGGCTCTTTGACTTGAATATGAAGTTGTTCAAGTCTGCCCTATCCATCCGGGTTTTTTTTTATAGACTTACCTTAATTTAGACAAAGTTCTACATTCTAAAATTGCTTTTGCAACCACTTGATCCTCACATTAGGGATTTGACAGTCAACTTTATAAGAATTGTTATCAAACTACTCATACTTTTGCAAATTATCTTACTATACAATGCACAATTTTGGCCATATTCTCGAATATTATCCAACATTCCTTCTATGACCAAATGGTAGATTCTGAACCAATTCTAAGTCTTTATTTTTCACTAATTCCTCAATTGAGTTATTTCCAAGTTTTGATACATACAATTTTATTGTGCTTAATATTAGCCCAAACCTATATTCTCCTATTGAATTTACACTAGCTAATAGTTGTTGATCCTGGACCTATATCTAAATTTGACCTTGACACATCTGTTTGTTGTTCCACCCAGATAAAACAATTTCCTCATTATATTACTAATTTAAACTATTATTATGCTCTTGTAACTCTACTCTTGTCATGAGGCGAGTGTTGACCCTCTTTGATAGAAAGCTATGAATGAATATCTTCAAGCCTTTGAAGAAAACTCATAATTAGGACTTAGTCAATCTTCCTTCTAATAAGACACCTATTCCTGCAACTGATTTTAAAAACTCTATACTCATTTTGATGGCTATGATGAGAGTTAGAAAGCCCATTTACTAGCCAAGTTTCTCTAGGACTTTACTATATTCATTTTCATCTTTGTATTATTGAATTATTCTAGTTCTTAGACTAGTAACAGTTCCTAACTTAGATCATATCACATCTCAAGGCATGCAAACCTTATTTAATTAACCAAAATTCCTTTCGCATCTAATTAACCCAATAATGCTTTAATTTACTCTATAAACTCTCTTGAAAGGTACCCTAACTTAGGAAGATCTTATGATTTTCTCTCAAATAGCTTATACTTAACCCTCTTTATTCATGTTATGACATAAATATACATCTCATCTCTCGAATATTGATACATAAATGAAAATTTGAACCAATTCCACTCCTTTAATTCAATTAATATAAAAGCATGAATAAATCATACAAAAATTATAATTTCATTAAACCAAAGAGTGCATTAGAGTTATTACATCCTACGTTCTTCCTACCTAAATGTGTTTCTCCATTAGTTCATAACCACATCAAGAATATCAACATAAAAACAATATAAAAAAATAAAGTTATGTTCTTAATTCTTGAAATCTTTAAAGAATTGTTGAAATTTACCTTTCTCTTTAAAGAATGGCGAACACTTGCTTAAGATGACGTAAAACAAATTCAAACTGACTTTTGGAATTTTTATTTTGGCCAAAGAACCTCTCATTTTTGTCTTCTCTTTTAATTAAAACTCGAAACCCTAACTTTTGTGTCATGATCATGTAAGATTGAAGTTGACGTAACATGGGAGCCTAAAATGTGCACACGCATGAAGATAAGAGATAGTGCACATACACAGTCATGCAAAGGCAAAATTTCTAGGTTGCGAGTTTTTTGTATTTTTAAAGATTTGGGTTATTTTTGGAATATAAACAAGTGAGGAAATCCTAGAAGGCGCCATAGGAGGACTAAGAAATATTTTAGGTATAAAAAAAAACAAGAAGAGGGTATAGCATCTCATAAAGAGATTAAAGAGCCAAAAATTCCAAAAGAACAAAGCTGTAGAATTTTCTAACTCAAGGACAAGAAGAAGAATACATCCAAGATTCAATCTTTGACTATTTGTTTTTCTTTCCTTGTTCTTGAATGTTGATTATGAACAATTGTGGATTTATTTCAGCTATAGATTGCTAAATTTCTTTTAGAAATTACTCTTGAATTGTTTTTATCAAACTTTTATGTTCTTGATTTAATAGAAACATACTTTGATGTGGTTATTATTTTAATCTTTGATGTGAATTGAGAGATTAGGTTGAAATATTTTTTTATCTTACACAACGAGAGCTAGTACCTTAATAGACTTATAAGTATCATATTAGCAGGCAATTGAAGAGAGATCTTAATTGTTTGTTAGTAACCCATAGAATTACTTCAAATCCAATTGGATAAGAAGAGTTGTAAGAGATTGAGAGGTCATAATCCAATTCTTATCTAGTTTAATTGGGATTACATGGTTAGATCTTAAGAGAGGCTAATCATAACTATTAAATATCTAGGTTCAAGCATTATTAAATCAAAAAGATGAGGTGAAAACAAATAATTCCTAAGCTGTTGTCAATGATTAATCACAAGTTCACTGCTGCTTTATTAATTGTTCGATTGTTAATTTTCTCTAACTTAGTTTATTTTCTAGCTACATTTATTATATTGTTTACTTTAAACAATGCATTACAAAAAAAATTAGGTGTCTAATAATAATCCTTACGGGAGTGATATTAATTATATTATAAAATATGACTTATATACTTGCAGTATAGATAGATTAAAAATAACTAAACAAACACATTTACAAGACCATATAGGGTACTGTGTTTTTCTTTCAGGGAGCAACACATAGAGTACGTAGGTTACATTAGAGACACGAAAAAAAAGCATCTTGTAACATAACCTTTAACATAGGAATGCGTATGATATCATGTTCTATAATGCTTCTCTAAATCTTCTAAAATTTATTTATTTCAATCTAATTCTTCTTCATTCTTGCTTCTTTTCCTTATATAGATAAAAATAAGACTTGAAATGACAAAAGTTCTTAAATTAAGTTTAAAATCCTTCATAATCATCCAAGACACAAACAATATACCATAAGGATAGTTTTAAGGCCATACCTATTCCTTTTTCCAATACCATATGTATCTTAGATGAAGTACCTATTCCTTTTTCCAATACCATATGTATTTTAGATGAAGGAAATGCATTTATGGTACCTTTCTCGTGTGAAGGAGGCATATCCACCAACTAATTGCTATGCAACTCTCTAGAGGCATAAAGAAAGCAACCTACTTATTTGGTGGTGTTAAAGGAAAAGTAAGTAGAAGGATCATTAAAGGAGTTACCTAAGGAATCTTTCATGTACTTGAGAGGAGTTCAAGGATGTTATGCCTCCAGAATTACCAGAGAAGCTATCACTAAAATGGGATATGGATCACAAGATCAAGTTGGTGCAAAGGGCTAGCCTACTTATAGCATTACCTTACTTTATAGCATCTCCTGTACTTGAAGAGTTGAGTAGACAACTGAAGGAGTTATTGGACATGGGCTATATCTAACCATCATAGGCTTCACACAACACACTAATGCTTTTCCAAAAGAAACACAATGGTTCTTTTCTGTTGTGTATTGATTATTAAGCACTTAATAATATCACGGTGAAGAATAAGTATCCCATTCCATTGATTGCTAACATGTTTTATTAAATTGGTAAAGCTAGTTAGTTTACTAAGCTTGATCTAAGATCAGTGTACTATTAAGTAGGATTTTCGAGGGAGAGGTGCTTAAGACTATTTGTGTTACAAGGTACAATTCCTTTGAGATTCTAGTACTGCCATTTGGACTTACTAATACAACTACTGCATTTTGTACCCTCATGAATCAAGTATTGCAACCCTTCTTGGATAAATTTGTTGCAGTGTAATCTAATGACATTGTGGTGAGTAATGAAAAAGTAAAAGAGTATGTTTTGCACTTAAGACAAGTTTTCCAAGTCTTAAGGGAAAATGAACTACATGTGAAGAAGAAGAAGTGTGCATTTACATAACATTAAGTCTATTTTTGGGGAACATTGTTCAAAGTGCCAAGTTGTGGATAGATAAGTCCAAATTGCCAGCCATATATGAATGGGAACCACCAAAGAAGGTATCTATTGAAAAAAATTTGAATGCAAGTTATAAGAAGGCATTTAAGGCCCTGAAGCAAAAAGTGATAGAAGAACATGTATTGTCCATTCTCGATTACACCAAGCCATATGAGGTACATACTAATGCTTTTAATTTTACACTTGGTAGTGTTTTAATTTAAGATAAGCATCCATTTATCAATAAGAGCCGTAAGCTAAAAGGGGTTGAGCTTCACCATATAGTCCAAGAGAAGTAAATGATTATGGTGGTGCATTGTTTGCAAACTTAGAGGCATTACTTGTTGTGTTCTGAGTTTGTGGTGAATATGGATAATGCCACCACTAGCCACTTCCTCACATAAAAGAAGATGAAGTCAAATAAAATTAGATAGGAGGCATTTTTTGGCGAAGTTTAACTTTCTAATAGAGCATAAGCTCATAAAGCCTAACTTGGTTAGTGATGCCCTTAACAAAAAAAGGGAGCTTGTTGCCATCATAAGCCTAAGTTTTCCTCTAGTGGATGGGATAAATGAGGGACTTAAGGTAAGATTCACGAGCCATGAGTTTTTTGGAGTTGGCAAATCACAGGAAGACATGTCGATTTTGGTTTTAAGATTAGGAGACTATAACCAAATTTTATGAAATATATAGGCCTAAATGGCAAAGACTATGAAAGGAAATCATTAAAGAATGTCATTAATTTAAGTGGGCAAGTCACTCAGGAGTAAAGCGTGTATTGAAACTTATAGAGAGCATCTATTATTGGCCCTAGATGTGCAATAACATCGAGTTCAACTTGAAGACATGTCTTGTGTGTCATCAAGACAAGATGGATCAGTGCCAATTTGTGGGTTTGTTAAAGCCATTACTCATCATTTCAGAGAATCCTTAGGAGAGTGTCTTTATGGATTTCATTATATACAAACCAAAATTTGAAGGATGCTATAACATTATGGTAATGGTAGATTGGTTCAATAAATATGGAGTTTCCATCCCTATATTGATAAAATTATAGATGAAGATGATGCACTTCTATTCTTCAAGCATGTAGTGAAGATTAGGGCATATCAAAGACAATTGTGGGTGATAGAGATACTCGCTTCAACGGGAGATTTTGGATGGAGTTGTTCAAGCTAATGGGTCCAAACTCAACTTCTCTACCCATTTTCATCCCAAAATGGACAGGTAAACCGAGAGAGTGAATGCACTATTGGACTTTTACTTGAGGGATTATATGGGTGTCAATCAAAGCGATTGGGTGAAGTTGCTTAATGTTACCCAATTCTCATATAACTTGTAAAGCAATGAGTCAATAAGAGCCAACTCATTTGAGATTGCAACAGGCCAACAACTAATGAACTCACACACTCTTACTACTTCCTATAAAGGACCAAGTCTTGTCATTTTCAAGTTTTCCAATGATTGGAATGAGAAGGTTGATATGGTGCAAGCATATTTAGAAAAAGCCATAAAGAGGATGAAGAAATGGGCCAATGCAAAGTTTAGACACTTGGAGCTTAGTGAAGGGGGCCTATTATTACTGAAGCTTTTTTCATACCAAAATTGAAGATTTGTTAAAGTGAACAAAAGACTAGTAACACGCTACGAGGGACCTTTTGCCATAAAGAAATGGATTGGAAAAGTAGCTTATCGTTTGACATTACCTCTCATCTAGAGAAGCACCTTGTGTTTCACGTAATTCTTTTTAATCCTTACCATAAAGATAAAGATGAGCCCAACTGGGGTAAATTAAAGAGAGCCCCTACATCCATTACTATGATGCCTGAACGTGATGCTAAAGAGATACTGATGCATTGTATTATTCCAAAGAGAGGCACTTGTCCAAGTTATGTTAAGTATTATTTTAAAATGGAAGGGGTTGCCTAATAATGAGGCAAGCAGGGAATATGAGCTCACATTGTGGAGTTATAAAGATAAGATCAAGGCATATATCGAGCATACGATGAGGACATTGCTAGATTGAGTGGGGGAGAATGTCTCTACATATTTTATAGCCCACAAGAAGAGGTTTATCCAAAGAATCATCTAAAATTCTCTACAAAATACTAGAAAAAGAAAATAGTCTCTAGAACCTTATGTAACATTATAGAATCTTATAGAACATTTATAGAAAATTTATGGAAGATTGTAGAACATTATAGATAGTTGTATGATGTACTTGATGTATAAATAATAGTATAGAACATTTTATAGGAGCATTGTGGCCCATTAGATCAAAAAGATCCTAGCCATCCATTTACGGGATAAAAGACTATAAATAGCCTTAAGGACATCATTTGTAAATATCCAACAACATCCAACAAGATATAAAGAGAGAAATATTCTCTAATCATTCTCCAAGCTCTCCTTTAGTCTCTCTTATTCTTTGTTCATTGTGCTAGTTCATACCTAGCATTTTTTAGTAAGGATAACTTGGTCAAGTTGAATAATAATCAAGTGTCACACAGTTCATTAATAAAAGGTACAAGTCTATGACAAAATTCAAGCACCTCATTTGGTTTAAGATCAAACTCTAGAGAAGTTGTAAAGTTTTAAAAGATAAGGAAAAGAATCCCTTTTAGCCTATGGCATTCAAATTACAATAAAAAATGTGCCCTCATTTTTGGGGTGTTGAGATTGTGAAGGTGTAAGTACACCTATTATTTACTAGTAATACAATGGTGAATAAAGTGTTAATCTACCATAATGAAGACTTAAAGCAATCTCCTACTATTACCTAAGAAATTAAATAAAACGATTAGTTTGCTAATTAATATTAAAGTTAAAACAAATTTAAATATAGAAAGAACCATTAGAAATAAAAAAAAATTAAATGATCAAGAGAAAAGAATTATGAATAAACATTTGGATAAGATTTCCTTAACATTATCTTTGTATTGCTTATTCAATAAATCAAGAAAGTTTTCTTGACTAGATATGTAAAATTTTCTAACTTATAAAATTACTCTCTTAATCACAACTACTTATTCTAAAGTTGATTAACCATTATATCTATCCAATTAAAACTCTTAGGAATGCATTATGATTCAAGAAAAACTTATGAAAGAATTAAACCTAATGCTAAACTTGATCTCAATATTCTAATATGATCTGCTTAATTGAGATGATCTCCAATCTTCTTATTCTTTGAAAACAACAACTCGATCTCTCTAGTGTACATTTTATTCTAGATGGGTAACCCTAATTTTAAAACTAAAAGGAATATAAAATTATTTTCTTTTTTATGTTTCCATATGTATTTACATAGAATTCTAGTGGCAGATACTAGTTAGGACACAGCTATGTCCCAAGTTATATTATTCTTAGTTACTTATATGAGAGTTACATAAGCATAAGCACAATAACATACTATTACTCATGTTTTTTATTATGTTTATTCTACAAATGGACATAGGGACATGCATATGTCTTCAATCATGTTTCTTATTGTTTCTCAAATTTTATTTGTGGAAAAAGACATGGACATAGACAACACCTATGTCTATAACTATATAGTTATCTCTTTCTAATATCTATGAAACAACCTCTATCCCCTTGTGTATATGACTGTGCTTTTAATATTGTTCAAGGAATAACATAGGTTAACACATAGATGTGTGCAAGATTGTGTTTTTGTTAAGATTGAGATTTCTCAATTTCCACAGCTCATCCCTAAGGAAATGCCTCCTTAATTACCTAAAAACATAACATAAAATGATTAAACCAAGTTAACTTAATGATAAAACATAACAAAATACTAGAAAAACATATGTAAATTATATATATATATATTTATATATATATCAAGTACCCTTGCACTTAAGATTTTGCTTATCCTTAAGTAAGTCAATCATAAAAGAAATTAGTCAACATAAGTTTTGATTCTAGAAAGATTAATGAACAAATCTAAGTAAACTAATATCACCATTATTTGCTTAATTAACTAATTCATCAACTAACTCTTTAAAAAATGAAGTAAAATTATAGTTCAATCTCAAGCTAACATAGCAAACTTTTGAATTTAATTCAAGCCAAACAAATTTACCTCATACATAATATGAACTCAAGAAGAGTAAAAGGTATAAGAAAATAAATATTAAATAAGCCATATTGAAATCAAATCAATGAAATTGTATTTTAAAAGATTAGAAATTGCTCAGCTTAGTTGACACATGATCTCAACCATTTGATGCAAAGGTAAATATCTTGTCATGTATTCCTTAAATTACTTAGTATAGTCATAATTTCAAGCACCTACGAGCATCACTCATAACTTTAACCTATTAATTAGGTCAAAATTAGAACAATAGGATATATTTAATGCTCAATTTTATTCATTTTTTATTATTTTATCATTTTTACAATCAATATGGTCTAGTTAGTTACTTATGAAGCTAAACTTTAAACTCAAAACAATTAAATTTATATAATTGGTAAATCATTCATTCTAAGAATCTTGCTTAAGAATATTTGGTAAAATTTTAACTAAAAAAATAATTAGTGATGATGTTTATTAACCTATTGCAATAGACTTACAAAGCTCACGTCTAATGGATTTTATCTACCTTAATTTCCTTATTTAATTTATTGGAATTGTAAGTCCCTAAATTGAATATAGTTGGATTAAATGCTTATAAATGCACTAAGGCTAAAGATAATGCGTCCCCAAACTTAAATTGCACATTACCCTCAATAAAAAAAATATAAAATTATAAAAAAAAGTGGGGAAGAAAAAAATTTAAGTTCAAGAAATTTCTTTAACCCCTAACATTGATGTTGCTTGTTGTATCATTGAGATGCATCTATAATTACTTTGCATTTTACATGAATGAAAAACAAAAACATGATCTATAACATGCAAAAAGGTAATAATATATGCAAAATAAAAAAACTAAGAGACAAAATTGAAAAAGGAAATAATATAAAAGATTAAGTTAGTTAATAAATACAAAGTGAAAAGATACAAATAAAAAATATAATCAATAAATCATTCTTTAAAAACACCATCATTATTGTTGTCTGTAATAAACACAGATGCTTAAGGATGAAAAAAAAAAGTTATTGTGTCTTTAAGAACTCTATATGATGGAAGTAACTTAATAGTCGCTCCTCTATCTGACTTAACTAGTATTTATAAGCATAGAAGCTCCTTTGAAGTCTCTATAGCATCTAGCTTTGTTCAAGGTACTGATTCTCCATTTTATATGCCATCATTCTAATCCTCTCCTATATGAGTTATTGGGATCTTAGTTTAATATTACTTGGCTCCAACATACTGACCTCTTATAGATCAACAATTGAAGGCTGCTTCCCCCTCTCTCTCACATCTCCCTAATCTCCCTCTTAGGAGGATCACCTTCTTACTAACCCCCTTATGTTCTAACTAGAATATGTACTCCCTCATATTTCTTGAATAAGCCATGAACAACTTCAAATTTAAGTTTAGGGGAGGCATCACACAAAATTTTGTTAATTACAAATGGTTAGAGAATATGCCTAAACTTATGGCTCATAAAGTGTGATATAATCCTACATAATTCACTCCTTTTTTTCTTACTAGTAAATGCTCTAATTTTTTGAAAAATAGTATACTAAATTGAAAGGGAGTTGCCCTACTATACACCATAAATAGAATAAATCATTAAGAGTAAGTACTCTTATACTCCCTTTCTTAATCAAAACAGTGTATCGAGTCATATTACATAAATAGTGAATGATGGGAGAGGTGATAAGGGCACTTTTAGTTTTAATGTTGTTGCACCTACCAATTTTATATGATATATCACTCTAAAAATGCTAGCACAAATATATCATAAGAGAAATGAGTTTGTAAGGTTTTATAGGACCTAGTTTGCGTATATCTAGGATAAAACATGCATTGCTATGTAATCCATAATTAATAATTTTACTAGTGTATCCCCTATCCTAAATCTTATCCCCTTTAGATCATCTCATTTTTCTTACCTACCTAGTTCATAAGTGGATAAAAATACAAGGTTAACTCCTTATAGAAGTGTTTTATTATTTTTAAAAATAGTGTCTAACAAACATTTTATATCATTGCCCTCACCTCTTCTCATAAACATATCATATTTAAAAATGAAAGTATATGCTCCTATTAGGCTTTAAGTGTTAAGTTTGTAAGGTGGCATAACTTAATTGGTGTATTGGTGAAAACTAATATTAGATGTTTACTTAGAGAACAAACCTTTGTTAATTAGTGGAAGAGTCTCCCCTCTTTACTCTTTCTTTAACTCTTTTGTGGAATGACTCTTACTCATATTTTTCTTTCTTATGCCAAGAGTTTGTGATGAAAATTTACCCAAATTGCCAAACCCCTAAAATTTAAACAAAGTGTGCTTTAGGTTTAAAAATTATAAGATTTTAGCTAGAAATAAGTTCAAATATAAGTTTAGAATAATTAAGTAAGACAAAATTGTATTAGCAAGTGTTTTAGGATGGATTTCACATCGATAATGAAAAGATAGAGATAAAATTGAGATAAATTCAATGGGTTAATTTTTAAAAAACCCAAGCTAAGACAAAAGCATAGATTAAACTAAAAATTTAGTAATCTTGCTAATGATTAATTCAACGAGGCTTCTAGAAATTAAGTAATATAATTATGTAAAAATAAGAACATCTAATAATTGATATATAAATTGAACAATAAAATATTAAATCTCACACTTTAATACGTCCTAACGTATTAGTTTCCTTTAACCAAATGCAGGAGATTAGCCACATATAGCCATAGGCATTAGAAAAGAGTAAAAGACAAAAGACAAAAGACAAAAATCATGAACAATTGTAATCTAAACACTAGAAAATTTTAATATAAAAAAGTCTAACACTAGGGTTTTAGGCCTATTTAAATAGGGGACACATCTTTTTTTTAGGTGAACATGATCTTAAGAGACAACACTGTCTTAACCCATTTATATTATAACTTAGTTTCTAAAGAGGGACACGAGCATTAACTTACCCGTTTCTTAAGTTATGTATCTTGTAGTAATTTTTTATGGAGATAGAAGTAAGCTTTGACATGCCCATTCTTGAGGCTTTGTCACTTCTAGAGTTTGAAGTTAGACCTATCATGATGATCGAAATGAAAGGGCAAGCTGAAGAATCATAATTATAAAATGTAACTAGCACCAAATTAAAGGATAATTAATATCAATCTTGCATTATTATTTAAAAATAAAGAAACATATTATAACTAGTTCTAAAGTCATATTTGTATTTGACATCAATCTTTTTTTAGGTAGTATAGTCCAGGTTTTTAGAGAAAACTAATGCTCGAGTTTAATATGAAATGATTGTTTAGAATAAAACTAGCACCAATTATTGCCTAAGGTAGGTGTTAGACTCATGTTTTTATTCTATAAAGGTTATTTCCTTTCCAAAATCTAGTTTGAAGGGTTTTATGCCTATTAGAGGCTTAGGGATGCTTGTAAATGAGGATTTTACAATATTATTGATTCTTAAAACCATTAGAAAGTTTTTGTTTCATCTTTTAGAGTGCTCTTGCTTAAAGTTCTCTAAAAACATTAATCTGATTTAACTTGCTAGTGGTCATGAAAACCTAAGGATCTTATCATTTCCAATCCCTTATATTTATAAAGTTTGACAATCCATAATCTTTCTTTAAGTCTTTTGTGTGATATTCTTGAATTAACATATTTTTAATATAATTATGTTATATTGATATTGAATTTCATTAACCCTATATGTGAGAGTTTTATTAGAATTTGGCATCAAAGCCCAATTCCTTATTCATTTTTATTTTTATATCGTTAATTACAAATGTAATATCATTAATTTTTAATTTTTAAGGTTTCATTAGGAAAATATTGTTAGTAAGTTTTTGTTTTTCATTTCTTGAGTTCTAAGTCATAAAAATGTTCAGCAAAGTTTTATAAAGAAAAGCTAGAAAGTTTCATTTCGAGCAAATACCAAAAGACTAGTAGTTGCATTAATCATTATATGAAAAGTTAATTCCTATTCCAACAATAACTAGGAATCTACTACCAAAAATATTTTGTTAATCTAGTTATTCTTACTCTTATTGCTTTTGCCTAGCTTTTGTTAATTGCATTATTCATTATTGTTGAATTCTTCTTCTTTTATTAAGTCCAATTGGTTCCTTAAATCTAAATTTCTTTTTTTCTTGATTTTTCATATTTATTGGCCTCTAATTTCATTTTTTGTTTATTTCATGACTAAATTTTCTTCTTAAGGAGCATTTGAAGTTGAAGGAGGACTTAAACTAGTTTTCTTGATTTAGATTTCCTGTTTTGGAAAGAACCTTAAGTTAAAAGTTATGTGGTGAGTTGAATATTGAGAGGAACAAGTCAGGGAGTGTTTTGTTGTTAAATTTTTATATAGGGGCAATATGACTCAAACTTAAAGTAAAACCATTTCTAAATATAAGGAAGTTAATAAAGAGGAAAGAATGGGAGTAGACTAAGAGTCTTTTAAGAATGTCATCTAAGGCCAACTCAACTAAATTATTTGACAATTTAATGAATTTTAAGAGAGGTTAGATAAACATGATGTTGTTATAGCTATAGTACAACCTAATTCATATACAAATACTAAGATGGATGACTTTAAGACGAATAGTGGAGTTAAACCTACTACCTGGGAGAACCAAACCTAAAGGATGGTAGAGGAGGAAGATGAGGAAGAAGATAAAAAGGGAGCAAGTTTGGTGTAGAACGCAAAAGGTAATATGGTTAAACAGTGGATAGTAACATAGATAGTATTAAGATGGAAATATCACCTTTCGTAGGGAAGATGGATTGAGATGCATACTTAGAGTAGGAGTTGTAAGTGGAGCTAGTTTTTTATTGTTACAATTTTTTAAATAAGAAAAAGGTTAAACCAGCTATTGCAAAGTTTAGTAACTATATGGTGGATTAATGGGATGAATAAATATTCACTAGAGAAGGAATCAAGAGATGCTTATTAGAAATTGTAAAGAGATGAAGATGGTGATGAGGAAGTGGTTTATGCCAAATTCCTATTATAATGAGCCCTTTAAAAGGTTATAGATGCTGACCTAAGGTTTACATATTATAAAGGAGTATTATAAGGAGATAGAGATTTACATAGTTAAGGAAAATGTTAAAGAACATAAGGAGGTGACAATGGCTCAATTAATCTGCAAGTTAAATCCCAAAATTGTCAATATCATAGAGACACACCACTATGTAAAGTTAGAAAATGGAGTGCATATGACCATTCAAGTAGAGAGATAGCTCAAAAGGAGGCCTTCTAACTGATTTGGTGTGTTTAGTGCAAGTTCTTCACTATGGAGCAAACCTTGGAGTAAAAAGGAGGAAACGAATCCAAAGCCTAGATATGAAGTAATTGAGCTTAAAGTTTAGGTACCAAGTGAACAGAAAGTTAATGTCAATTATATTAGCACAACTAGGAATTGAGATATAAATCGATTGTAATTTTTAGGGAGAAGATTTATAGCATCCCAATGTCCTAACAAGAGAGCGATAAAAGGGAAAAGGTGTTAGCTTGGTACAAAAAAGGTCCTATCACACTCCTACAGAAGTGCTACTTAAAGGTGCAAACAAGTGGAAATCTTCACTAATCGGATACTTTCTTAAGAATAGCTTTCCTTGTGGTTCAACGTTGGGCTGTCACAAAATAGAGGAAACGGGGTCTTCAATCTACGCTAATAACTGAAGATGATCTATTCATATTTAGGTTCTCTTCAGAGGAAATGGTTGGTAATAAGAATGTCAATTTTGGCCCGACTTGCCCAACCTAATCCAATTTGGCCCGAGCTCAGGCTACCTCGATCCAACTCGTGGATTGACCAAAATGTAAAAAATGACATCATTTTTAACTTCTTTAAAAATATATATAAGGTTAGGTCGAGGCGACCTGAGCCATGGGTCACCCAGCCCGTGGGTTAGACTGGGCCTGACCCGCCCAACCTAGTCCAATTTTGGCTTAGGTTAGCCAGACCAAGAGCAGTCAATAGGCCAAAATTGTTTAGCCTAAGCTCAGGTTGCCTCAGATAGGCTTGTGGCTCGACCAAAATGTAAAAAATGACGTCGTTTTTAACTTTTTAAAAAAATATATAAGGTTAGGCCAAGACGAGCCATGGACCACCCAACTCATGGGGTCGGACGTGGCCAAGCCAGGAGTAGCCCATTGACATCCTTAGCCGTCAAGGTAATGGAGATGGGGCCTTGGCTCATACAAGATAAGCCAATGTTTTTAAGCAAATGGGAAATAGGATTTAAGTTGGATAAAAAAGAAATTAGATTTATCCCAATCTGGGTAAATATGCATAAAATTCATCTTGAATATTGGTCATGCGAGGGTTTGAGTCATTTAGTTAGTTATATTGGAACACCTTTAGCTATGGATGAAAACATTGAAAATATCAAAAGGGTGGGATATGCGAGGATGTGCATTGAATTTGAACACAAGATTAAGCTAGATAGGATTCCTATTATAAAGTTCAATACTGGTAGAGAATTAATTGAGGATAGAATTTTGCTCTCCTATTTGTGGAAACGTATATGAAATCAATCAATAAAATGTGGATTCCCAAAAGAAACATTAATGAGGAAGGCAATGAAAGAAAACAACATTCAATTACACCTTAAACTAAACAAGCAGATGGAAAAAGTGTAAATGTAGAAATTCAAAATCAATAAGCAACTCAATCAGTTAACTTGGGAAAGAAAATTTCTAGTCATGTTGAATCAGCTGATGTAGATATGGTTATGATTGTTTATAATCAAGTTGTAGTAACCAATGATGAGCATAACTATGATGAAGAAACTAGTAGCAAGCAAAATGTATCTACACCTAGAACCTCTAAACAGATTGCTAAACTAGAGGATAATGAAGAAATCTAATTATAGTAAGTGGCAACATATAAGATCCAATAGAATAAGGTAGAAGAAGCTGTGAATAAGGATAACTCTCAACTACCCAATCATGAGGTAACAAAAGTTATAGAAGCTAACAGATTAACAACTCCAAACGTTGTTAATCATGAGAAAGAGGAGGGCAACAATGATAATAAATTGCAGCATAATAAATGGTAAGAAACAAGGACTAGAAGTAGAAAATATAGGAGAATGAATAATTCCTCACACTCCTAATTATTTTCACTATATGGAATGTTAGGGGACTTAATTATCACAATAAGAAACTAACTTTAAAGGATTATCTTAAAGCTAGTCAATCTTGTTTTGTTGGTTAAGTGGAAACCAAGATTAAAGAGGAAGTGTTTCAGAATGGGTTGAAATTTATCCCTGTCGAATGGAAAACTTTGAGCAATCGCTCTAAACATCCTAATGGGAGGGTTATAGTTGCAATAAATCCAGCTCACGTATCTATCTCTAATTGGCACTATACTGAGCAATTGATTCATTGTGAACTTGTTATAAAATTTCTCAATATTCTAATAGCAGTAACCTTTATTTATGCGGTTAATTGGGAATTTGAAAAAGTCAGCTTGTTAAAAGACTTACAAGATATTAATTCAAGCATGTCAATGCCTTGGATGGTGGCAGGGGATTTCAATTGCTTGCTCTCTTCTTTTGAATCTTTAAGGGCAAGAAAAGTAGTACATGTTGATATTAAAGGACTGACTATATTAACATTTTCTCTTAGACTTATGGATCTTAGATATCGAGGGCCTATACTCACATGAAGCAATCATCAAAAGGGTAGTATACTTATTCAGAGAACGGTAGATAGATGCTTAGTGAATAATAGATGCTTAGCTTAATTGACAAAAAGCTATGGTGTTTTTGAGGAACCATTATTCTCATATTACACACATATTAAGGTCTGCATCAATGACAGCTCAATCAAAAGAAGTTCACCTTTCAAATTCTTCAACTTCCTAATAAAACAATCTCATTTTGAATCAATTATTAGACATGTTGTTAGTATGAACCTGCAGAGTTTTAAATAATTTCAAAGAAATATGATAGGAATAAGTTAATATGATGACACATTTTGAGTAATTGGTGCTTGAGATTAATTTAATTCTATTAGATTTAATCTCATTGTACCATTATTATATTGTTGTATGATTACATGTTTATGT
Organism: Erythroxylum plowmanianum; assembly: GCA_025531925.1. Taxonomy (NCBI): domain Eukaryota; kingdom Viridiplantae; phylum Streptophyta; class Magnoliopsida; order Malpighiales; family Erythroxylaceae; genus Erythroxylum; species Erythroxylum plowmanianum. The sequence continues at coordinate 27,394,035 of JANVCQ010000232.1, read as the reverse complement.
AATTATATGTTTTGTGTTATATATGTTTTTAGTTTTGTTTAAGGACAAACAATGGTTTAAGTGTTAGGATGTTGACAGGTGTAAATTATAATATGTTTTGATAGATGTTTAAGTTCCTGTTTATATGGGCTTTTGGGAGGCCAATAAGTACTTTTTTCTATCATAAAAGCTTTTTTTAAAACAAAGACAGTGTTTGGCTGTAAAATAGAAAAACACTTTCTTTAATAGCTATGACTTTTTTGGCAGCCAAAATACAGCTTTTTAAGAAGTTCAAATTTGGAGCTTTTCAAAAAAATACTTTTTCAGGTAGATTTTTTAGATCAATTAATAAGCATATTTTTAGTCCCTTTTGCCCTTATGTTTTACACATAATTCTCATAATACCCACAAACTCATCTTCTCATTTATTATGTATTTAATTATTTACTCAACTTGGATATTTATTTTAGGATTTATATAATATTATTTGGCTTTTTAATATGTTTTAATATTTAATTTTGATATTAGTTTACTTATGTTATAATCTATATAAAAGATTTGGTTAGATATATTTTGATTTATATTTCATATGATTTAAAATTATATAATAATTAATATATTGTGCTTTGCATATTGTTTAATATACTTTAAATAATATTTATATGTATAAATAATTTTTATTGCAAAATAAAATATAGTTAAAATTAAAAGTATTTTTTATTTTTATGTTGCCAAATAGGCTACTATATGAAGCACTTTCAAAAAAACTTTTTTTAAATGACAGCCACACAATCAACTGGCTTCTTAGAAAAGTTCTTTTCAGAAAAGATCTATAGAAAAAAGATCTATAGGGTAAGTGTATTTTTAAGTATTTCTTAAATGATTATCATGATTAGAGGCTTAGAATTGTGCTATTATTAATATTTGTATGTATTCTAAGTGTTTGTGTGGCTTAAAGTAAAGATTGGATCTTAATTTTATGTTTTATGATGTGTTTGATGAGTCTGCGTGTATTGTAACTCAGATAATTGAAGAATGAGGAAGATTTGAAGCAAATCAGGGATACATAACCATGTTTATAACCATATATGTCTCTTAGCCTTTGCAAAATCACAAATATTGGAGATTTTTTAGTTATGTTTCACGCTCGTGCATCAGATCCTACATCTCCTAGACAATAATTCTAACAGGTTTCAACTTTCCCAACACATTTTTGGGCTATTTTTGGAACCAAATTAAGTGGGAAAACCCTATAAAGAACCCTAAAAGCCTCAAGAACTATTTAAGAATGTGAAACACTCTTAAAAAATGCATTAGCCATCATATAAAAGTGGATCAAACGTGGGAGATCAAGAGAATGCCCAGGAATTCCAGCTTTCTGGATCAAGTTCCAAAACTAAGTTTTCGTTCTTTTCCGCTTGTTATTTTCAAAACTTGATATGCAAATTGAATTCCCATAAGTTTTTTACATTCATAAGTTTCTAATTTCCAGATTAAGGTTTATTCCAAATTTATTTTGTGACTTTGATCTTTATTGATTTAATACAATATTTTGGTGTTATGATAATTATACATGCTCATACTTTGACAATAAATCGAGAGAGTGAGTCAAAAGTAGCCAGATTAGTTTGTGCAATGAGTGTTGGAAATTTAATAAGTCACACAATTATCATACTGACGATCATTCAAAGAGAGATCTTGTGTGAGAATTTGATTACCCGATAGATAACTTCATATCTAATTGAAAATGTTAGGAAATTTTGTAATTGAAAAGTTGCAAAATCTAAAATTTTGAATTCGATTAGGGTTGATTAATTAGTTCTTAAGGGAGAGTAATAAATCCCTTAGGAAATCTAGGATCATCATATAATTGGATCAATAATAATTAAGGAACAAAATAATGAAAGAATAAATCATAAGCATTTAGCCTTAATCAAACCCTAAATTAATTGACAACTCACTTCTTATTTGATTTAGTTGGTTTGTTTTATTATTCTATTTTAATTTTTGTTATTTATCTTTATTAAAGTAAATTAATTTTGACCTTAGACAAAGTTAGGTTCAAATTGGTTCTTACATAATTCTTGTGGGATCAATACCTTTCGGTATTACAAGATATAATCCATATGCTTGCGAGTATTCAGAGTTTTATCAATAGTTTCCAACCAATCATCTAAAGCTTCTTTAATATTATTGTTGGGTTTTGTGTAACGCAGAGTTGAAAACATGTAATCATTTATGTTTTTAATGTAGCTTCATATATCAAGTCCTGTGCAAGCTCTAAGAACTCTACAATATGGAATGCAATAAGAGATAATAAGTAAGTATAGTTAACTGATCCCTGAAGAACCACCATTAAACTAAGGGCATAATATCTTCAAGGTAACCTTTAATTGCTCCATTTATAACATGTGGAAGGAAAGAAATGCCAGCTTATTTAGGAATGAGCAAGTTGATATGAACTCTTTATTTCAAAGATTGTTTCAATATGTTAGAGAAATAGCATTAGATAAAGGAATGGCTAGCATACTAAAGCTCTAATTTGATCTCTGAATGGAACTTGTTGTAGAACTTAAGGTTTGAGTATTCATAAAACATTATATGCTACATTTGCATGATTTTTAGTGTTGGATCCCGCTTGTTTCCGGAATCCAACTCTTGCGAAATCATAAAACTTGAGCTTGCTCTGATATCACAAATGTTGGATCCCACTTGTGGGGCCCAACTTCGGATCATGAAACTTGACCATCATCGATTCATCTTCATTCTCATAACATCCCAATAATTTTCCTCACA
>JANVCQ010000232.1:27342595-27368087 GCA_025531925.1 Erythroxylum plowmanianum | reverse complement strand
ATAGAAGAAGAAGAGGAAAAAAATTAATAATAATAAGGAATTTAATAATCACAATAATAATAAGAAAATTAATTATGTATAATAATGATAATAATAATAATGAGTTTAATAATATAATTAAGAATAAAAATTGATAAATTTAGTAATAAGTAGAAAATTTATATAAATATTTAATAGTAATAAGAATAATAAAGTTAATAATAATAATAATAATAATAATAATAATAACTTATTTAGAGGAGGGATATTTCTAGAAATTATTTATATGTTTTATTTCTACCACAAGAATAAAAAATCTTGTCCCATAATTTATATTTTTATAGTCTAGGGTCAAAACAAAAATAAGTTGGATAGAGAATTTTTGTGTTTTATTTTCTCATTCCACCGACGGAGACAACAATTATAAGCTAAGTAAGTGTCTGTTTGAATGTGTTTATATCAGTAGAGTTTTTAGTAGTAGAATTTTTGTCAATAGAACTTTTTTAAAAAGAGTTTTTTTTAAAAATCAGTTGACTATTTGGTAGTCCTTTAAAAAAGAGCTTCATATAATAGATTGTTTGGCAACATAAAAATAAAAAGCACTTTTAATTTTAACTATATTTTATTTTATAATAAAAATTATTTAAAATATATTAAACAAAATGCAAAGTACAATATGTTAATTATTATATAATTTTAAATTATATAAAACATAAATAAAAATATATTTACCCAAATTTTTTATATGAATTATAATATAAGTAAAACTAATATCAAAAATAAATATTAAAACATATAAAAATTTAAATAATATTATATAAATATCAAAATAAACGTGAAGATGTATTTGTTGTGGATATTATGGAAATTATGTGTAAAACATAAAGTAAAAGGAATTAAAAAATAGGCTCATTAATTAATCTGAAAAATCGACCTAAAAAAGTGCTTTTATGAAAAGCTCTAAATTTAAGCTTTTCAAAAATTTATATTTCATCTTCTAAAAAAGTCATTTTTATAAAAAAATATTTTTAAATTTTACAGGCAAAATACTAAGTTTTCTTAAAGATAACTTTTTACGAAAAAAAAAACTTATTCTCCTCTTACCCTTTCCTCCCTCTCTCTCTTAAACAGCATTTACATCCCATTATTTTCTTTCTCTCTCCTCTCGCCTCCAACGTCTCTCACTAGAGTATTTTTCAAGTTGGAATCCTGTCTGGATTTGCTTTTACAACATCTAAAGAGCTCCGTTGATTTTATGGTTTGTGGGTCTGTTCCTTTCTATATTTATTTATTATCATTTGACCTTTGATTTCCTGATTATGTTATGATAGGTTGGTAAAATCATAAGAATTTCTGGGTTTTTGGTTCGTCATTTCGGAATTCTGTGGCTGATACCCTTATCATGCTATTGCTCTGTTGTTTCTTGATTCCATATTGTTCCATTCTTTTGTTTTGTTGCCCTGACATTTCTGTTTCTCTGTTGCTTGTTAATCGTTTGACGTATTCTTGCTTAATTCCAATTCCTAAATTGTATATGGTTTATGTTTTTCATGTTTTTATTTCTCTTTCGGCATTATATTTGTATCAGGTAAAAAAAAAAAAAAAAAGACAGATTTGTGGCTTTCAGACGATTCAAAACTTTATGTATTTGTCTATGTTCTGTTCCGTTTTGAGCTCAACATTTATAATGGATCGTATGGAAGTATGTAGGAACGTAATTAATTTTTGTTCCCATGTTTAGTCAATGTCTGCAAAGTTTTCCAACAAAAGCATCCCATGCTATGTTGCAAGTCAGCAACAGCAAACAGTCCATCTGAACAAAGGAAATCTGTTCAGATAATCTCTTTTGAGCAAGCTACAAGAGATTAAGTCATTGGGAAAGGGTCCCAATAGAAAAGTAGATAAGTTTTTTTTTTACTTCGAATTTATTTAAATAACAATTGTTTTTTATTTCTATTTTTCAATTAAGATAGCCTTTGTTAGAAGATGTTAGAAAGTGTTAGGGGTGTCAAGAGTAGTTTATTAAAGCTTTTCAAAGCTGGAAATAAAGTAAGCAGAATTCTATTTCCATAATTCCTTTCTTTAAGAGTTTGAAGGATTTTCTTTAATAACCCCTTGCTTCTTAACTGACCAAAATAGGTCGTAAAAGTAGAAAAGCCCTTAATAAAAGCCCACTTGATATTATTTTGCAAGGTCCCATAACCAAAAATCTATCTAGGGCTTCTAACTGTTTGGTATTGGCCTCACTGGTTATGGGAGAACAACGTAACTTACAACAGTAGTTAGAGAGCCTTTACAGCTATATACCAAGAGGATTGAGCCAGGGCTTAATTTGTATAGAAGATTGCCATAGGGGACATTGGCGGACTCTTTTTGTCAAAAGGGGGAACCAAGTAGATATGGAAGAGAAGTGTGCCAGGGAATTGTGTTTCAATTGTGATGAGTGGTACAAACGAGGACATCATTGCAAAAAGTTGTTTTTAGTTGGAAGGTACTTGATGAAGAAGAGGTGCTAGGAGAAGAGGAAAAAGAACAAGTAGTATCATTTCATGCTATAATCGGAATGCCCAAATCTCAGACTAGGCAAGTGGAGGGATTTTTCAATGGTAAGACTTTACTAATTTTAATTGACTCTCGAAACACTCAACTTTTGTGGATGTTGCTTTGGTGGAACAACTAAAACTTCCTATGGAATCCAAGGCTAAATTGTGGGTTATTGTGGCTAATGGAGAAAAGTTATGTTGCTCGGACATATGTTGTTTGTTGGCCATACGGTTAGAGACTTAATTTTTCTTTTTGAATTTATATATGTTACCTCTTTTTGGGTATGGTGCAGTTTTGGGAAATACTTGGTTCAGAGTGCTTGGTCGTCCTATATTTTGGAAATTTGTTGATATGAAGTTGAGATTTAAATGTTGAATGAAGAAGCATAGTTGATTGTCATTAAGGATTCCTCCACTAACACAATTGCTTGCTTATCCACTTCTTCCTTAGAATTGGGTTAGGAGATAGAACTCTAAAGGTCCTTAATGAGTTCCAACTCATATTTAACATGCTACAAGGCCCGTCCCCATCCAAAAGTTATGACCATTGTACAATTTTAAATCTATGAGTTGTTGGCCCCCATTGTTACCCATATATCTGTAAAAATGAAATAGAAAGGGAATGCTATGAGTTGCTCAAGCAAGGAATTATTTGGCCTACTTAGTCCCCTTTCTCTACTCCTATTCTCTTGGTGAAGAAGGTTGGTAATTCATGGAAATCTTGTGTTGACTACCAAGCATTAAATTTCCATATGATGAAGGACGAATTTCTTATACTAATGATTAATAAATTATTGAAAGAATTACATGTAGCTTGTTTTTGCCTCAAAGTTGGACCTGCATTTTGGGTATCATCAAGTTAGAATGAGAGGGGCGAATGTGGAAAAGACTACTTTTTGCACCCATCACGACCACTTCAATTTTTTGTTCACGTCCTTGTGTCTTTCCATTGCCTCATCTACTTTTCAAGCTATCATCAATCATGTATTCAAGTAGTACACGAGGAATTTTGTATTGTAATCTATAGGCATACATGGACAAAACTCATTTAGCAACTTTGAATTGTCTTAACATTGCTAAAACAACATTGTTTATATCTAAAACAATCTAAATGCTTGTTTTGGATGGACCCAAACTATTTGGGGCATTTAATTTCCTCCCAAGGAGTGTAGCTAACCCACAAAAATTGCAGCCATGATTCAATGGCCGAAACAAGGTACTCTCATGCTTTACAAGAATTTTTGGGCCATTACAGAAAATTTTTTAGAAATTACGAAATCACGACAGCTCCCTTGAAGGCCATGTTGAAGAAAAAATCTTTTTCTTGGAACTTGGAGTCTTCAAAAACTTTTGAAGCTCTAAAACTTGCAGTTAATCAACCCTAGTATTGGCTCTTCTTGACTTTAGCATGTTTTTTATGGTCGAATGTGATGTTTTTGACTCGATCATCGAGGTTGTTCTCCAATAAGAAGGCTGTCCAATTGCATTTTTCAATTGCCCCTATCTTAGACGACATTAACACTTGCCCATCTATGAAAAAGAGCTACGTTAGCAAAAGTAGTCAGCTATTGGAGGTCTTACCAATGAGGTTAACTTTTTAATTAAAATAGATCACTGTAGCCTCAAAATTCTAGGACCACACCTCAACAACATTGGATTAGCAAGTTGATAGGGTTTGATTTTTCATTGGAACACAAAATATGCTAGGAGAATGTTATAGCAAATGCTGTCTCATGCCAACAAGAGGATGTGGTTACATTATCTACAAGTTCCATGCCACAATTAATTTTCCTTGATGTTATTATAACTGACATTTCCAACTCATTAGATTTACAATAGCTCATTGACTGCATTGTTACTAAGGAAGAAGGGCATAATTGGACTTATAAAAATGGACTTATTTTCATAATGAAGTTTTTATTTCGAGTCCTTTTCCTCAAGCTTTTATTTTTGTAATTCATTCTCAGTGCCATGGTGGGCATATTTTTCCAAATATGCTCACTTCTAATATTTCATACACAACGATTTTTATGGCTATCAGGTTTTCAAATTACATGGCATGTCAGAATCTACCGTTTAGTGATCAGGATGTCACTTTCACCAGCTTATTCTAGATGGAATTATTTCCGTTGAGCGGCTCTAAACTTTCTTTTAGTTCAACTTATCATCCTCAAGTAGATGGTCAAATGTAAGCTATTAATTGCATTGGAGATGTATCTTTGATGTTTCGCTAGCTAGCGACCATCTCCAATGCCGGCTTAATTGGGTTGCATGGGTAGAATATTGCTACAGTACCAGTTTTTGCACATCTTTAAAAGCCACACCTCTTGAGATAGTGTGTGGTTGTCCTCTGTCAAAATTATTATCTTATTGGCCTGATCTTTCCAAAATTGCAACAATTCATGGTGAATTGCAAACTAGACAGCAGCTATTTGCATATTTAAGGATTGCCTATTGCAAGCTCAACATGTGACAAAGTCATAATATGACTTCCATCAGAAGGAGATTTAATTTGAAGTTAGTGATATGGTCAAGTTGCAACATTACCGACTGCCCTCTTTGGCTTCTAAAAACAATTGAAAAATTATCTCCTCATTTTTGTGGTACATCTTTTGTTGCTGAGAAAATTGGACAGGTTGCTTATCACCTGATCATTCCTTTTAAAGCCAAAATTCATCTAGTCTTCCATGTTTTTTGTTTGAATAAAAATGTCAATATGAACAACACTATACCAACCTATAACAATTTATAAAGGTGTCGTCTAGCCTACACGTAAAACGTATTGGATTCTAGAATTCAGCTGGTGCCCAACAAATTCTGGTATATTAGGAACGTCTCTCACTAGTTGAAGCTTCTTGAGAACAAGTTTCAACCATTCTGTAGCGCTATCCTCTTTCGCACTTGAGGTCAAGTGCATACTTGAGAGGATGGGTAATATTGCAAGTCAGCAACAACAAGCAATCTAGTTGCATAAAGGGAAATTGTTGGGATAGTCCTTTTTGACCATGTCTACAAGAGATTCACTTAGGGAAAAAGAGAGAGAAAAGTGGATAGGTTGTCAAGACGAGTCTGTTTAAGCTTTTCAAAGCTGGAAATAAAATAAGCATATTTTATTTTCATAATTCCTTTTTTTAAGAGATTGAAGGGTTCTCTCTAATGACCTAAAACCCATAGAAAGAGCTTGCTTGATATTATTTCACAGGGTCTTGTAACTAGAAACTTGTAAACTTTTTACATAGTGACACATGTCATCCTGGTATTATTGCCTGTACCTCGCATCTCATAGTTTGTTTTATTATTCGTGATGTTAACCCATCTTGCATCTCGTATTATTCGATGATGTGAACCCATCTTTCACTATGACTATTATTCACATTCATTAATAGGGTGAATCGGTAAATAACCAAAATGAGAATGCCACAAGTTTGAGAATATATGCACGGTTTGGAGAGTATCAACATTTTAAAAACTTTTAGGAAACAATAAACATTTGAAGAATTTTTCAACAGAAGTGTCTCTTCCCTAAGCAAGAAACATAAAGCACTATTGTTTCTTGCATCACTCTCTCTTACATCTTTGTTCTGGTTTGCCGGTTGTCTACATTATCATCCTAGCATCTGTTCTGGTTCATGCCATGGTACTGGTTTGATTTTCTGCATTCTAGTCAAGTTTGTGGTATTTCATGTTGATCTTTGTCTCCACTTTATCATATCCTTGGTCAATTGTTTTGTCAGATCCCCATTTGATCTCCTACTTTGTTATTGTTTTTTTAATTGACATTCTTTCCCATCTTTTATTGTGTTATTTATGATCTTTTGGCTCTCTAAAAGGTTCTCTATACTTGCTGCCTCTTCTTATCATTATTTGTATAACCTATAAGAGATTTGGTCAAGATATTTGCTAGTTGATCGGTTGAATTGACATGATTAGTAGTGATGCAACCAGACAAAACTTTCTCTCGAAGAAAGTGGCAATCAATTTATCTGTGTTAGGTTCTTTCATGAAATACTGGGTTAGAAGCAATATGGAGAGCAGCTTGAGTATCACACAATAACTTCATCTATATTGATACTTCTGGAAATTTTAACTCTTGAACTAATTGCTTCAACCAAATAAGCGTACTAGTTGCTAGAGCCATTGCACGATACTCTGCTTCTACGCTCGACCTGACAATAATGTCTTGCTTCGTACTTTTCCAAAATACATGATTTCCTCCAACAAGAACACAAAAGCCTGAAGTAGAACGCCTATCAGATGGAGAACCTACCCAATCAACGTCAGAGTATCCGATAATTTGTGATTGACCCCATTCTTCATATAATAATCCTTTCCAGGTGCACCCTTAATGTACCTCAAATTTCGAATAACTGTACCCCAATGACTATCACATGGAGCTTGTAGGAATTGACTATCAACAATAACCAAGAAAGAAATATCAGGTTGTGTGATGGTGAGATAACTAAGTTTTCCCACTAATCTTCGATATCGGCCAGGATTAGCAAGTGGCTCCCCTGATCTGGTAAAAACTTTGAATTAGGATCCATAGGTAGTTATTGGTCTACAGTCTGACATCCTTTTTTCTTCTAAAATGTCCAATGCATACTTTCTCTGAGAGAGTACAATATTAGATTTGGATTGAGCAACTTCTATACCAAGGAAATATCAGAGTAAACCCAAATCTTTCGTTTAAAAATGACGGAACAAGTGTGTCTGCAATTTTTCAATCGCACCTTGATCACTTCCAGTAATGATAATATCATCCATATAAACAATCAGATAGAAACACTGTTTTGATGATGCATATTTATAGAAGACAAAGTGATCAGACTCACATCGAATCATACCAACCTCTTGAAAATGACTAAACTAGGCACGAGGAGATTGTTTCAAACCATATAAAGAGCAATGAAGGTTACACACTAAGGTAGACTCCCCATGAGCAACAAATCCAATTGGTTGCTCCATATAAATCTATTCCTTAAGCTCACCATGTAAAAGGGCATTTTTAATGTCCAATTGATAGAGAGGCCATTGGCGAATGGCAGCCATGGATAAAAACAATCGAACGGAAGACATCTTGGCCACAAGAGAGGAAGTTTCATAATAATCCAACCGATATATCTGTGTATACCCTTTAGTCACCAAACGTGCCTTTAGTTGATCAACTTAACCATCTAGACCAACTTTGACGGTATATATCCAATGACAACCAATAGTGGAATGGCTTGGGGGCAACGGAACTAACTCCCAAGTATCATTAGTATGTAGAGCAGTCATTTCTTCAACCATTGCTTGATGCCACCTGGAATCATTAAATGCCTCATGAACATTAGAAGGAACAAGGACAGAAGAGAGGGTGTATACGAAAGTAGAATATGATGAGTGATAAACGATGATAACTAAGAAAATTATAAATAGGATGAGGGTTGCGAGTGGACCGTGTGCCTTCGTGGATGGAAATGGGAACTGATCTTTAAGAGGTAGAACGCAACAGGTGAGGAATTTGAAACATGAACTAAATCAACTGGAGCCTCTATAGGGGTCTGATCATTAGGATCAAGGTCAAGATCAGGATCATGATCATTGGTATGATGTGAAAGAGTACCATTCTCACGAGAGAAGTATTCAGTAAGAGGTGAACACTGGCCAGACTCTGAAAGAGGATTAGAAAGAGGAGCAACATAAGGAATAGGTGTAATGGAAGGAGTTGGAAGGACCTCACTGAGAGATGTGATATCTGTTGGAGATGACGAGTAGAATGGAGAAGATTCAAAGAATGTAACATCAGCAGAAACAAAATATTGATGTTTTGATGGAGAATAACACATATAACCTTTTTGAAGACGTGAGGAACCTAAAAAATACATTTGGTGGATTTAGCTGACAGTTTATCCTAAATAGGGGAAGAGGTATGAACAAAACATATGCAGCCAAAGACTTGTGGTAGAAGGGAGAATAATGGTTGATTAGGAAATAGGATGGAATGGGGTACTTGATTCTGTAGACTGGACGAAGGCATGCGATTAATCGAGAAGCATGCAGTTATGACAACATCTGCCCAATATTGTGATGGAACTCGATTGTGTACGAGCAATTTCTATGAGATGTCTATTCTTGCATTCAACAGTCCCATTTTGTTGTGGAGAATAAGCATATGAGGCTTGATGAAGAATTCCTTGGGAAGACATGAATTGGGTGAAGGGAATGGACAAATATTCACAAGCATTATTGCTTCTCAACACCCGAATATTAGTGTTAAATTGTGTCTTAGTTTTTGCATAGAAATATTTAAAAAATGGAAATAATTCCTGAACAAGCTTTCATTAAAAATAACCAAGTGCAACGAGAATAATCGTCAATAAATGTAACAAAATATTGAAATCCCAAAATAGAAGAGACACGAGAAAGGACCACAAATGTTTGAATGAGCTAACTCAAAAGGGGATGTAGCCCATTTATTGACACGCTTTGGAAATGAACTTCGAAAATGTTTTTTAAGCTAATAAGATTTACAATCTAAGGAAGATAAGGTAGGTAAACTGGGCACCATCTTTTGGAGTTTCAACAAACTAGGATGACCTAAACGATTATGAACTAGAATTGGAGATTTTGAAATAGTGTATGTTATAGGTGAAGGAGATATATTTAAATGATAAAGGCCCTGCGACTCATGCCCTATGCCAATTATTCGTCCCATATTGCAACAACAGAATTTTTATTAGAAGTGATAGAACAATTTAAAGATCGTGTAAGCTTACTGAAGAGATACAAGGTTAAAGGGGCAATTAGGAATATAAAGAACATGTTCTAAATGCAAGGATGGAAGTGGTTGAGCAGAATCTACAACTTTAATGATTGTTTGAGTCCCATTAGCTAAAGTAAAAGGAGGAAAAGATGTAGGGTTAGTAAAGTGAGAGAGTAAATGTGGGTTATCAAAGATATGATTAGAAGCACCAGAATCAAGTACCCAAGGGAAAGACTTAGTAAGGCATGCTACGGAATTACCCGGATGAGCTATCGAAGCAACGACAGAGGAAGACTACTTATCTGCTTGATACTTGGGATGCTCTTCATAATCAGTACCAGTAAGAGTCAATGATTGCTGAGTAGAGGACTCAAATTGAAGGTCAGACTGATCAGTATGAACAACTTATTAGCTTGAGGGCGATCATGCAATTTATAACATTTATCCTTAGTATGTCCCCATTGATGACAATAATACGATCCCATTGCTCTACTCTATTAGTTTTCTGAGACTGAGAGGCCAAAGCGGAAGAATTAACTGAGGGAGTTCCTATCATAATGCTAGGTGACGAAATACGCAATAAGCGAGCAAATACTTCATCCAGAGAAGCAACTGTAGGACTTGCCAAAATTTGTTCTCGTACTGAAGTAAGTTCAGGACTGATAGTAGTAACAGTAAGAACCATAAAAAATTTATCCCGCTATGCAAGATTTGTTGTTGCAGACTTACCAGTAGACAATAATAGGTTGAATCTTGTTTCTAGGGAGGCCATTCTATCAAGAAATTCAGACATGTTCATATCTTGTTGTTTGAGATTAACCAAGTTTGATACTATAGAATACAATCTCTGAATGTCGTTAGTATAAAATAATTTTACTTGACTCCATGTTTGAACACAAGTTCTGTATGCTTTATAAATAGCGTGGAGTTGAGGATCAATTGTTTGTCATAACATACTACATAATAATGCATCAATTTGAGCCCAAGCAGATTTATTTGTTTCAATACCCTCAATCCTAATAGTTAAGTAATCGGCTAGGTCTTGACCCATACACCACAATCCAACAGAAGTAGCCCATGAGGTATTAATTAGAACTACCTACTAGTTTATCTCTCATAATTGAGGGAAGAGAAATAAAGGGAAAAGCACCTAATAGAGACCTGAAATTTGTAGGAGCCATGAATCAAAAAACCTCTACAACAATTTTTCAGTGACTATGTGGCTAAGCTTTTGGTGACTTGATGGTGAACAAAAGGAAAACTCAAGGAAATCAGCTCACTAGTGATTGCTGAGTTGGCGCTGACAGTGATAAGTCATGCTCATTGGAGAGAGATTGGTAAGAGGGTCGCTTCCTGTCAACTTTTGATGACCTTTTCCGGCGGTGAAATCAGTCGTGGGCTATGGGAAACGACTAGTCGGCGTCGTCTGAACAGGTGAGTGGTGACGGTGAGATGAGATGCGCGATGGAGAGGGAGATCGGAAAACCAACCGTTGAAGTAATGAGCACTGCGTGGTGAGTGAGAGAGGAATAGACTGGTGATGTTAGATTTTCGATCTAACACCGGATTAATGGAGTCTGAATTTTGCTGGAAATTGATCAGAAAGGAATCAGAAAATCCTAAAACCCTAGCTTTGATACTATGTGAAACTCACAGATTTTTTATTCTTATCGTATATACGTTGATGAAAATACATGTGTAAATAGTTGATGCCTAACCTTAGAATAGGAGATACAATCAATAGTAGTAAATACCTTCCTATTTTATCACCATACAGCTATATACAACTCAACAACCGAGAAAGTATATCTGGATTAATCTATTTAAAATTGGTTCCCAGCTTTAATTGTCTTATTTCTGATCTTTGGCTTTCTAAAAGGTTTTGTCTATTTGTGATGCCTCTTTGTATCATATTTTGTATTTACCTAGAAAATATACGTTGAACTAGTCGTGGAAAATTTTCTATAGGCTCTAGTATTTGGTGCAGAAATAAGTATTTTGTTTGATTTAGTCCTTCATTTTAATATTGATCTAATTGATTGTTTCTGGTATTAGTCTTTTGAATTTTAAGCCCATTTTCTGCAATGTCATTAATTAGAAATGAGTGAGTATGCTTTCCGTTTTGAATTCTTAATGTTGAGATTTCTTCACTTTCTAAATTTGCATGGCATCCAAATGTTGAGACAATTGTTAGTTGCCTCGATTGTTTTCTTAGTGTGGTGTTTACTTACTTTTTTCCATCTTCACTTGACCATATTGTAGGAAAACAGCTCATTTAGCTGATAAATTACCCTTATCACTGGTTGAATTCTATTTGATTAAATGCAAATCAGTTGATGAATAAGGTAATAACTTCATTTTCTAATATAAAAATAGAATACCAATATTAGACTGAATGATAACTAATATGATATATGCATATGCTCTATATGATAGTTGTCCGCATATTATTGATACATTTATCATTATTTCTTTTTGGTATGAACTATATTTTTGTTTATGAATGGAGAAAATTGAGAAGTTCTACTAGATTGCTTTGAGCATCTAGTATTTTGTGTTGCTAATCTTACTTTTCAGATTAATTTCACAATGGTAGGATTCTTATTTACTTTATTTCGGGAAATGACGTGATTCTTTCCAACCGATCTTTCAAAAGTTTTATAATGTCAAAACAAACCGTTGAGGTGGTTTCTTTCTTTTGATCTGCAATTGAAAATTGTCAAATTTATTGAAGAATTTGGTTGAAGCTATATCAAATGTTTATTAGTTTGACAAATTGATAGGGATTGATCTTTTCTTCGATTGGCCTTTGCTATAATGTGGAATTAGGTTCAAATTTGTATTAGGTTAGTAAGGAGTCTGTTTACTGACATCATGTTTTAAAATGTGTAGAAATCTACTTCTTGTGATTGCGCTAATTGTAATCTTTCTTTTTTTTTTTGACCTTTGCAGTCTTCTTCTCCGATCAATCAATCCCTCCAAGTTCTCCATTTCCACTAGTCCCCAAATTCTCTCAAGTAACAAGCAGCAAAGAGATGTCTCTCTCTCTATCTTGCAATTCGTTGTCTGTTACCCCAAAACTCAGTACCTCAAAAACCCCCAAAACAAAAATCCTCAATATTCTCTCCATCAAACCGCATGGAAGTATTCATCGAATTTCAACTGAATTTCTGCCTCAATTTACCGCTAAATCACCGGTCAACCCTAAATTAAAACCTAATTTGCAAACCCATCCTATTCGTTGTCTTTTCACTGGCATCGTTGAGGAAATGGGTGAAGTCAAACAAGTGGGCACCAACAAGGATGGTGGGTTTGACCTAAAAATCCGTGCTAAAACTGTCCTTGAAGGTGCTAATCTTGGAGACAGCATTGCTGTTAATGGCACTTGCCTAACTGTGACGAATTTCACCGATCAAGAATTCACAGTTGGGTTATCACCAGAGACCCTCAGGAAGACGTCTCTCATAGAATTGGAATCTGGTTCATTGGTGAATTTGGAGCGGGCAGTGCAGCCCACAAGTAGAATGGGCGGGCATTTCGTTCAAGGTCATGTCGATGGTACAGGTGAGATAGTTGGGAGAGACGCAGAAGGTGATTCATTGTGGGTAAAGGTGAAGGTGGATGAAAGGCTGTTAAAGTATGTGGTACCAAAGGGTTTTATTGCAGTAGATGGTACAAGTCTGACCGTAGTTGATGTATTTGATGATGAAGGATGCTTTAATTTCATGCTGGTGGCTTATACACAGCAAAAAGTGGTTATTCCTTTGAAGAAAGTGGGCCAGAAAGTGAATTTGGAGGTGGATATATTGGGAAAGTATGTGGAAAAGTTACTTAGTAGCGGGATTGCTGAGTCCATTCGATCTTCATGATACATAACTACTAATTGTAGGCCAGTACTTGGAAGTTGGAACGGACTTACCTCTTCCAGTCAATTGTTTGGAAGTTAATTTTGAATACGGAGGATTTATCTTTTGTGGGCTGTTTTACTTCCTCAAGCTGCGAACGTGTTATTGTATGTTGGTGACTTTGCTTTTCTGGGCCGGGCTTTGTCCTGACCTGGAACGAGGTGGACTGGTTGTGTTGGGTGGGCATGGCTGTTGCATCACAGCTACAGCATATCCGACAATATCACTGTCCTTGCTTTCTTTACCTATTTGTATCCATCGAATGATATTTAATTTCTTTACATATTTGTATCCATCGAATGATATTTAAATTCACTCCAGCATCACAGGAAAATCATAGTCAATAAAATACAAAAAAAATAAACAATAGAAGTTTTTTCGTTTTATAATCTTATTTTTATTATATTATTAGATGATACTATTAAACCTTAATTTAATTTATTTTTAATATTATTCTTAAATTAAAAATAAATAGATTTCAACTAGCTACATAACAAAATGAGATGCTCGCCACTCGTACCCTATTATTTTGGACCCTCTGTTTTCTTTGCATTTCAGCTGATATAATTAACTAACAATTAATGCAATTAGTTGATCGCCAAATAAGGCTTATATCATTTTAATTCATTTGTATTTAACTCTATATCATTTTAATTCAACACATTCTCAAAAAAAATATGTAAAACCGCATAAATTGAAGGTTTTAGTTGTCTCATATTCTCACTCCTCTACTTTAGGTGATTAATAAGGATTATATTAACCAGAAGCAGTAAATGTACGAATAGAAAGGCTCCCAAAAATAAAATCTTGTATTTTTACCACTAAAAAATCAAATTTCGGTTGTCTATTTTCCCTCGCTCTCCTCAGTTTCTTCAACTTTCCCACCATCGAACCCAAAGAATTAGCTATGGAGGAATACTTGCAGTGCATGAAGACTTTGCGTTCTCAAATAAACGGTACCGTTCTCCTATTCCATCTCTCTTTATGTGCCCTTGTTTATTTGCATCAAATATTATCGTAGTAATATAATTGGTGATATGGACTGTTGATTTTGAAATGGAACGAGCGCGTTGCAGAAGTAGAGGATCAATCGGCGAAGATAACCGCCGAAGAGCAGACACTCATGACTAGAATCCAAGCCATGTCTAGTGATCTTAGTTCTGGTATACGCATCTCTACTCAGCTAAAATTTTCGTTTTAGTGGTTCTTTAATTGATGTTCTTTTGTCATGTTTGCAGCTTGATTATTTGTCCAGCTTTTTTTTTCTTCTAATTATTTCACACTTTTTTCTTTTTACATTTAGGTTTGATGAAGTGCTCTTCTTTTTTTCTTCTCCGTTTCCTTATTCACCTAGAGAAATATCTTTTTCTTTCATTCTCAGTTTCTGGAGGATTCCTTTTTGAGTAAATAATTCTTAATGGAAACAATAAGATTATGATTTATGGATATCAAATAAAAAGGATACCGTTCTGATTCGGGAGTTAGGAGATGAAATATTCTACTGAGTCTGAAACAGTAAATTCAAAGCTTAATTGTTTGCAGTTGAGTTGGAAGAATAAAAACATAAACTAAGTGAAAACAGAATGGTTACCTGATTTATTCATCGCATTCATGTTGGGACGATTAGTGTTGGGACATTACATTTTATTTTTCATTTGGAAGGTGAGTCATTTAAGTGTTTATACTAACGTAAAAGTGGATAACACCCATTCCCAGCTATGGTTATTCTGTGGTCATTTGCAACCAATTTGAAACATAAATCATTTTGCACTCAAGAGTAACCTTTGATTTTTCCAATGGTCATTACTACTTTCTTTGATTTTGCAGCAAAATCTGAAACAAATAGAGTGAAAGAAGATACTCATAGAATGATAAAGGAAAAGGGGAGCTTATGCTCAGAGATATTGGATAAACAGAGAAAGATTGCCTCTTTAGAGTTTGACTCATCTACACTTGCTCAAGTATATAATTATAATTAAATCAATATAGTTTTTCTGCTTTTATCCATGTAAAAGAACGGTTACATTTGAGCTACAATAACTATGCAAATATATTTGTTTTCATAAACAGTACATTGATTGTTGTAAAACCATAAGTTGGAATAGTGTGATTGATGAAGAAGATGCTCTTCTTCAAGTGCAGCTTCTCTCTTATACTTCTCTGCATAGTCTCTTCAATTAGCATCAACTAAAATCATTGTCGAATTATTGGTCTTGAGGGGCAGTAAAATGATGTTTTTGATCGTCATGGTTTTATAAGAATGGAACGGTATGTCACCTTTAATGTTGAATGTCAATATGAAAACATTATAAATGTTGTTTTCTATTAAATGGATATAGTTTTATTCAAACATGTCTTCTATAAAGAGGGACTGTTCTAGAGTGCATATATAACTTTGGTCACTTCACAGTAAGCAATTCCCTTTGTTGCAAATTGGCTCATGATTTCTTAAATCATGCAGTCACAGGTGCTTATTCAACAAGAGAGACTCATTTTATCTTCTAAACTTGTCGAGAAGAGGTACTTGAAAGCAAGAAATATAATTGAACCACATATGCAACATAGCATAGCTGGCTCACTTTATATATGTCTACCAAAGCAGAGCTTACTATTTGCAGACTATTGATGACATTAACTCCAAATTGCTGCAGCAGCAGGTTTAATTCTCAAAACGTAAAGTCTTCTATCATATACTTAACAATTTTGAACTGCAAGTGATAGTCTACCTTTTACTTTGGCAGGATTGGGTCATCTCTAATAGAATCAACAAAGGAATTGAAGAACATGGATTGGTAAACTTCTAATACATCTATGTGACAAGTATATGCAAGACATGATCTAGATAAGAACATGGGCTGAACGTGTTAACACATATCAAAACATAGAGAAGCATGTAGTGCAAAAAAAAGGAACTCATAAACATAACCTCGTAAATCACCAAATGCATATATACCTCAATTGCTACTAAGCTTACTATTCCTTGCCATCTAGATCAAAGTGGACTAGCAGTTTCTCAAGCTAAAATGTTGACTTATTTTTAAATGTTATTTAACTACCTGGAAAACATCAGAGAATTTTTTCTTATGCACTAACTTCCCTTGACGAAGTTGAAACAAAGTGAATGCTTGAGCAAATACTAGTATTTGCATTGGCCTAATTCTCAGGCAACTATACCCTTTTATCTTGCTTTTCTTGTGACACTCTACATTAACTTTAGGAACTTCGACGAAGTGAGATGTTTATCTTTTAGAAAGTTGAAATAGAAGTTTTGATTAACCTGTGAAATATAATAACTTTCTAAAAAAATTGTTACTTGTTTGAATTTGAAGATCTGTTTGTGCTTTGTTGAATACTAGGAAAGCATCCTTTAACATGCATGCAACTTTTCTTTGCTGTTGGAATGTTTGTCTGCATGCAACATCTTTGTTAGGCACTATAGGACGAATAAGTATGTGAGATTTTTCTGGCATTTATGTTGCAAACATATCCTTTTGTGGTGTGCTAAATGCATACCCTAGATTATGTTTTTCAAAAAATAGATTAGTGTCTTCTATCCTCCTCCTTCAATGATGATATGTCAACTTGATGGTAGACAAATCTTTCAGACTTCATCAAACTCATAGTGAAATATAGTTTTGTTTGAAGAGGAATGTATATGGAACTTCATTTTTTTGGTATTGATATGGTTTAGCAATAATGATATCTTCCACATTTACCCTATTAAATATTTGAGAATTTCCAAATTCCTAGATGTTGATATCACAATGCACATTGACGATAAATTGTACAGGTCAAGGATAAATTTGATCTGCAGACAACTCAAAGTAAAGGTATTGGCTATTATTTTTATGGTGAAGGTAGTTATTTACTGCTATTTTCTATCCATTGTATAGTCAAGATGCACTGTCTCGTAAAACCTTAAAGGTCCTCTTTAACATGGATTTCCAATAATATCAATAAATTCTCAATGCTATTGTTTGAAGGCCAAGGTGCTTCTGATCATGCTCAGTTACGAGCTCAATGCATTTTCATACAACTGTGACAATGAAATGCATTACATTCAGTGTAAAAGGTTGCAATCTGGATCCTTTTCAACTCAATACTATAATATACTTGCAATCCTTTTATCTAGTCATCGCATATGGCCTGGAATGTCCAATCATGCACTTTACTTTGTACAATTCTTCACATTAATATTTACTAATCATAGCAGAGTCATGTAATATTTATATTGGTCCTTCAATCAAAAGTCCTTGCGTATGGCAAGGAAACCATGATTTTGTTGGTCCTTAAAATTTCAAGTCGAGAAATCCTTGCAATGTTCCAAATTTTTCAAATGAGAGATCAAAGAATAAACATCTAAACTCTTGAATCAAAAAGAAAAGGAAAGAATTTGTCTAGGATGATCCTCATACTCTTTTTGGTGATGTCCTTTATTAGTGATAGTAAGATGTCTTTCTGGATCTTGATCTCCATAAGTATGTAGTGGATTTGAGATAGGATAAGTAGAGGAAAAGCCAAACAAATATAAACTCAAACTATGGATTGTTGGATATTTAAATTTAGGGTTGGAATTAAGAAAAAAGATATTAAAAGAAACAATAGATGTCTTAGGAATTGCACTTTGGTTTAAGACTCACTCTTAATCAAAGAATCACTCTTAACAAATAGAAAGCTTCTCATGTTCAAATTTAAAATCCCATAATCTATTATGAAAAATTATCCACTCTAAAATTTAATGAACATAGATAAGAATAATAAAGTATAGTATAAGAATAAATTCATTTCAATGATGGTGCTCTAGCTTCCCTCAAGGATTTTAAGTGGCGGTTGAAAATTCTTATTGTTCATTGATCATGATCATTACTTCTAGTAATGAACCTACCTCCTTTTTTTCCATACATTCTCTAGTTCCAGTTCCTCTCTTATTCCTTTTCACATTTCTTTAGTCTCAGCTAGTGTTTTTTAGTTCCTGTCTCTGTCTTAATTTTCAGCTATTGTTGTGCTTTCCTTAGTGGCTTTCCTTTTAGCTTCCCCCTTTTATCCTTATAATGATTCCTGCTTTAAGATCAATTCGAAGTTAGCCTGCCACTATCAACTGAAGAATCTTCCAACGCTTCTTCAAGGAATACTAGTGGTATAACCTTTTCTTCTTTAGAATCAATCACTACAAATTACCCAATATAAATTAAATGGGTCAAATTTTCATGAATGGTTCCAATCTGTATTGTTAGTTGTTCGAGGGAAAGGGAAAGGGAAAGTGAAAGAAGGTTATTTTACTGTTGAACTTTTCTCTACAGACAAGTCTAATGTTGGCTTTAAGATATGGGAAGCTGAAAACTCTATTGTCATGGCATGGTTAATAAATTCAATGGAGCTTCAAATTGGATGCACTTATCGATACTATAAGATAGCACACGATATCTGGAAGGCAGCGCAGGAGATTTATCTAGATTTTGAAAATACTTCTCAGTGTTCTAAAATTCGATCAACTTTTTGAAACACGAAGCAAGGAAATTTGTGACAAAATACTACGACAAACTAACTGAACTTATGCAATCTAAAGATGGGAAGAAATCGATCTTGGTTGTTTATGTTGACGATACAGTGATCATAGGTGATGGCAATAAAAAGATAGCATATCTCAAGAACCTGCTGCAATCTTAATTCAAAGTCAAAGCTCTTAGGAGGTTTCAATATTTTCTTGGAATGGAAAGAGCCAGAAGTAAGTTAGGCATTTTCATTTCTTAAGGAAAATACACCTTTGATCTATTGGAGGAAATAGGAAAATTGGGTTGTTGACCTGCAAGCATACCACTAGAAAAGAATTGGAGCATAAGATTTTTAAGGACGATCCTCCAACGAACAAAGAAAGCTGCCAACGCTTGGTTGGAAAACTTATCTACCTCTCACTTACTAGGCCTAACATTGTAGTGTTAGTGTAGTCAGCTAATTTATGCATGCACCCACCAAGAGGCACCAAGACGCAATTAATCAAATTCTTAGGTACTTAAAAGGAACACCAGGAAAGGGTCATCTATTTAGAAAGAATGCAACCGAGAAATTAAAGGGTTTGTAGGTGCGTATTATGCAAGGTCAGTTGAAGATACTAAGTCCACTATAGGCTATTGTTCAAAACTTTGGGGAAATCTTATTACTTGGTAAAGTAAAAAACAAAGTGTTGTAGCTATACGTAGTGTTGAAGCAGAATGTAGGGTGATTGCACAAATTATTTGTGAATTAATTTGGCAGAGAGACAACTGTCAAATTTAAATTTCCCATTGGAGCATTTTATGAAGCTATATCAATAGTAAGTCAGCGATTGCAATTGTTCATAATCTTTCATAAAGACTGATATAGAAAGTGGGAAGATCAAGTTGTCCTATGTGCCAACTAGATCACAAGAAGTTGATATTCTGACTAAAGCGTTACTTAAGGCTGGGTTTTGTTAGAAAATCATACTATTTTATCTTCTAAAAGATTTGATATAGTTGTAAATAGCTAGGATTTTGATTTACTAATTTAGGCTTATTGTAATCTTTCATTAATTTATATTGACTATAATTTTATTAGTCAACAGCTGAGGTATAAAAATTAGTTTGTTTCCTAAAATAGGATAAATGACTTTGTATATATTAGTGTATTTGGAGAACGGGAAGAAGAATTTCAGTTTCTCTTCATGGTATCAGAGCCTCTCTACGACATTTTCAAATCCAAAAACCTTCCTTTAAATCTTAGGTACTAGTTGTCGAACTTCTTTTAATTTTTCTTCACTTAATTTTGTTTTGCCTGTCTCATAATGTCGTATTCATTTGAGTGTCAATCTACTATTATTGGTCCCAATAATGGGGCTAAGACCTTAGCTCAATCAAAAGAACAATTCCAGAACATACAATCTTCTTATAGGCTCAATGGCTGAAATTATCTTCAATGGTCTCAAAGTGGTTAAAGCTTTTCTAAAAGGAAAGGGTAAATTGAGCCATCTTATAGGAATTGGACCTTCCACTTAAGATGCCACATCTGCAAAATGGGATGAAGAAGATTCCATGATCATGTCATGGTTGTGGAACTCTATGACACCTGAAGTGAGTCAAACCGATATGTTTTTAACAATTGCAAGAGAAATTTGGGAAATCATTCATCAAACCTGTTCAAAAATGCAAGATACTGCGGTAATTTATAAGATTCGAACCAAGATCAACACCATAAAGCAAGGTAACCTTTTGTTCACTAAGTATTATAGTATTATAAAAGCTTGTGGCTTGAATTGGATTATTATCAAAATTTTAAAATGAAGTGTGGATAAGATGCTACAATGTTGCGGAAGTTTTTGGAAAGAGAGAGAATCTTTGAATTTCTTGCAACCTCAACCTAGATTTTGATCAATTTCGAGTTCAGGTTCTTGGAAAAGAAGTTCTCCCATCTCTTAAAGGTGTTTTTTCTATAATATGTGATGAGGAGAATTGTCAAGGCGTGATGATTGACAATCTAATAAATGAAGGATCAGTTATGAATTTCACTAGGGATGGTTATATGGTTGAGGCCAATAAAAGGTAGAAGTAACCTAGCCGAGAACAAGTCTGGTGCACTTACTACAAGAAGGCATGTCACACCAAGGATACTTGTTGGAAACTCCATGGAAAGCCTTCTAATGTTGGGGTAAAGGGAGATAATCGTGGTGGATAGTTTAGAGGACAAGCGCACATGACAAATATTGAAGTTATTCCTAGTGGACAGCCAAATCAAGATGATTTGCAAACTCTTAGGGGAGAGAGAAAAGTTGAAATCCATGTCGACACTAGTTGAGAAACCTGAAAGCTCTTGCTCTTTGGCTCATTCAGGTAAGTCCTCTAATTTTTATGCTCTTAGTGCCTCTTTTCTTGTCCAAAACAGTACTTGGATCAAAATTGTAGATAGAACTTTTATTGTTATTGTAGGTCAGGAAACTGTTCCTCTTACTTCCACAATTGTTTTAAAAGATGTCCTACATGTTCCTAAATTAGTTGTCAATCTTTAGTCCATGAAACAAATTATATGTGACCTGAATTGCAAAGTGATTTTCTATCCCACACACTCTATTTTGAAGGATCTAGTCTCGGGGAAGATGTGGGCTTGCTAAGGAAAGGAATGGGCCCTATATCCTTGATACTATAAAGAAATTCTACAGTTTCACCCATGCTTCATCTTGATCATGGATAGATTACCTAGGTTCGGGTCCATTGGGCTTTCTAAGGAGAGGAATGGGCTCTATATCTATATATCCTTGATACTAAGGAAGACAAAAACTGCTCCCTTTTAAAGTCTTATCTATTTAGTTATTCTTCCAATAGAGAAGAGATTTGGCTCCACCACTATCATCTTGGTCATCCACCATTTAGTTTGCTCAAAACTATGTTCCCATTATTATTTGAAAATGTTGAATGAGTACTTTGCATTGTGAAGTGTGTGAACTTGCTAAATACAAGCATGTTTCTTATCCATTGAGTAATACTAGAAGACTGGTTCCTTTTTCACTAATCCACTCCAATATATGGAGTCCTAGAATTCCAAACATTACGGGGACAAAGCGGTTTTGTTACCTTTATAGATGATTGTACAAGGACAACTCGAGTATATGTCATGAAAAACAAATTTAAAGTTGGGGAAAATTTTCCAAATGATTGAAAACGAATTTTTCCAAGATTATTGTCATCCTAGTTATAGTAGACATATTCAATAAATATGCCTGCTTTGTCACCTTAAAATATATAATTTATGCTCTTGTGGTTGCTGATTATTTTGTACAAAATATTGTCAAACTCCATGGATTTCCTAGGTCCATTGTTTCAAATAGGGATAAGGTTTTTATGAACACTTTCTGGACTGAATTATTCCAGCTACAATACATAAAATTATATTGCAACATCGCATACCATCCTCAAACAAATGGCCAAATTGAAGTTGTTAATAGGTGTGTTAAGAATTATTTGCATTGATTTGTGCATACCCAAAAACTTGGAAGGCAATGGTTACCACGGTGTGAGTATTGGTATAAAACAGCCTTCCACACTTTCATTAAGCTTACTTCCTTCAAGGTGGTGTATAGGTGAGACCAACCTTCCTTGTTCCACTACCCACTGTATAGCATCTTTAACTCAATAATGGATGAACAGTTATGCCCAAGGAGTTGAGAGAACAACTAGATTTAGCTCAAATTCGTATGAAGAAATATATAGACCAACATTGCTGACATGTGAATGTTCAAGTTTGGGGCTTGGGGCACTTAAAAATCCACCCCTATCTAAGCAAGTCATTAGTTGGGAAGGCTAATGAGAAGTTGTCTCCTTGCTACTTGAGTTAGTATCCTACAAACTTGAGCTCCTTAGGTTAGCCCTTATTCATCTAGTGTTTCATGTCTCTCAACTAAAGGTAGTTATCAGGGCCAACAAACCTTATGAAGACATTCCTCCAATTGTGCAAGATGATCTTGAGTAGAAGGTAGAGTCGAGCTTTCAGGTTTTGAAGCATCATAGGAGCCTTATGATACAATTTCTCAACAGTTTCTCGCCTTCCATCTTAAGGACAAGGTTAAACTTATAAGGAGAGGTATTGTTAAGCCTCTCATCCACTTGTAAGGAAGAAGAAGAAGAAGGTTCCATTAGCTTGCATCATTAGAGGTTAAAGGCTCAAATTTTTTGCTATGAGTGTTAGTGCCTTCTAGAAAGGTGAGGTGGCAAGGTTATTAGAGGTGGTGTTGGGTATAATTGGGTCATGAGTGAAGCATGAGGGCAACTGTTGAGTACTTGGTCTAGATGATGTGTGAGGGAGACGAACACCTCTCAAATTTGGCCCTTGTCATCTACCGTCATCTTTACTTCATCAATAAAATACTAATTTGTATCATCCTCTTTCTTTCGTCCATTCCTATTATTCTTCTGTTGTCATTGGCTCTACAGAAGTCTTCCAATAGCAAGCTACTTAGGTAAACCAGTTTGTCTTGATGAAGCCATTGAAGAAATGACAAGAATTAAGTATTGTATGCGTGGAAGTAGAGCATGGAATCGAGCTTCCATACTCCGTTCCCTTACTAAAACTAGATGAAGATGGCAATCTAGTACAAGTTGAAGTGTCGATCAGTTATCATTGGAAACTAACTCTTAGCCAACAAAAGCATGAAAACCTACAACAAAAAGTTCTTAAGAGGAGATTATACTGAATTTATTAAGTTAAGTTCACTAGTGACCATCAATGACGCATAAATGCCTTAACAACAATACTAGAAACAATTATAATAAAAGGAACTCTTTGTACCATGTATCCTACACAAAATGTTAAAACTCCAATTGTTGCTTCTCTGACAAAGGTTATCAAAAATGAACCCAATATCAGACATAACTTTTAGCCTAGTCAGTGAAGATATGAGCAAAGATCCACACATTTAGAAAACAGGATGTCTAAGGAAATCAACAATGATGCTTCGAAGAATGGAGTTAGTGTTCAAATTGAAGAAGACCAAGTCATTGTAAAGATAGTGAAGATCAAATACCAAATGATAAGTAAAGAATCTAATACCAAAAACCCAAATGAAGGAGTTCCATCAACCACAGAGAGGAGAGCTGGCAGGAAATCCAAATCTATGGCCTCTAATCATGTTCAAACCCCTAACCCAATGTCAATAATTCCCTAGAATTTTAAAAGGCTTAGTTGTGCTAAAAAGAAACATCTCTTACTTCCCTAATGCAATCTTAGGTAGAAGAAATCTAAATAAAATCTCCTCCATAGCTGACCAAGATGGTAAAACCACATTGAATTAGAAGGAAATCAAGTTGGACTTGACTTACTTAAAGAACACATTAGGTACATCTAATAATGTTTGCTCATCATTTGTGTAGGGTATAAAGGATTTCATTCAGTATTCAATGCTTAATGAACAAGCAGTTGCCATTTGCTTTCCCTTTAATAGAGTAGATATTGAAAGAGATTAGTTTAGTATCAACCCTCACAAAGCTATTGAACCTGATGAAGTAAACATACTCTTCTCTCAAAAAATTTTGAATCTAGTGGGGGATCAAGTCACTTGCCTTTGGAATTCTTCAATAGTGACAAATTGCTAAGGGAAATTAACAAAACCCTTATAAGTTTGATCCCTAAAGTGAATAATCCCACTTTTTTAAATTTAGACCAATATCTTGTTGCAACATATTGTACCATATCATTTCGAAATTGCTTACCTCAGGGGTGAAATTAGCTCTAAAAAATCTAAGCCAAGGTGCATTTTTATACGGTAGATCTAGAGGTGATAGTATCTTTATTGTACAAGAGCTATTTACAAGCTACAATAAGAAATCTTCTAATAAAAGTTGTTCCATGAAAATAGACTTTAACAAGGCATTTGACTCAATGAGCTGGAATTTTCTCTTTGATAGCCTTGAAGTTTCTGGCCTTCCACCAACTTTCAATAATTGAATAAAATAATGTGTGTCAACCACCTCATTTAATCTTTTGATCAGTAGTGAGCCTACACAAGTCATTAAGGGAACAAAAGGTTTCATATAAGGTGACCTTTTATTTCCCTAATTGTTCACCTTGTGTATTAAAGTCTTTGCAAGGCTTATTAATCAGAACACAAGGTAGGATGGCAGATTCATCTATCACTACAAATGCAAGAAGATGTAATTGTTTAATCTCTCATTTGCAGATGATCTTGTACTTCTAAATAAACACTTAGTTTGTTGAATCTCTTATGAATTCCTTTCACACTTACAAGTAATTGTCAAGCCTCTTAGTCAATCTCAACAAAAGCCAACATTGCTTGAGCACAAGATATATTTGGTATCATCACTAGAATATTAGGTTTACAAATCAAAGAACCCCTCTTAACTTACCTAAGAATCCCAATAACCACCAAGAAATTCACTTAAAAAAATTTCAACTCCTCTTTGACTCAAACCATAAAAGGATTAGTAGTTAGATTAGTAAACACCTCTTTTATACTGGCAAGCTCCAATTAATAATCTTATTCTCAATAACTTTCATATTTACTGATGCTCGCACTTAATGCTCCCCAAAAACTTGATAAAAGCTATTGATAAAGTCTTTAAGAGCTTTCTTTGGATAGTAGTAACCAATGCATTTGAATCCAAAGTCAAATGGACTGAAATATACACACCCAAAGAAGGGGGACTTGGCATCACTCCTATCAAAGCTATGAACATTATGCTTCTAACAAAGAGGATTTGGACACTATTCAATGACAATCTCTTTGGGTGGAATAGATGCACACTGCTAGGATCCGAAATCCTAACAAGTTCTAATTCCCAGTAATCAACAAGAACACAAGG
>JANVCQ010000232.1:27332138-27342495 GCA_025531925.1 Erythroxylum plowmanianum | reverse complement strand
CACATGTTTTATTCCCTCCTTCTAACTAACTATCCAACTCAGCATCCTATTTTTTCCTCACAATCCCTAAACACTCTCCAAATTACCAACCTGCCCAAACCTTCTCTTCCTACTATACTGCTGATTATAACGGGTCTCAACAATCCCCCCTCAAAAAGCAACCACCTTGTCCCCAAGGTGGAAAGAAGGGAATTGGTTGTCAATAAATTCAAAGCTTTCCCAAGTGTTCTCATAGTGAGGAAGCTCCTTCCATTTGATCAGCACTTCTAGCTCCCCATTAATTCTTCTACGCACCTGCATTAATGCTTCAGGTTCCACAAGTAGGTTCATACCTTCATCTAAACAAACAGGTAGTGGCTGGGAATTAGGAATAGGCACCACCGATTTCTTTAGTTGTGAAATATGAAAGACATTATGGATCCTGGCGGCTGTTGGTAGCTGGAATTGATAAGCAACCTCTCCAATTTTGGCCATGACTGCATAAGGACCATAATATCGTGGTCCCAACTTCTCATTAGGTCTAGCAGTGAGGGATTTGAACCGGTAGGGTTGTAGCTTGATATAAACTAAATCACCAATTTCCAATGTAAATGGCCTTCTCTTTTGATCAGCATAAGTCTTCATGTGCTGTTGTGCTTTTTCTAGGTTAGACTTGAGCTCATTCAAAATCTGATTTCTGTCAATTAGTTGCTGATTAACCTCCTCTACCAAGTATCCACCATCTGTATACTTAAAGAGGGTAGGAGGATCCCTCCCATACAAGGCTTTAAAGGGTGACATTCCAATGGCACTGCTGTAGGTGGAATTAAACCAAAATTCTGCCCAACTCAACCATTTTGACCATTCTCTAGGTTGTTCTCCAGCAAAACAACGTAGGTACGTCTCTAAACATCTGTTAACTACTTCGGTTTGCCCATCCGACTGAGGATGATAGGCTGAAGTCATGTTAAGTGTTGTGCCAGACTGTCGAAAAAGTTCCTGCCAAAACCCACTCATAAACGCCCTGTCTCTATCGGAAAGAATGACTTTAGGGAAGCCATGTAATCTAACCACTTCTCTGATGAATATAGCAGCTACTTGTTTAGCTGTAAAGGGATGCTTCAAAGCCAAAAAGTGACTGTACTTAGAAAGTCTATCAACTACCACTAAGATGGTATCAACTCCCATGGCTTTAGGTAACCCGGAAATGAAGTCCATAGACAATTCCTCCCAACCAGATTAGGTATAGGTAGGGGTTGTAATAACCCTGCAGGTTTTAAGGCTAGGTATTTGTTTTTCTGACATACATCGCAAGACAAGATGAATTGCTTAATATAATATTTCATTCCCCTCCAATATACTACCCCAGATAACCTCTTGTAGGTGCCAAAAAAACCAGAATGGCCCCCTGAGGGAGTAGTGTGGAATTCACTGATCAATTTATGAATATGTGGACCAGAATCGGGTAGAACTAACCTGTTTGCATAGAAGAGGCGGGAACCCCTCAGTTTGAAGGGTGGGTGACCATCAGGTTGGAGCAAAAGATCCTGAATCAACCTCTTAAGTTTTGGGTCTTGTTGTACCAAATCTTCTAACTGTTCCAAGTCCTCATGGTAGCCCATGCATATAGCTTGTAGCTCCCCTTCGGTTCTTCTGGATAATGCATCTGCTGCTTTATTTTCAAGACTTGGCTTATAGCGAATATCAAATCGAAACCCCATAAGCTTAGTGACCCATTTCTGTTGTTCTTCACCCAAAAGCTTCTGATCAGTTAAAAAATGCAAACTTCGCTGATCAGTGTGAATAATGAAGTGCCTTCCTAGTAAATAATGCCTCCATTTTTGGACTGCCATCACAATTGCCATTAATTCCCTATCATAAACTAGTTTGAGCTGGTTACGGAGGGATAGACCTTGACTTAAATAAGCTACCGATCTTCCTTCTTGCATTAGCACTACCCCAATACCCATTCCCGATGCGTCAGTCTCAACAACAAAAGGTTTGGTGAAGTCCGGTAAAATTAGTATTGGGGTACTAGTCAACACTTTCTTCATTGTTTCAAAAGCAGTCTGTGCCTCTGCTAACCACTGAAATTTATCCTTGCACAGCAAGTTAGTCAGGGGTTTTGCTATGCTGCCGTACCCCTTCACAAATCTCCTATAGTATCCCGACAACCCTAAAAATCCCCTCAAAACCTTTACATCCCTTGGGACTGGCCAATTCTGAATGCTGTCTATCTTTGAAGGATCAACTGAAATTCCTTATGCTGAAATTTAATGCCCCAAGTACTCTAATTTCTTCTGTCCAAAACTGCACTTCTTTAGATTGGCTACTAATTGATTGTCTACCAGCACTTGAAATGCCATTCTCAGGTGGGTAACATGTTCTGCTAGGCTTTTGCTATAGATGAGTATGTCATCAAAAAATACAAGTACAAACCTCCTTAAATAGGGCTTATAGATTTTATGCATTAGAGATTGGAAGGTGGCAAGAGCATTTGTTAGCCCAAAAGGCATGACCCTAAACTCATAATGCCCCTCATGTGTTCGAAAGGCTGTCTTCGGTATGTCATCCTCCTTAACCCTGATTTGGTGATATCCAGACTTCAAGTCAATCTTTAAGAACACCACAGAACCTCCTAGCTCATCAAAAATCTCATCAATGCATGGAATTGGGTACTTATCGGGTATAGTTACCTTATTCAAGGCTCTATAGTCCACGCACATACGCCAACCACCATCCTTCTTTTTCACCAATAGAACTGGACTGGAATATGGGCTAGTGCTTGTTTGAATCACACCAGAAGCTAGCATCTCATTCACCAATTTTTCTATCTCATTCTTCTGGTAAAAAGGGTATCTATAGGGTTTGGAATTTGGGGGTCTCGTTCCTGGTTCCAATGTGATATCATGATCAATGTCTCGCTGAGGAGGTAACCCTGAGATGGGTTGAAATGCTTGATTAAATTCCTTTAACACTGCTGCAATGTCTTCGGTGATACCCATCATTTCGACCTGTTGCTGGTGGACAGCTTCAAGTGCAGAAAGTTCAGTTACAACCTCTTGGTCACTTCTTTCCTCCACCATATAACCGATGCCTCCTTGCTGCAGAAGCTTGCAAATGGTTTTGAAAGACACCATCACCGAACTGAGGCAAGGTTCCCCATAGAATTTTACCTTCTCACCATTACTTCTAAACTTCATAACCTGCTTCTTAAGATTAATGAGTATGTCCCCCAACGTTTCCAACCACTCAACCCCCAGAATAATGTCAACACTCTTCATGTCGAAAGGAAAAAAATTTTGCCTAATGGAGGTACCTTGAATAACCACTTCCACCGATTCACAAACCCCGACACTTTGAACTTTACAATCGTTCCCAAGCTTCACCTTATACGGTTTAGTATCGCTCACCATTAGCCCCAACTCATCAACTAATCCTTCTCTCACGAAATTATGAGAAGCCCCACTGTCAATCAGCACTATCAACTCCTCTACGATTTTCCCTTTCACTTTAAAGGTTTGAGGCCCCGTTATCCCCAACACCGAACTCGCTGACAGCTCTAGCTCATCCACCGTGTACGACCCATCCCCCTCAAGAGCAGGTTTAAGAGTTAATACCTGGTTAACTAGTTCAGCTTCCTCTTCTTGCAAATCGTCGAGCTGATTGTCATCTTTCAACAATATATGAAATTGTTTCTCACCACATCTGTGCCCTGGTGCGAATTTAGCGTCGCATCGGTAACAAAGCCTTTGCTCCTTCTTCCGTTGAATCTCTTCAGCTGTCAAACGCTTGAACGGGTAAGGAGAGTCCCTCCGATTTGGTCGATGCCCTTCGAACGTTCGATTTGGGTAAGAGTTCACCCTCGGACTGGGTGTGGCTGGAGTTGGCGTAGCTCAATTTCCTTCCAAGAGCCGATTAGGGGCTTCCTAACATCGTATTTGGAAAAGGGGAGATTGCTAGGTTTTTACCGTGGGTTGGGTAAGTTTTATTACCCGTTTCTCCACTCCCATACCCGATTAACCCACTTTGGGTTTTAGCTCCCTTAACGGGTTGGATAGTTTGATTGCAAAGAGCCCAATTTCTTCCTTCAGTCACTTGAGCCATCTCCATCAACTGCACCAACGAATCTGTTTGGATCAATTGCAACTCCGACCTTATTTCTTCCTTCAACCCGTTTACGTAGGTTGTGGTCACCACCTCCGCTGGAATCCCTCTTAACATCGATGACACCATCTTAAACTCACGGTAATACTCTGCTACCGTGCCCAGCTGCTGTAACTTCATGAGAGCTGATAGAGGATTTCCGGCCTGGGCACTTCCAAAACAACGCACCACTGCTGTCTTAAAAGTTGTCCAATCCTTCATCGGCGACCGTCCTTCTCTCCACAGAAACCAACTCAAAGCATCACCCTCCATACATACTGCTACCGCCGCTAATCTCCTAGCCATCGAAACTCCATTCAGATCAAAGTATCGTTCTATCTTGAATAGCCACCCAAAAGGATCTTTTCCGTAGAACACCGAGATTTCCAATTTTCTATGAATCTTCTCCTTCGTCATCAACTCTTCTTCTATCGGTATTTCAGCTTGACTCCTCGAATCTGTTATGTCATCGGCCTCCTCTCGCGATGCTTTCTCCCGGCTCCTATTTCCCAAGGACTCTTGGATCTGTCTCATACATTCAAACAAGGATGCAATGTCCCCTACCATTTTATCAACCTTTTTCTCTACCGTATTCATCTTTTCATCCACTGTTCCCAGATCCTCCGTCAACTTCAGCATCTCCCTTTCAATATTGTCAACTCTCGAATCCATTCTAGTCACCACCATACCAACACCTCAACTGCTCTGATACCAAATTGTTAGGATCCGAAATCCTAACAAGTTCTAATTCCCAGTAATCAACAAGAACACAAGGATTTTAAGCAGCGTACCAATAAGGAAAACAGAAAAGAAGGAATGAAGAGAAATTCAGTATATTCAGTGTAGTGATATGCTGAGCTTCGAGGGCTAGCTAGCCTCCTCAGTACAAAGTTCTCATAACCAATTCCTAGAGATGATTCCCACCCGTCCCCACACCACATGTTTTATTCCCTCCTTCTAACTAACTATCCAACTCAGCATCCTATTTTTTCCTCACAATCCCTAAACACTCTTCAAATTACCAACCTGCCCAAACCTTCTCTTCCTACTATACTGCTGATTATAACGGGTCTCAACACACACCCACACTTCTTGAGAGATAGGTTTGTAGAAAACTAGGCCTTGCACAACTATCTTATGGACCTCAAGTTAAATACTAGATGAGGGAAAAATTTAGCATACATATGAAAATAACGTTGTTAGGAATGGACTTAGCGTATGGTCTTGGTGTGACAATTGGTGTTCACTAGGACCTCTTCACTTAGTTCTAGATATGATGGGAATAAGATAGCTAATGCCTAACCAAGCAGGAGGGAAGGAGATCATTCTAGGGGATCAATGGCAGTGTTACACTTGAGGATTCTTTTCTTTGTTAGCTAATCTCCCATCCTAATACATGCTTAGAGAGACTGCTAAAATTTGCTTGGCACAAACTATTCTAGATCAAATCCAATCTGCCTATAGCCTCCTTCATCTCTTAGCTAGCCATCAAGAAGCTAGGAATTGACGTGCATAAGTCGCAGAATCTCAAAGTTTGCTGATACATGTCTTGCTACCATACTTCAACTCCTGTGGCATTGAATAGCCGCATCTAGCATGTTTATGGCACTCAAGAGGATGACTATGGCATTCTGGAGGACAATGTTAATTGTATAATGGAGTTTGCACAGTCTAATCTTAACTCCTTAAAGATTGCTCTAGCTCAGGTATTCTCTAAGGGACCCTTAGGCTGTAGGTATTCGAGCTCTTTCCTTTGTTTCCTTTAGCTCACTAGCTGCCTGCCTTATTTTAGTTTTAGTGGATGGAATTTTTATGCCTATGGTATTGTACACTGGCTTCGCCTTTATCCCTTGGAGGCCTATTAATTTATTCTTTTTCAACTTGAAAGAAAACATATAAAGAAGCCATTGATTTGGTATTCTAATTTAACTATAACCCTATCTTGAAACTAAACTTTTAACATAAGAAAAGAAATCTGAAAAAAATAGAAGTGTAAAGTACCCAAGTCAGCCTAATCTACTTCACGATTTCACTTGCAGGAAAGCCAGCTGTGGACTCGCTTGTAAGGGATATTCTGGTAAAGGCCTCTTCAATTAATCAAAACATGAAAGCAGTAGCAGTCTTTCAAGTGTTATTTGTTATAACAGGGGAATGATGCAAGAAAGGAGTTAGTGGTCAAGTTAGATTCTGCTGAAGCCAAGCTTCATGAAATTACTCTGATGAAATCGAAGCTTCTCATAGAGAATGACAAGGTAACTTGTTACAAAACGATCATCGATTCTCGTCTTTATGCTAGTGGCCACTAACTTTACCTTATGGTTACTCTCACTCTTCTGTAATTGGACATACTCTCTGATTCAGGTACTAGTGAAAATTTCTCTGAATTTTCCAAGGAAATTTATGGTTGTCAATAGTGCATGGATATAAGCTATTTGGAATTTTGTTCTTATCCATTGCCTTCTTTTTCTTACTATCTTTGAAGTTTCTGTTCAGTACTTTGCTTACTTAAATGTTAAAAATTAATTTCTTTATTGATATAGACCATAATCAGCATTGCATCCTGGAAAGACAACAGGTTCGGATGGTTTTCTAACTGATGTTGATACTTGTGTATATTGGACTTGATTAGAAGGCTTTTAGTGGCTGAAGAACTTTATAACGTTATTCATTGTATGGTTAAATCTTGAATGAATCATAGATGTGGTTTCATACACTTACACTGGGAAAGAGAGAATTTTTATATTTTTATAATTTGTAGTCCTAATAATTGCTTTTGTTTGCTGCGGTTCTTACTCCACTATACAGTTTTGCCATAATGCCTCACTGGTGTAATAGAATGTTTAAGTCTTCCCTTTAGCCAACTGTTGAAGAACCACCTAAAAATTCTGTAGAATTGATTGTTTATATAGGGTGTTTAAGGGAATGCTCTTACAGTTAATAATTAACCATGTACCTCTAATTAGATATCCATACCTGTTGTAAATATGCTCACCCTAATCTGACTTGAAATGCTGTTTGCCTTGATTGACAGAATTGTTATGCTGAAACACGTTTCTTTTTTCTCTTTTTTTTGCTTAGTTGTGTGTTCATTGATTATTCCAGTCTGGTCTCTATGCAAGAGGCGAGGATGGGGAAAGTTTTTTCATCTTTTGTTCAGGGGGGTGGAGACTGAGGATATTAGAAGTTGCTTGATGAGGAATTACTTCCAAATATCTATGATCTACACTTTGATCTATGCGGTTCTTGTATCTTTCAGAAACGTCTTTCCTATTTTCATTTAAGGCTCTTGGTTGTGCCATTTCAGATGAAGCAATCTATTAAACTAGAAAAGTGCAAGGAAAAAGAGTTCAAGGTTTGATAATTATTCAATACCTGCGGAACGAACTGATAACATTTTTAAAGCCATCTATGTGTTTAATTTTCTAGGGAAGTAACTGGGTAAATTACTCGGGGAATCCAGATTGGGCTTTGACCATAAAAGCTTTTGAATAGGACAATTGAATGCTTGGTATCTTGCTTTATGATTTGTGCACTCTGATTCTTGCTAATGCAAACTTCTGAATGAATGTAGCCTGACTTGGATATGGACTTTGGGACAATGGAACAGGAATACAAAGCCTTTTTATCTGATAAAGGAGAGTTTTGAGTTTATAGTCTCTGGGAGATCGGATTAAGAAACTTGAGGTAAATTTTATGGTCAGCAGCCTATTGCTTTCCTAGAAATTTATGAAAATTTCAAGGGTGTGTTGCTTCATGAAACGGAAATGAATGAATTTGGCATAGATAGGATCCGTCAGGCCCTCTGATGGTTAAATCGTTTCGTTGGGAACTCACTGTATGTAGTCCTGTAATAATCTCCCTATGTTCAATTCGAAAATTTGCGTATAATGTTCTCTTTTAACCGACGTGTCTTCTTCTGCTAGGGTATTTCTCAAGATAGTAGGTGTATGTCTGGAGTGGAGTACAAGGTTGCAATTGATCTTTGTATCTGATGTATACACGGAAATAACTTTCAGCAAGTAAATTTTGAGGTTATGAGACACAAGATTCCTCAGATGTACCATTTTAAAGAAACCGATTCCTTGTAGCTAATATAGACACTGGAATTAGTTACATTACAGCTGTATTGACTGACAAAATTTGGAAAATATTGGGAACTGGATGCAAATATGCAATCACTAGATGATGCGAGTATTAGTAGTTCTCGTACGAAAACGTGAAAAGCCTCTCGTATCGTGAGGTGTTAGCTTGGCTATTACTACTTGGAACTAACGACTGTGATGTGTTGGGTCGGGTTGGGCGACGCTGGGTCATTGTGAGGTGTTGTTAGCCTGGAATTAGGGATGGGGATGGGCTCCTGGGCAACTCATTGGTTGACTGGCCTGGTTTGCTTGACCACAGGTTAATCGGGCTGTAGCCTAGCCTAGCCTAGCCTTCAGCTTGATGGGCCATAAGTGAGGCATGCTGGCCTAATCTTTATTATTTTTAAAAAATAAAAAATAATGTCACTTTGTATCTGCCTTTCGGACCAAGCAATTTCGACTCGTGGCGTAGAAGTTAGGTGAACCAGGTAAGTTTGGCCACATTTATCATTCCTACTTAGAGTTAGAAGTTTGTAGGGATGGAGAGAAGAACATTTAATTTAAATTTGAACTAAAGAGATATGTTTGGGAAATATACCAAAAAAATTCAACAACCACTCCTATGTAAAGATACTTTAATATTTTTAAATTTTGGAATATTCAGATTTGTTAATGGTCAGCTTCTAGTAAATTTAAGGATGAATATAATAAAAATGTTATTTTATGGCGTTAATATCACAGCAACATTCTAATATGGTCAATTATGAAGCAAATTGAATACGATAAAATGCAAGTGGATAAAAAAGTTGAATTTAATTATATGCAATTAGATATTTGTATGTATAAATTGAATTTGATCAAAAGAAATTACAGAAAATTATTAAAAATAAATAAATGAACCTAAAAACTTTCATGACTATTTTCTAACTATATTTGCTTTATAGTTTTGTCCCTGTGATTTTAATTTTCTAACTATAATTTCCTTATAATAACTCTAATTTTTGTAGAAGAAAGCATGCCTAAGTAATAGTACCTGGTCAATAAGAAAATCCAACTTAAAGTAGGAAGTTTGTTTTGAATAGGATATTATAACTTGTTGTCCAAGATAGCTTATGAATCCACTAGGAAAAGAAATTAGTCAAACAAAAATTTGCAAACTCTAATATAAGAATCATGGGTTGATCTTGATCACTTTTAGAAATTGTAACCCAAAACTTGTAAAATCTTGTACAAAACTTATCAGATAAGAGTTTCTTTTGTAGCTTAAAACTTGAAAAATCCCCAATAGTGGTGCACCAGTAGGTATAAAATGTTGCCCTCAATTGTCTATCCTTAGCTCAATCATTTAATCCCCTAATAATCTAATGTGATGGGTGTACGTATTATAAGCTCTAAATCCTCTAAAGGTACTCCTAACCCATATATTAAGTGTGTGATCATCGAGCCTCTACTAATGATTTCAAAATTAGCATTATTAAAGTACCCCTAGACCAACTATATGACAAGTATATTGAAGTGGGCCTTATATTTCATGGGATGGTAGGTGTTACAAATGTTTTCCTTCAAGCACGAACTTATCCCATAAGATGCATAACCCTTTGCACAACAATCTCATATAGCTTTGTTAAAGCAAGATTCAGCCTTGTCTTGTGATCGTTGGCTAACCTACTTGTTCTCGAATGTCTCACGACCCTCGCAATATTTCACTCTTACACCCTTGCAAGAAAACCACGATGGAACTAAATAATTATGGCAACAAAAGAACACGAGAAAGAGATACAGCTTAAAAGTCAACCTTCATTACTTCCCCCAAAGTATACAAAGGAATGCTCTCTCAATCTCTAAGTGTCTCCCACACTCACTTCCCACTTCTTTTAAGAACAACAAGGCTCAAATAAGTTATATATAGACACCTCTAGATGACTAAGTTAGAATTCTAATATAATTCTACTACCTATGTAACATCCCGTTACTGGTAGGAGGGTCATTTTGGTAATTTAGGATGGGCTAATAGGTTTTATTGCATTTACTGATTTGAGCATTCATTGGCCTCTAATTATAGAGGAATAAATCACTTGCACATGCATTTATAGGTACATGCATTCATGGCTTTTCCGGCATTTAATTGTGAACTTGAATTTGTTAGACTG
>JANVCQ010000232.1:27318722-27332038 GCA_025531925.1 Erythroxylum plowmanianum | reverse complement strand
GCTTAATGATGCCATGTGGAGTGTTAGTTGTTCGTAGCGCACCCTTATCGTAGTGTGTGTATCGGAATGACCTACGGACGTCTCGGTACATATCCTATAGTAAGGGGGTGTTACATATTATATCATACTAAGCAATAGATGATATTCTCATCCAATTAGGACTCTATCTAATAGGATTAAACTATATCACAAGAACAAGATAAAAAATTACACTATCTAGGAATGATTATCCATATCCACAAAGATCTCCTTTGTCTTAAATGATCCTTCCATATGATCTTTATCTCTTAAAGTTGATGTTCATCCGCTGTGATCTTATCTGCATATCATCCAAGATCTCATCATCTCTATCCAGTTATGATGAGTCATCCAAGCCAATAGCACACTAGTCCATCCAATGCTTACCCATACCAACTCTATTAGCCATGATCTGTCTACTTAAACACACATTAAGTCCTTAGTCTATCAAGAACTTAGCCTTAGCCAAGTCAGCTCGTATAAGTCCAAAACTCTTCCAAAACTTGTACCATGCTTGATCTACTTACTAAGTAACCTTAGAGCTCTCGCATATTCTTGTATATGTGTGATCTAGTTAACCTTCCATTCGATGTCCATCTCAACCCTTTTTTCATCTCACATTCGAATCTTGCATCTCCTCAAAGATTCCCATCAATGTTCACCAATGCATGACAATGCTTGACATTTCCCCTTTTCCTCCTTACCTCCTCACAAGTGTTTGTCTTGTTCCATTATTCCGCGTGTCGAACACTAGTCAAGGCTTGCAAATGCTTGCATAATTTCACTATCTTAGACTTAAAGGTCTAACACACCACCCCCACTAGAAGAAATCGACGCCCTTGTTGAAATAATCTACGGACACTCCTCCATATTTGGTTTTCTCAAAGACTCCTTAGCTGTTAGCACATCTCCCACATACCATGTTCCCTCTCCATCAAATGTCTCCTTGCTTTTGTTTGGATGCTCCTTCACAAGGCCCATTGCGCCCAACGCAACATAAGTATTGAGGTAGACTTCTTTCGTCGAGTCCTCCTCTCTCTCTCCTTGATCCTTCACGACCATAGAATTTACTTACTCCTCACCCGTCTTCCGTCTTGGGCATTCTCGAACAAAGTGCAACCCCCACAAATGAAACACTCAATATTCTGTTTTGATTATTTCTTACCTTAAGAAGATTCACTTACCTTCTCTTTGCCTTTCTCCAAGCCATTCCATATCCCACCATTCTTCTTGCCTTCGTAGCTAGTTCGAATCAATGGTGGCATTTGAAAATCTATCAAGGCATCCGTAGCCACTATCACACTTGGGAGATCCTTCACGTTCTGCCTCTAAATCTCTATTTGTGCCCAACCTTGCAAGCTGCTTATGAAGTTGAACAACTTGTCCTCCTTTGACATGTTTTGCACGTCCAATGATAAAGATGTGAATTTTCTTACATACTCCCACATCGATTCGTCTTGCTTCAACCTCTTCAAAGCTTCCCTCAAGAGCCATGAAGTGTTATTGGGGAGGAAATGATCTGTTAGCTCCTTTTTCATCTTCTTCTAAGGGTCGATGGGAGGTCTCCACACACAGATGTCGTTAGAAGTTCTCGTTCTCTACCACAGCTTGCATCCTCCACCAGGTACATTGTCGTGATCGACACTTTCTCCGAGTCAGCCACCTTTTGTCGTTACAAAGTACTACTTCATATCCCATAAGAAATTTTCGAGCTATTTGGTACTCCACTTACTGTTGAAAACTTAAGGGATTGACCCAATGAGTGCCTCTACTAGGTTTACACGTTTCATCTAATTGTTGCCTCCCACCATCTTGAAATGTGGCTCTGATACCAGTTGTTACAAAGGTTTTCCTTCAAGCACGAACTTGTCCTATAAGATGCACCAACTCCTTTACGCAACAATCTCACTTAGCTCCGTTAAAGCAAGATTCAACCTTGTCCAGTGATCATCGACCAACCTATTTGTTCTCAAACACCTCACGACCCTCGCAGTGTTTCACTTTTACACCCTTGCAAGCAAACTATGAAAGAACTAAATAATAATGGAAACAAAAGAACACGAGAAAGAGATATAGCTCAAAAGTCAACCTTCATTACTTCCTTCAAAGTATACAAAGGAATGCTCTCTCAATCTCTAAGTGTCTCCCACACTCACTTCTTACTTCTTCTAAGAAGAGTCAGGCTCAAATGAGCTATTTATATGCATTTCTAGATGATTAAGTTAGAATTCTAATAAAACTCTACTAGCTAAGATCACAATCTTATCCTATTTTATCTTTATTAGATTACATCATACTAACTAATAGATGACATCCCCATTCAATTAGGACTTTATCTAATAGGATTAAGCTACATCACAATAACAAGATAAAAGATTACACTATCTAGGAGTGGTTATCCATATCCATGAAGATCTCCTCTATCTTCAAATGATCCTTCCACATGATCTTTATCTCTTAAAGTTGATGTCCATCACATCATCCAAGATCTCCTCATCTCTATCCATTGATGATGATTCATCCAAGCCAATAGCACACTGGTTCGTCTAATGCTTACTCATGCAAACTCTATTAGCCACAGTTCGTCCACTTGAGTACATACTAAGTCCTTAGTCCATCAAGAGCTTATCCTTAGCTAAGTCAGCTCATACAAGGTCTGAAACTCTCCTAAAACTCGTACCATGCTTGATCTACTTGCTAAGTAACCTCACAACTCTTGCATATTATCACCATGCGTGTGATCCAACTAACCTTCCACTCGAAGTCCATCTTAAGCCTTCTTTTCATCTCCCATCTGAATCTTGCATCTCGTTGAAGATTCCCGCCAATATGCACTAATGCATGCCAACATTTGACATTGCCCCTTTTCCTCCTTGTCTTGTCGCAAATGTTTGCCTTATTCCATTGTTCCGCGTGTCGAGCACTGGTCAAGGCTTACCAGTGCTCGTACGATTCCACTATCTTAGACTTAGGGGTCTAACAGTAGGCCTATATGATCATTATTGATTATCAATAGCTCCTCGAATTTATATTTGGGAAGTTTTAACTGATATGGATCCTACTTGGTTTTAGTGACCCTATATTGTCCTTAATGTAGAACCTAATGGACTACAAATTGATTATAGTTTATAGTATAGTCCATGCCACCTAAACTAAAATGTTATATGTCTGCCTATGAGGTCTTCGTGCCATCTACCTATAGGGTGCATATGAACTCCATTATTAGTAAACTAAGTCACGGTAGTCAAAGATGTTAGACTGCCAATTGAATGAGATAATCTAACACACCTTGTTAGTGAGATGACCTAGTAAAGGATGTCTCAATTGATAAAGTTATATTGCTCAAACTATCTAATATGGAAGGCTTGAAGTTGGTAGCCTCAAACTATCTAATATGGAAGGCTTAATACCTCTTCCATTGTTCCTTTGTAATGAAATTGAGTAGTTGGTGATTTAACTATTATTACTCCTCTATAGAAATCTATGGCTCTATTAGAGGCAGTAGTAGAGATAGGGGTGTTCATGCTGGCCTTTGATGCCCTTCTAAGTGTGTATGTCCTTGGGGCAGCTACACGTGATTGATAAGGTAGTGTTGTCCACTCTGTCCCTCTTATATAGTAGTTGACGTGTGGGTGTCTTAGGTTGTCTAGGCAATCCTTTAAGTCCTTATCATAGTATAATACTTGAAGAAAAACATAAGCAAGATCACAAAATAATAAATGATATAACCCGGCTATATAAATATGGAGTGTAGTGTAAAAATTTGCCAAATGTAAGAATGAGTTACTAAATGTAATGTAACTAGCCTATAATACTCCCATATCGTATTTCCATTATGCATGTAAATTATAATCATTTTCCATCTCTTATAGTGCTAAGAAATCACTCTCCATTCCATTTAGTCTAACTATAGTGTAAATTGACCAATCCTTAGAATTAAGGTACTATAATATTTTATACAAATCCCTTTAGGAATTCCTGACCATAAAAAGCATATATAAGTCCTAACTCAACTCGGTCAATTTTAAAATACCCTAAAAATAATGTATTATGGATCTAATTATTAAATAAGCATAAGAAACAATTCATAAAATTAAATATCCTAAGATCCGTTTAAATAATGGAAATATGAGGGTTACAGAAAAATACCTTGATGAAACTAAAAATATAGTGAAGGAAAATCTAAATGTGTGCAAGGATACCCTAAGTACGATTTATGATAGCTAGGGGTGGTTTTTCTTATTAAAATCTAAAAAGGAACTTGAAATTTAAGAGGGTTTTAAGAGAAAACATTATTTAAAATGAGGAAACATAGGGGATGTATTCCTTTTTATATGGCATTACATGGCCCTGCGTAATATTGTATAAATGATGTCTATTGATATACACAGGGATGTGTAAGCAATTCGGGAGTTTGTTAGTTTAATTAATGTACTTAATTAGGTGGAGATATACTGGGACCTACCCAAAATTGTGTAAGTTTCATATATAAAACTTGCAAATTCTACTTTTTAAGGTGCCTATACACGGTCTTAAACACGAGAACATATATAATCACCTTGCTGTGTGATAAGTGTGGATTGCATTATGTTTTAGGGCTTAGTTTGATATGCATTTAATTGTTAACTTAATCATTTAGTATGTGTTTAGGTTAGAATTGTGTTAATTTATTAATTAATTGTGTTTAAGTGTTTTTAAGTGATACAAGTCTTTGAGCTTAATTATTATGTTTTTGAGGTACCTTGATGTGTTTGTTAGTGTTTCAAGGCTAACATCGAAAAATGGAGAAGTTTCGGTGACACTTAGGCTTAAACAACGACCCACGATCATGGCACAACATGCCATGATCCTGATAAAAGCAGTAGACTTAGTGCCACAATCGTGGCAAAAGCTCATGATATAGCCCATGATTGTGTCCTGCTTGCCATGATCATGATAGAAGGCTCGGATGTGGCCCATGATCGTGGCCTTCAGGGCCACGATTGTGGCCTGCATTGGGCAGATGTGCAAACACTCAAAATAGTCAAGTTTTAAGGGAGTTTTTAGACCTTTCAGACCCCCAAAAAAACCTAGGGCTACCCATAACATAAAAGATATATAAAGAATAAGAAAAAAGAAGAGGGGAGCTTTTGCATCAGTGAATTTTGAGAGAAAACCCTAGAGAGGATTGTTGAAAGATTAAGAAAGAGAAGAAAGAAGAGATAAATTGAGAAGAAGTTGACATCGATGTACTTCCCCGATTTGGAGTTTCTTTACGTCGCTGCCTCCCGTCTCCATCCAAGATCGTATTTCCTGTTATTTTCCAATTTTATTATTGTATAAAATTGGGAATATTATTTTGATGATAGGAATTGTGAAGTTGAGATATTCTAAACTCACCTTCGGGTTTTTTTATCCTTGATTTAATAAAATCTAATTGTTTTATGTTTATTGGATTTATTGTGATTGATTTCTGTGATTACATAATTCGGTAATAGATTGAGAGGGTGAATCGAATAAAAAATAATTAAAATGGGCTAATGAGAGTTAGGTGATTTAATAAGAATAAGAAATTAATCAAATCGATAATTGTGTGAAAAGAGATCTTGCATAGGTTCTCGATAGTTTATTCAACAACTTTAGATCTAATTAATGTTTTGGATAGATTGTTAATTAAGAAATTTCAATTTTCCATAATCTAATTAGGGTTTATAATTTAGGGATAAT
The DNA here is from genome assembly GCA_025531925.1 of Erythroxylum plowmanianum. Taxonomy (NCBI): domain Eukaryota; kingdom Viridiplantae; phylum Streptophyta; class Magnoliopsida; order Malpighiales; family Erythroxylaceae; genus Erythroxylum; species Erythroxylum plowmanianum. The sequence goes on along the minus strand of JANVCQ010000232.1, from coordinate 27,326,314 downwards.
GGTTCTAACTTGAGAGAGAATAATCAACCCTATGATCGTCTAGGACCAATAATTCGATAATTCATAATCGAATAGGTTAGCATTAAAGATAGGTAAAATTTTCCCTTTCTCTCAATTGATAGTTCCTTTAGGTCGATTCTTGAGTGTGGGTTGCAACTGCTACTTTGTTAATATTTTCATAATTGACACTTGGAATTGAGTTACGTGATTGAATTAAATTCTTGCCTTAGTTTCGTTACATTTTGAATTACTGTGAATTATTTTGGCATTAGATTTTAGGATTAGATTATCCCTCCTCGTGGGATCAACACTTTAGGTACTACGTGAATGACCCATACGCTTGTAGATTATCAAGGTTATTAATTATAACTTACACACATTGGAAAACCATGATCACTGTGTGTTTATAATACAACTATAGACACCCAACCATAAACTTAGCCATGTTAAAAAGTGGTACATGCTTTAACTTTTGGTCTTCTTTTGCATCTGAACATAGGTCTGCCTCTAGAGAAACATAAGGACGTGTATATGTACGCAACCTTCTACACAGTACTAGAAACATAAAGTCTAAGGTCATTAAAAGTAAATGATATTAGTTTGCCTCCTAATAAGCACTTGTTATAGGTCCTAAGCTTAACCCTTTTCAATCGATTTCAACCTGGCTTAACCCTACTAGTATGGTGTAGTTTGGCATAAGATTTACTTCCAACTTTATTTTTCTTCTTATTCTTAATGGATCAATCAATTTTTGGGCATATTTCTTAGTTTCTTATGATATGTTTGCCTTTTTCGCTCACTTCCTTCATTTTTTTAAATTTCCACTTTACTTCTTGTCCCTTTGCCTCCAATATAACACAAATATGATCTCATTAATTATACCAAAATAGAGGCATTTGTTAGACTTACCATCAACAGGATTCTAGGGTTCAAATTTCTTGTACTCTAGTTTCATATCCTTTAAGATTAAGTTTCCTTTACGCACACAATTAAGACTTTAGAAGTAACCAAGAAACGTCATCCCAAAATCAAAGGAATATGCATATCCTCAACTATATATAACACCATAAAGTCCATAGGAATTAGAAAGTTAATAACTCTTATTATCACAACTTCTAATATACCTATCGGATGTGTAAAAGAGTGGTCTGTAAGTTATAGAGAAATAATAGTAGGATTAAGATTGCTCAACTTGATATTTTTACACATTGATAAGGGAAAGAGGCTAACACTTTTCCCTAAATCATACCAGAAAGTCTACAATTATAAATGGAATCAAGCAACTATAAGGATCTTTAAACTTGTGAGGTGCTCCATTGTAAATCATAGCCTTACACTCTTTATACTATATTTTAGAATCATTCGTAAGCCTCTCTTATTAGATAAGATCTCTCTTAAAAACTTGACATAAGATGACATTTTCTTGAGAAAAGATTAATTAAATTACGCCATAAAAAGCAATGATTAAGCAAATTACACCACAGATTCCTATTCTTTATGAAGTAATTATGAATCCACTTGCACCAAAGAGCCTCTTTATCAGATATAAGTCTCCACAATCTTTTAGTGAGCATGATACTTGATGTGAGCATGACCATAGGACTTTATAAGCAAAATAGCACCAAAGATGAGCTAGTAATGCCGGAGGGACCAATAACAAGATTAAGAGTTAGGAAGTTCAAAGAAATGCTTCAATCTTATATTGGCCGAATTATAGATGGCATGGAATCTCAAGAGACAATGAGAGCTAATGACAAGATAACTAATCAAGGTAGGCGGAATGAGCAAGAAGACTTTCCTTCTTTTTTAATTAATTATTTTACATTAGAAGCATAACTTTCGGTGGCCCACTACTTATGTCTTGAGCTTGTTTAAAACTTTTAGGTTTAATGGGTTATATTTTAGAAATATTAGTTTAGGCTTTAATTATTTTGGTGAAAGAACCATGTTGAAATCCGTTTTATATAGTTAGGGTTTCTTTCTTTTCGAGAGGTATATACATCATAATAAACATTGTTTAGGGTAAGATTGGTTGAATAACAAATTCTATAAGAGAGGATTTCTTGTCTTCTTCTATTGCATCAAGAATATAGTTCTTACCAAGGTGAACACTTGTATTGAATTTTTATTCTTGTTTTCAAATCAACTTTATTATATGTGTTTCCTTTCATATAATTGATTGGGGTTTCATTAGGGTTGGGGGTTTCGTCTTGTTTAGGTTCTATTCAAAGTGTGTGTTGAAGGGGTTTTGGGTTCTTTAACCTTGAGGTTTCGCATCATCTGGTATTAGAGCTTGGATTAGGATAAATTCTTATTTATCTTGTGTTCATGTGTTATTATTATTGTTATTTTCCATTAGAACTTGAAATTATGGTTCATCTTATTATTGTGATTTTCTAAAAAAAACAAAAAATCAGTAGCTAGACAAGAAAACATAGCTACAGTAAAAAATTTAAAAACGAAAAAAATCAGTAACTAGACAAGGAAAAAATGTTACTACAATAAAAAGGTAAAAACGAGAAAATTGGTTGAAAAAAGCTTTAGGGTTAGAGTGATTATATGATTTTTTTTTGGTTGGCTTCCTATTTTGTTTAGTGTTTTTACATCTTTGCATTCAAGTCTAGGAAATCTCAATTTCCGCATTTATGCATTAGTTTCGTCATTTTCTTTCAATCTAAGTTTGTATCTTTTTTAATCTCTTATTGTTTCTTTCTGTGTTTCCATTTACACTATAATTAACAAATTGATTCTTGTTAATTTAAATGCTATATTTTTGTTAGGCAGCATACATCCTTTCCTCTTGTGTGCCCATTTTGCCTTCATTCATTTTGGTATACTTGCTTGTAGATTTATGTTCATCTTCTTTCTTAGGTATTTTCATTGCATTCCTAAATCTTAATTTACTGTTTGTGCATTACCTTAACTGGAAACTGAATTCTTAAGTGCAATTGAGAACATCAAGTTTGAGTAGAAAAAGGCTTGAGTGTGTAAGCTTGAAAGAGGGAAAAAGCCAAATTTGAGTAAAACTCAAGTGGAGTGTCATCTTTTGAGTGAAATATGTAAGGGAGTGACTTGTAAGGTTAACTTTTATTGCTAACCATTTTTCTTACAGCTTTTTTCATAAGAATGGTTGTTAGAAGAGATGGAAAAGAAACACTACATGAGGAGGACAATAATGTGCTTGATTTGAAAGTGATGTATAAGGCATTCATGCATGAGTTCAAGAGGTTATCTATTAGGATGGATGAGATAGATGAGAGAATTAATGAAACCAGCAAAATCTAAACTCGTAGTAGATCAATTGGCAGTTATAGGAATCGGGAGGAAGAATTGGAAAGAATGTATGACAAGTATGAAGATTAAGTGCAATCTGTGAGGGGTTGGGTAAGGAGGGAAGAAAGAGAGGAGAGAAAAGATAGCAACATTAATGCCATTAAGATGAAAATTCCAATCTTCAAAGGTAAGAATGATGCTGAAGTGTACTTAGAATGAGAAATAAAGGTAGATATGATTTTTGCTTGTCATAACCATTCTGAAGATATGAAAGTGAGATTAGCAGCAGTGGAATTCTTTAATTATGCATTAGTTTGGTGGGAAGAATTGATAAAGAATAGGAGGATGAATAGGGAAGAGATGAAAAGAGTAATGAAGAAGTTACCACCTTATTACTATAAAGAGTTGCACCGGTAATTATATAGGCTCACACAAGGAACTAGATCAGTAGAAGATTATCACAAGGAGATGGGGATACTATTGATTAAAGCTAACATAAAAGAGGAGGAAGAGGTGGCAATGGCTTGGCTTATGGGTGGATTGAATAAGGAAATTATTGATGTAGTTGAATTGCAACATTATGTGGAGATGGAAGACTTAGTGAACATTGTTATGAAGGTAGAGAGATAACAAAAACAAAGAAGGGCAGCCAAGTCTTTCTCAAATACCAGCAGCAAATTGATTCCAAAATGGAGCAAAAATGGAGATAAGAAGAGGGAGCACTATGCAAATTCCAAGGAGAAAGGCAACCAGTTAAAAAAAGGCAAGGAGAGGAGTGCTTCAATTAACAAAGGTACCATTGATTCATCCTCTAAACTTTCTAAATATAGGGATATTAAGTGTTTTAAATGTCAAGGGCGTGGTCATTATGCATTTGATTGTCTTATTAGGAAGACTATGTTTATTAAGGGTGATGAAATTATTTCTGAGCCTAATGATAATGATGGTAATGAGTCTGATGGTGATGATTTAAGTATGCCACCTTTGGAAGATTTGTTTGATGTTGATGAAAATGTTGAGTATGCTATGAAGGGTGAATCTTTAGTTGCTAGACATGCGCTGAACTTGAATGTGAAGGAAGATAGCCTAGAACAAAGGGAGAACATATTTTACACAAGATGCTTAGCTAGTAGGAAAACTTGCAGCATGATTATAGATGGGGGTAGTTGCACTAATGTGGCTAGTACTACTTTGGTAGAGAAGTTGGGGCTAAAATGTGATAAACATCCTAATCCATATAGAGTACAATGGTTGAGTGAACTTGGTGAAGTTAAAGTCACTAAGCAAGTAGTTCTTGCATTCTCTATTGGTAGATATGCAGATGAAGCTGTATGCGAAGTTATGCCTATGCAAGCTGGATATATATTGTTGGGTAAGCCATGGCAATTTAATAGGCGTGTTATGCATGATGGGTACATGAATAGGTATTCTTTTATGCATAATGGGCGGAAAGTTACCCTTGCTCCTTTATCACCCAAAGAAGCATACCTTGAATAATTGAAAATTCAACAATCATTAAGTGAGGATTCAGGTAGTAAGGTGAAAAAGAAAGAAGAGAGAAAAGAGACCACAAGAGAAAAGAATAAAATTAAAGGCCAATCGTGAGTGATTGCACAAGTGAGGAAAATAAAGCGGGATGTGTAGGAAAGAAGAAATTAGTGAGTGAAAAGAAAGAACGAACATGAAAATGAGGAAAGAAAAATTGAGAGGAGTGAAAAAGTTAAGATACAATCATGTTTTTATGCAAAAGAGAGAGAGTTAAAGAGTGCATACTTGGGTAAGAGGGCTTTAATCTTAATTCGGTTTAAGGAAACTTTGTTTACTAACACTGACCATGACCCAAGTTTGCCTAGTGTGTTTGTGACCTTGTTGCAGGATTATAATTATGCTTTTCCTGAAGAGTTACCCCATAGGTTACCACCTTTGAGAGGGATTGAGCACTAAATTGACTTAGTACTAGGAGCTTAAATTCCTAATCGTCCAGCTTACCGAAGCAATCTAGAAGAGACAAAGGAATTACATAGGCAAGTGGATGAATTGCTTAAGAAGGGCTACGTGAGGGAGAGCATGAGTGCTTGTGATGTGCCAGTTCTTTTAGTGCTAAAGAAAGATGGAACCTGAAGGATGTGTGTGGACTGTAGAGCGATTAACAAGATCACTGTAAAGTATCGTCATCCTATTCCTAGATTAGATGATATGCTAGATGAGTTGCACGGTGTTTGCATATTCACTAAAATTGATTTAAAAAGTGACTATCATCAAATTAGGATGAAAGAAGATGATGAATGGATAACTGCATTTAAGACCAAATATGGATTGTATAAGTGGTTAGTTATGCTTTTTGACTTATCCAATGCACCTAGTACTTTTTTGCGCTTAATGAATCATGTTTTGCATGAATTCCTTGGTAAATTTGTGGTTGATTACTTTGATGACATCTTGATCTATAGTAAGAACTTAAATGAACATGTCCTGCAAATTAAGACTATTTTGGATGTGTTTAGGAGAGAAAAGTTGTATGCAAACCTTAACAAGTATTCATTTTGCATGGATAAAGTTGTCTTCTTAAGATTTGTGGTAAGTTCTAAGGGAGTTGAGGTTGACTCTAAGGAGGTGAAAGTTATTCAAGAATGGTTGACATATAAGTTAGTTAGTGAGGTTAGGAGTTTCCATGGCTTAGTAGGTTTTTAGGGGCATTTTGTTAAAGATTTCTCTGCTATTTCTACTCCATTGAATAAAATCATTAAAAAGAATGCTGGTTTTAGATGGGAGAAAGACAGGAAATTGCATTTAGTACTTTAAAGGAAAAGTTATGTATTGCACCTGTTTTATATTTACCTGATTTTTCCAAGACTTTTGAAATTGAATGCGATGCTTTTGGGATTGATATAGAGGTTGTTTTAATGTAGGAGAATCATCCCATAGCATATTTCAGTGAGAAGTTGAGCGGATCAATTTTGAATTACTCCACTTATGATAAGGAGCTTTATGCCTTGTTGAGAGCTCTTGAAGTTTGAGAACATTACTTACTACCTAAAGAGTTTGTGATACATAGTGATCATCAATCTCTCAAGTACGTGAAAGAACAAGGGAAATTAAGCACAAGGCATGCAAGTTGGGTAGAGTATCTTGAAACATTTTTGTATATGATTAAATACAAGCAAGGTAAGGAAAATGTTGTGGTTGATGCATTATCGAGAAGGTACGCTTTTATTTCTATGCTTATTTATAAGTTATTTGGATTTGAGCATTTGAAAGAGTTGTATGTGGAAGATGTTGATTTTGCTAATGTATATCTAGCTTGTGAACATGTTGTATTTGATAAGTTCTATAGGCATGAAGGATATCTTTTTAGGGGTAAACAACTTTGCTTTCCTATATGTTCTATTAGAGAGTTGCTTATTAGAGAATCAGATAGGGTAGGTTTAATGGGGCACTTTGGTGTTCAGAAGACCTTAGATATGCTTGGTGAACATTTTTGTTGGCCAAATATGAGAAAATATGTGGAAAGGGTTTGTGCCAAATGTATTGCATGTAAACAAGCTAAGTCTAGGTCTATGCCTTATGGTTTGTATATACCTTTACCTGTACCTAGTGAACCTTGGATTGATATATCTATGGACTTTGTATTGGGTTTACCTAGGACTAGAAAAGGTAGAGATAGCATATTTGTTGTTGTGGACAGATTTAGTAAAATGACTCATTTCATTGCTTTCCAAAAAATAGATGATGCAACAAACATTCCTGATTTTTTCTTTAGGGAAGTGGTTCGGCTTCATGGTGTGCCAAGGACCATTGTTTCAGATAGGGATGTTAGGTTCCTAGGTCACTTTTGGAGAGTTTTGTGGGGAAAGTTAGGTACTATGCTTCTATTTTCTACTACATGTCATCCACAAACTGATGAGAAAATTGAAGTAGTTAAGAGGATTTTAGGAACCATGTTGTGTGCAACTATTAGGAAGAACTTGAAAACTTAGGAAGATTGTTTGTCGTCCATTGAGTTTGCATATAATCGTTCTATACATTCTTCTACAGGTTATTCTCCAGTTGAAAATGTGTATGGTTTTAATCCATTAATTGTGTTAGATTTAATGCCTCTAACTTTGATTGAGATTGCTAATTTAGATGGCAAGGAGAAGGCTAACTTGGTTAAAATAATACATGAGAAAGCACATGCATATATTGAAAAAAAGAATCACATGTATGCATAAAAAGCGAATAGAGGAAGAAAGCAAGTTCTCTTTGTTAGATTTGTGTTCTAAAAGTTATCTAAGATGATTACTTTTATATGTTATACTTATGAATTGAATGTTATTAAC
>JANVCQ010000232.1:27280353-27305729 GCA_025531925.1 Erythroxylum plowmanianum | reverse complement strand
TTTTATCAATTTGATTACTATCTTAGTTTTTGTCAATTGCATAATTCCCAAAAATCCAAAAATATTCTTTTCTATTTTCCCAATTTTAATTACTTTACTAGTACTTTCAATGACCAAAACCCCCATTTTATCAACTTTGATTGCAAATTTTGGTAATTAGGCTAGCTTAGACCTTTTTCACTAGGTTCCAATTAAGTGAGACGACCCGAGGTTGCATCCTTTATTGCAATATTTGGAATTATTATTTTTGACCGGTTTCCAAGGATCGATCATAAGGTCGAATCGACAAAGCCGCGATCACACTAATAAATATAAAAGATCAAGAAATAACTATAAAAACCAATTAAAAATAAATAGTTATACAAAACACCAATTAATACCAAAAGCAAAAAACAAAGTCACTTCACTCATCGACAAAGACACCAAAATTGTTGATGCAGGTCGAGCACATTAGAAAATAAAACTTAACTCTGCATAACTATGGTTAGAAAGGATTGTATTCATAGAGAGAGTGTGTTTATCATTTTTAATGAATAAACCAGTGTCTAAGATTTGGGGGGTAAGGGGTTTGGATAAATTCAATTAACAAAAAAGTAAAACTAAATTATTAAAGGTAAATAAAATCAAACAGTACAAAACTATTAAGAGTAATCAATGAGTTTTGAATCTAGTTTGTAGTTTAATCTTGACCTTCACACAAATTTGCATAATCAATCGTCATGTTTTTTTTCGTACGTCTCTTTAAAACAATTAACCATAGATTAACAACAATATTTGATAATCCTAGTTTTACCTTAATCTGTATCGAATTAAAACAAGCTCTTTTATTAGATCTGGCTATTATACAAGTTAGAATAAGCTCTCAAGATTTAATGTGACGATTGCATTACGTAATAGGAAAACATGTTAATCTAGGAAACAATCACATAGGTTTGGGTTATTTAACCTATATTATGTTATCCCTGATAAGTTTATCTCATTTTGGTTCTTATTCTTCTAACTTGTACCTAAAATAAAATATGAACCAAAATAAGTATCTTAAGTGCATGATAACATTAATCATTAAGAGAGTAAATTTATAGTCAATCAAGCACTTATCACCTCTATATTCTAAATCTATATGTCTTATGCAAACATGATCAATAATCTTTGAATCTTTTTCTTTGTAAGTGTGAATACTCTCATTTTACATAGTATGGAATCCTTCAACTTTTTAACATAGACAATCCTCCATATGATTGGATATAAATCATTGATTGGTATAATTGAAAGCAACAAGCTTGCAGAGGGGACAACATGTTCTTTAAAGCCTCCTTAAGTTATCTAGTGTATGGCATTTGGAACAAACACAACAAAAGGATGTTTACGAATCAACAGAGAATCAAAGATGTATTCCTATCACAACTTATTAGAATCAAAGATGTAATCCTATCACAACTTATTAGAAACATTAGGATGAAGGTACTCTTTTATGGAGAAAAACACAAATGCAGTCCCCTCATCAATTCCAATTGGAACCTCTACGACGTTCCAACTTTTATAGTCAAGGTTTAATATAATTGTTAGTAATTCATTATCATTTTGTTTTAACTGGACATGTTCAAACTTATGTTGCTTGGAAGGCTATATACAATTGGGCTCTCACAACTTTGTGTTTTACACTATTCCTTTGGTTAACCCTTGTAGATTGTTTTATCCCAATGAAATTAATAAATTCATTTTCATTTCTTTAAAAAGAGGGTCAAGTTAATTACTTGCAATTTAACAGTTCAAAGTAGACTCTCTCATTAAATTTGATGCACCAAATTTAATTAACATAAACTTATTCGATTTGGAAATTAGGAAAAATATGGTTGAAAATTTTGAAATTAAATTTGAAATATGAAAAATAAAATGTGAAATTTAATAATTTGAAAATTTGTTTTTAATATTTTTAATATTCTTTTATTTACATAAATCTACAAAAGTTTTAAAATTTGTTTAGTTATTGTATTTTCCTTTTTGATATTAAAATTTTAATTTATTCATACAAATATTAATCAACCATTTTTATTTTAGCTGATAGTAAAATAAGTGAATTTTTGTATTCTAATTATGTAATTATACATAATTTATAGTTAGATTAATCTCATACATTTGCTTTTTTTTAAATAAAATGTGATATTCATATCTTTTATTTTACACAAATTTTAGTCTCTTTAAAATTTTAATGTAATATATTATGATTTTATTAGTATTAACTAATATTATATATTACTTAAAATGTAGATAAATTGTCATTTCATTTTTTTGATCTTATCAAAATTGTATAAAGTTTTGGACTTTTTCCCAAAAGTAAATATTTTGATTAAATACGATTTGCATTTTATAAAATTAAAAAAGGTGTGAGGTTTATGATTGAATTTGTGTATAAATTGAAACAATGAAATTTAAGAGTGAAGCAAATGAGCAAGGTTGTTCAAATGAAGGAGGTGCATATTCGTAATTATACTCGTATAAAATGAATAAGCAAAGAAAATTTCTTTAAATTAGGTTATTTAGTGACAGGAAAACAACGGAGGAATCATGTTTCAGACCAAGAACAAATGATGATACACATATCACTCATTATATGAACAAAAGCTTGGGTCGAGAGATTGAAAGAGATTCGGATTTATATTTGCTTCTTTCTGCTATCTTTTGTCTTTGGATGGATCTGTGACAAACATCCGCATAGCGAGATCCTCTCGGCTCCCTTGAATTTTGCGGTACACGTCCAACGTCAACTCTTTCGTTCGAGAAACCCCTAGGGTTTGGGTTTCAATTTCTTCTTCTTCTTCTTCTTCTTCTTTCCCTTTTTTTTCCCCCTCTTATACTCAAGGGAAGCATACATTGTTTGTAACATTAATCGCGGGGTTGTGTTCTATTGAAATTAGGGTTTCGGAATTTGGGTCGGAGAGGGAACTCGTGTTGCAGTATGAGCATCGAGAGCCCCGGAGAAGGGGATAATTAGGGGGTTGGGAGTGTGGCTTGGGGGGGACGCGTGACTGGGGATTTCCATGGGCGATGGAGGTGTGGCATGCATGTCTTTGCAGCATAGTAATAACAATAATATCATGGAGGAAAGGTTTCCTATTCAAGACAGCACTACTATTACTAGTGCTAGTGCTACTACTTCTACTACGACAATATGCAGCGGAGCCAAAAATGTAAGTAACAGCATTACTCCTACTACTAACAATAATAAGGGGAATGACAATAACAACAATGGTACCGGCAATGTGACAAACCCTAAGCGCAAGAGAGTAGTAAAGAAGGTAATCAAGGTCACCAGAGTCGTTACTGTGAAGAAATCAGTGGCAGACAAGGGGCAACTGGGCATGGAGAAAGGAAAAACTGTCAAGGTGGAATTGGTCAAGGGAGCAAAGAAAGACAAGGAAACACAACTTGTGAAAGAAGGATTGGTGAAGGAACTAAATAGCAACACAGAAGAAGTTTTGGAGTGCGGCAAGAATGCTGATAACGGTTCGAGCTCCAATGATGGCAAGCTGCTGAATACTAAAGACGAAGTGGAGGAGGGCGAGCTAGGGACTTTGAAGTGGCCGCCAAAAGCAGATATTGAAAACGGGGAATTTGTTCCACCAGAGAAGCCGCAGAGAAGTGAAATTGAGATTGGAGAGATAGTTACTGAGAAACTAAGAAAAGGGGCTGTAGAAAAGGGAGACATTGTTTCAAGTAAATTGAGAAAAGGGGAGTCTGCAAAAGATGAACTTGAGAAAGGGGAGTTCGTTCCTGATAAACGGCGAAATGATGATGAGTATGGTTGTGCTAAATCTCATGCCAGGTATGATGCAAACAGAGAACTAACACCACCTTCTACGAAGCACTCTTCAGAGGATATTTATAAAAGGAAAGACTTCAGCAGAAGTGCGGGTAATCAACATAGCACGATATCTTCCAGGTCCGAGGGTGGGCAGGACAAAAATATAAGGATCAGTTCAAAGATTGTTGATGAAGAAGGTTTGTACAAGTCTGATTACAACGGAAAGAATCATGGAAAAGAGTACACTTCTGCCAACAGATTAAAGCGACATGGCATTGAATGTGATATCAATGAACGGAAACATCATATGGATCATGGGGATTATACAGGCTTCAAAAGCAGGAAGCTCTCTGAGGATGGTGCTCGTTCTGCACACTTAGAGTATTATTCACGTCACTCCATGGAGAGGCACTATAGACACTCTTCTTCATTGAGAGTACCTTCTTCGGATAAATACTCCTCCAAGTTTCATGAACCTACCTTGTCCTCTAAAGTGGTTTATGATAGGCATGGCCGAAGCCCATGTCATTTTGAGCGGTCCCCACGTGATAGGATCCGATCTGATCACAAGGATAGGGATCGGAGTCCAGTTCGTCGTGAAAGGTCCCCATTTAATGGGGAACGGTCCCCATATGGGCGGGACAGAACCCCTTATGGGCGGGACAGAACCCCGTATGGTCGTGACAGAACTCCATATGGCCGGGACAGGTCACCTTATGGACGAGAAAAATCCCCTGGTGGTCGAGAAAAAACCCCCAATGTGCGAGAGAAATCTTCTTATGTCCGTGAGAGGTCTCCTTATGGTTGTGACAGGTCTCCTTGTGGTCGTGATAGATCCCCATATGACCGTAGCCGTCACTATGATCATAGATACAAGAGTCCTACTTATTCAGAGCGGTCTCCACAAGCTCGCATGAAGTATCATGATCGTAGAGATCGAACTCCAAATTATTCAGACCGGTCCCTATTTGATCGAAATAGGCCTAATAGTCTTAGAGAAGCTAGTCGAAAAGTTGTGATTGAGAAGCGGACTTCTCATCATGGTGGTAAAGAGAAGGATGATAAGCTCAGTCACAAGGACTCATGTGGAAGAGACTCACATTTATCAGTTAAAGAATCTCAAGAATCAAGCATCATTCCTGAGCTTAATGCTCCGGCTGAAAATACAGCAAAGTCTGACTCACATAAAGAAGAGGATTCCCAGTGTACAGGGGCAAATGATGTAGAATTTTCTCACAGTGATGGACCTCTACCTGAAGAGCTTCCTTCCATGGAGGAAGACATGGACATATGTGACACGCCACCTCATATTCCTGTGGTTACTGATTCTTCTATTAGTAAGTGGTTTTACCTTGATTACTTTGGTATTGAACGGGGCCCTTCAAAGTTATGCGACCTTAAGGCACTCGTGGATGAAGGAGTTCTTGTGTCTGATCATTTGATCAAGCACTTGGACAGCGACAGATGGGTAGCCATTGAAAATGCTGTTTCACCCCTTAATACTGTAAATTTCCCATCCATTGTCTCGGACATGGTAACGCAACGCGTGAGCCCGCCAGAGGCACCTGGTAATCCTTTGGCAGAGAAAGATACTGTTGATATTGGCCAATATGGTTCTAAAACTGGTGAATCACCTCTGCCTAATGACTGCGCTGCTGGTTCTGAGCCTGTAGAAGATCTCCACATTGATGACAGGGTTAGATCTCTGTTGGAAGGTTTTAATCTTATTCCTGGCAGGGAACTAGAGATTATTGGAGGTGGTCTTTTTACTTCTTTTATTTTACTTTATTTCCTAAAAAAATACAACTTTTTTTTTTTTGATTCCTCAGTCTTTGTTCTTTTACTTTTCTGATGGATAATATTGGAATTCGTACAGAAGTTTTACAAACAAGTTTTCAGCATGCGCCATGGGAGGGAGGGGAAAAATCAGAAGGTAAGTGTTTAACTACTTGAAGTTGTCAGTGCAACTTGTTTAATTAGTGCTTTTCTTTATTGGGTTCGCTGTAATAACTCTAAGCACACTGAAAATTTGACTGATCTTTTTTCACAATTGTTGGTTTATTAATATTGGATTTACCATGTTAACATAATATACTGCTAGTATTTGGCTTAATTTCATTGTTGAAACTTTTTTTTTTTTTTTGCTTTATTGGTGTTGCATGCCTGAGGAATATATTTTTCAGTTTCAATCAGTGCAGAATTGTTGATTTCTTTTCCATAAGATTACAGGAACATGCCAACCTTATTTATTATATATGCATTGTGTACTATTGCAATATCTTGGCCTTGATGCATAGCATTCTAGAACATCGGAGTAGTCAGATTCAACATGTTGGCATATAATTTTAATCTTACCATCTATTTTATTTAGATTCGACAAGTTCTAATCCACACTTTTGAAGTTTTCAATTTTATTTATGTCTTCTTGGCATGAGGAGCTTTACTTTCTTTATTCTTCATCATCTTGTCTACTCCTAGATCGTATTTGTGAAATGTATGCACTTTGGTCTATAATTATGGAGGAAGGTGGGGGTAATATCATAAACCAAGATTATTTGCCAGAGTTAACATTTAAACAAGAAGTGGATGATTCTAATATTAATGCTTGACGGGCTTTTTTGATCTTTTCTTAATATGCTGTTGGTACTCTCAAGTGCTCCAGTGGTATTTAATTGTATTTATGCAATGATTGTTGACTATATTTTATCCTTACCCATGTTCAGGGTTCAATCTGCTTCCTACTGGAATTGCGGAACAGCATGAACAAGATAGTGATGAGGTGTCGAGTTGTTTTGACATGAAAGTAAAAGAAGCTATTGAATTTACTGTAAGTACAGTCTTCGGGAAAGATCACCTGTCAGAGTTGGCTGATACCAATGGCTGGTTTTATGAACCTTGGTCTTGTAAGGGTGGGGATTGGAAGAGGAATGACGAAGCTGTCCAGGATAGATTCCTGAGGAAGAAACTTGTGCTCAATAGTGGTTTTCCTTTATGCCAGATGTCAAAGTCTGGGTTGGAGGATCCTAGGTGGCAAAGAAAAGATGATTTGTATTATCCTTCCCAGAGCAGAAGGCTTGACCTTCCTCTATGGGCATACTCATCTTCAGATGAGAGGAATGAATGTGCTGGTGTTGGCAGATCAATAAGGGGCGTGAAGGGAACCACACTGTCTGTGGTCAGGATAAATGCCTGTGTAGTTAAGGACCAAGGTTCATCTGTTTCTGAGCAACGTACAAAAGTTCGAGGAAAGGACAGGTACACTTCCAGGTCGACTCGATTGCACTCTGCAGCTAATGATGTCAAGAGATCAATGGCAGAAACTGACTCTTTACCTAGGATTGTTAATGACCAAGATTCACGTGGATCTTGGAAGTCTAGGCTAGTCATTAGCACTCCTAAAGATCGTCTGTGTACGGTTGATGACTTGCAATTGCATTTGGGTGAGTGGTACTACCTTGATGCCGCTGGACATGAACAAGGGCCTTTTGCTTTTCCAGAGCTTCAGGTTCTGGCAGAACGAGGTGCTATCCAAAAGTATAGCAGTGTTTTCAGAAAACTCGATAGGGTATGGGTTCCAGTTATCTCCAGCACAGAGGATCCTAACATAAAAGTTCTACAAGAGAATGCTGAGCCATCTAACAAATGGTCAGGAGCTCTTTCTGAGGGCAGTAGTAATAGCAACGTTAATTCCAATTTGTTTCATAGCAAGCATCCACAGTTTATAGGCTATTCCCGTGGAAAGCTACATGAATTGGTAATGAAATCGTACAAGAGCCGGGAGTTTGCTGCAGTCATAAATGAAGTTCTGGATCCGTGGATTAATGCAAGACAACCTAAGAAGGAGATTGACAAACACACATTCTGGAAATCAGGTATTAATCTGCATATTAACCTATGTGCAAAGTCTGCAGTTAATGGAAATATAGCTATCCTTTTTGAATTTTCCAAATTGCAAAAGAATGACACTTTTACACTTTTACTGTGATACTGAATGAGTGCAATTGATAAGTGACTCTTCAGTTGATGTATCTCTTTTGTAAAATTTGACATCATCAGTTGTCTTGTTTCTTCCCTTCTTAAGTATATTTGACTTGCCATTTTTGTCAGGAATGACAGATGCACCAGCTTCACACGCCCCTCCTCCCTGTTCCATTTTCTTTTTGGACTCTTTGCAAATTGTTGGTCTTATACACTTTTTATATTCTATTATATTATATGTTAGTGGCTTGCTGAAATCTTTTCTCCAGAGAGTGTTCTATGTTTCACACTTTTGAGATCATTATTTTAGTATTTGGGAAAGGATTAAATCATACAGTTCTTTTGTTTGAATTTTAGATTATTATATTTGTGCACTTCAAACACCCTCTCCCCGCCTTTTTAAAAGAATAATACACAAAGGTAAGAAAAGGGAGGGGAATAAAGAATCCTGTGTTGAATTTTCTCATAATAAGGAAATAATGATCTGATTATGGTTTTGAAATACTAACCTGTGCAACGGTTAAGTCGGTGGACTGATTAATCTCAGACAATGCTGTTGTTTTATGTGAATGAAAATTACCATCTTCGTTTAGCAGGTTTGCATTTCCAGCAAATCGTCAAAAATTGTACCTTTTGTTTCTTCATTTGATTCAGTTTAGTTTCTCTGTGTTTATGCTTGCATGATTTCTTAACTGTTACTATGGTAATTCATCTGAGACATTTCATTTTCTTTTGGGGATTACAATCTTTCTTTTCTTTTTGTTGGTGGTTGGGGTTTTAAATCAGAAATGGGCGTGCCTGCTGGCAATAAAACAAGGATGCAGCTTGGTGAGAGTGATGAAGACTATGAAGTGGAAGATGATCTGCAATCATTTCAAAGGGATGAGCTTGGATTTGAAGAGTTATGTGGTGATGCTACTTTCCTTGGAGAAGCCGGTGCATGTTATATGACTGAGATGGGAAGCTGGGGTTTGCTGGATGGTCATGTTTTGGCAAGAATATTTCACTGTTTGAGATCTGACCTGAAAACTCTTTCCATTGCTTCTTTAACTTGTAAGCATTGGAGAGCCGCAATCTGCTTTTACAAGAATATTTCAAGACAGGTCAACTTCACATCCATGGGTCCTAGCTGCACTGACTCAATCATCTGGAACATAATGGTAATTAAGTCTGTATCCTACTCTACTAAATCGTCATAAAGTTTCTTTGTTTTGTCCCACTAATATAATATTTTGCTTGCAGAGGGGTTATAATAAAGAAAAATTGAATTCATTGGTGCTGGTAGGTTGCACAAATGTTACTCCTGACATGCTTGAGGATGTTCTTCAGGCTTTTCCGTTTTTATCATCTGTTGATGTAAGAGGCTGTAACCAATTTGGGGAATTGATCCTTCAATTCCCAAGCATCAGCTGGTTTAAGAGTCGCACTTTGCATAGTACAGGGTTTCCTGAGGAGTCTCATTCAAAAATAAGGAGTCTTAAACAGATCAGTGATAAAAGTTCTTCACTTAGTAAAGCAAAGGTTTTGAGTGGTGATACAGATGATTATGGTCAACTGAAGGAGTATTTTGATAGTGTTACTAAAAGAGATTCAAACCAGTTATTCCGACGCAATTTGTACAAGCGCTCGAAATTGTTTGATGCTCGAAAATCATCATCAATTCTTTCCAGGGATGCTCGCATAAGACAATGGGCTATCAAAAAATCTGGAAATGGCTATAAAAGAATGGAGGGGTTCCTAGCTTCAGGTTTGAAGGACATTATGAAGGAGAACACATTTGAATTTTTTATTCCTAAGGTACTGAACTTCTTGTTACTTGGGATATTTTCTGCTTTGTATTTGTTTTATTTATGCATTTTTATCTTTTCCTATATCAGGTGGTAGAAATTGAGGATAGGATGAAAAGTGGCTTCTACATAGGACATGGATTAAAGTCTGTTAAGGAGGATATCAGTAGAATGTGCAGAGATGCAATCAAGTGAGTCATTTCTACCTGTTTACATGCTTGTGCCTGTAACAGGCCTTTGCCTTCATCTGAATGTGGAACAGCTCATGATTCTTAACATAGTATTATCTTTCTGTATACTGTTGAATCAAGATGGTTCTGACCAGGATTGATCTATGAAACATGTTTGAATCGGCAAGTGTTGCCAGTTGTCTACGATTGATGCTTTAGTGAGAAAGTGGTATATTACTTATTCTTTTAGGCATTGATTTGCACCATTATGTAGTGCTATATCATTCCTACATCAACATGGTTGATCAAGGATGGGAATACTCATTAATTATTTTGGGGTTCTTTTTCTCAAACCATTCATCGGCTTGTCTGTTCCATATGTGTATTTTTGTCTTTGATGTGGATCATTTGATTGAATGGAAGAGGGGAAAGAACATTATTCGCTACTAAAATTGATTATTTTCTTCTTTACTTCTTCAATTTATTATTTTTAATATGTATTTCTGGAATCAGAGCCAAGAATCGAGGTGCTGGAGATATGAATCGCATTATTGCTTTATTTCTCCGACTTGCATCATATTTGGAGGAGAGTTCAAAGTTCTCATATGAAAGAGATGAGCTGATGAATTCATGGAAAGATGACTTGTCTGAAGGATTAGTCTCTTCTTGTGGGAGATACAATAAGAAGAAATTATTAATTGACAGGAAGAATATGAATAGGAGTAATGGCAATACTATTGCAAATGGTAGCCTTGATTATGGAGAATATGCATCTGATCGAGAAATCAGAAGACGTTTATCCAAATTGAATAGAAAGTCTTTGGACTCAGGAAGTGAAACTTCAGATGACACTGACGTGTCTTCTGAAGATGGAAGGAGTGGAACTGAGAGTAATGCATCAGATACAGAAAGTGATTTGGATTTCCTGTCAGGACGTCGTAGTAGAGAGTCGAGAGGAGATGGATATTATGTGGATGATGATTTAGATACCTTGACTGATGAACGTGAATGGGGTGCTCGCATGACAAAAGCGAGTCTGGTTCCTCCAGTCACTAGGAAGTATGAAGTTATAGATCAATATGTCATTGTAGATGATGTGGAGAATGTCCAAAGGAAGATGGGTGTAACTCTGCCAGATGACTTTACTGAGAAACTTGATGCCCAGAAAAATGGTGCTGATGAATTGGACATGGAGCTTCCTGAAGTCAAGGAATATAAGCCTAGGAAACGCCTTGGTGATGAAGTTGTAGAACAGGAAGTGTATGGAATTGATCCTTATACCCATAATCTTTTGCTTGACTCCATGCCTGAAGAACTGGATTGGCCTTTGTTGGACAAGCATTTATTTATTGAAGACATGCTCCTTCAGACTTTGAATCAGAAAGTTAGGCACTTCACTGGAACTGGGAACACTCCAATGGTGTATCATTTGCGGCCTGTTATTGAGGAAATTGAGAAAGCTTCCAAGGAAGACTGTAATATACGCACATTGAGAATGTGCAGGGGTATTCTGAGGGCCATTGATAGTCGTCCTGACGACAAGTATGTTGCTTACAGGAAGGTGTAGCACATCATCTATTTAATGCTTTTAGTTTATCAACTGTTTGGAAAGTTTTGCTACCTTTGTTTGTTCTCTCCTTGCGTTTGCTAATTCTTTCTGTTTCCTTCTATTATCAGGGCCTTGGTGTTGTTTGCAATAAAGAAGGTGGTTTTGGAGAAGATGATTTTGTTGTGGAGTTTTTGGGAGAGGTATGATCTAGAATGGAAATTAACCTTTTAGAGCAGTATGCAATGGCTTCATATAACATTGATCACTAAATTCTGTTTTAAAATCATATAATAGACAAAATATGGCTATCTCAATTTTATGGTTTTGATCTCATATGGCTATCTCAATTTTATGGTTTTGATCTCATACTCTTAGATGTGAATGTGTGTCCACAGACACATACATGCAAAGTAATGTATTGCGACACCCTTTCCCACTACCAAAAGGTTTTAATCAGCAAAATGCAATGTAAAACCTTATTGGTTCCTTACTGCAATAAGGTCAGAAAGGGAAAGGTTTCAACATCAGATCGGATCAAATGTTTTATGAATATTTGGAGATGTCTGAGTTGTTGTTACAAAGTTATTATGGGATTTGCAGGAAATATATGCTTTATAAATGTATGTAATTCTTGGTTTAAGTGCATGCATGCTTGCTTGTATGTATGTATTCATTGGACTTTGGTAATGCCGCAAGTCTATCTTGTTGTGTTCGGTCATCTGGGACAATGTTTGTAGGTTTATCCTGCGTGGAAATGGTTTGAGAAGCAAGATGGAATCCGTTCTTTACAGAAAGACAATAAAGATCCAGCTCCAGAATTTTACAACATCTATATGGAGAGGCCTAAGGTGATCCAACTCAAGTTATTTTGCTAGTATGTGCAGTTCACCGTTGATACTTTACATTTACTTAATCCTCTATGTTATTGGCAGGGTGATGCTGATGGTTATGATTTAGTTGTTGTTGATGCTATGCACAAAGCAAACTATGCAAGTCGCATTTGTCACTCATGCAGACCTAATTGTGAAGCCAAGTGAGTCTTATTCTCTTTCTGTCCTTGTTCAGTTCCATATTTAAGTTTTTTGGTAGTTTCCTCACTGGTTAATGGGCTTCTTGATCATTAATTTCTGCATTGTTTTCTGCACATTTTGAAGTCATCATTGAGTTATTTAGAAGTAAAAACATTGTGGCAATTTAATTTCAGCTGTTTACAGCTTAAGTATGCGATTAAGGACTATTTCAATCTTTTTGATCTAACACATATTTGCGTTGCCATATACTTATATGCTGTATTACATTTCAGTTTCTGTTGTCATACTTGATATTCATTTTGGGCCCCATAATTCCATTTTAACCTGTTTCAGCATGAAATGCATCATTGATTCCTTGCTTAACCTTTTGTAATTAATGGAGATTGACGGTGTGATAATCCAGTGATCTTGGAATGGAGGGATGGTGTCATGTAATGCTAAGCTTTTCTCTTGGAAACAGAGTATAGGAAAAAGTTCAACCCAAAATTTGTTTCCTCTTTCAATTATAGTTTCTCTAGTCATGGAAATTTGTTGCCTCTGCTCTCATAAGCTTTTCCCTTTGAATAATTTGTTTCTGGTTGATGTTTTCTCTTGTTCTATGCAGAAAGAGAAAAAGTACAATAGTTTCTTTGATTTATTTCTACTGTCGTAGGGTCTGTGATATATTTTCTACAATTTTTTCGAATGTAGAGTTACTGCTGTAGATGGTCAATATCAAATTGGAATTTATACAGTTCGTGAAATCCAATATGGCGAGGAGATCACGTTTGATTACAATTCTGTTACAGAGGTGTGCCTTTTATAAGGTGTTGTTTATGCCATATAACAATTCACATTTCATGCCTGATGTATGACTCTTCATGTGCAGAGCAAGGAAGAATATGAAGCATCTGTTTGTTTGTGTGGCAGCCAAGTTTGCCGAGGCAGCTACTTAAATTTGACAGGTGAAGGGGCTTTCCAAAAGGTACAGCCTGTCTTAACCATCTGTGTTATGATGTTGGATTCAGCAATGTGAATGATATGAACTGATTTTACCGCATTATGTTTCCAAAACCATGTTGTCTATTGATGGAGTATATCGTTCATTAGGTGATGAAGGATTGGCATGGGTTTCTGGATCGGCATTACTTGATGTTCGAAGCATGTCAATTAAATTGTGTATCTGAAGAAGACTATCTCGACTTAGGGAGGGCTGGTTTAGGCAGTTGTTTGCTTGGTGGTTTGCCGGATTGGTTGGTTGCATATTCTGCTCGTCTGGTTTGTTTCTTTGTAACCCTTCTTTCTTTTTTATTTTTGTTGTTTGAGATTTTCCTTCTTGTAATGTTTCTTGCATTTATTTCTCTTTTTTTTCCCCTAATCTGAAGGTGAGGTTCATAAATTTAGAAAGAACGAAGCTTCCTGAGGAAATTCTAAAGCATAATTTAGAAGAAAAACGGAAATATGTAGCAGAAATATGTCTAGAGGTTGAGAGAAGTGATGCTGAGGTTCAGGTAAACAATGAGACTCTATATTTATATGGGATTATGCCTGTAAGTTATCCCCTGAATATTCACGTGAATCATTTTTGCATGAGGCAGGCTGAAGGTGTCTATAACCAGAGACTTCAAAATTTGGCCGTTACTCTTGATAAGGTGGACCTCTCTGAAGTTATCTATGATGCCAATATTTTGTTATCTAGTGTGTACCCCTTCTGTGTGTGGACTTCTGTGTGTGGACTTTTACGCTTGCAATCTTTGGGCCATAAACACGTGTTTAGTTAGTATAAGACACCTTACAGTTGTAAGGTCAACCTTTTTGTGGTCAACTTCTGCGGTTGGTTGAGCGGTTCACTTGTATGGATTCTAGTAGGTTTCAAGGAAAAAGTACAAACAGAGGTTTATGTTCTGATTCATTATTTTTCTAGTTGGGAAGTTGGAAAACAATTCAGATCTCTTGTTTTTGAGCCTTTTTTTTTGTTGCTAATTTGTAGTACATTTTGAAAACATTCGTATGTACTTTCATTTTTGAAACAGGAACTTGATTTTCATATTTTACTCTCTGGACCACCTTAGTATTGTATCCAAACTTGACACAATTATCGTACCCAAATTTGACACCGTCTTTCGATGTTAAATTGTGAATTGTAAGCAGATTGCCTTTGCCCCATCTGAGCTCGCACCTCATGTTTGGGCTTTCTTATCCTTTATATTATATCTCCTGAAAATTACATGGTCTGACTATTGTGACATATATATTTGTACTCATTTAAAAATGAGTAGTGTTACTCATTTTAAACATTTTGTCATTTGAATGCCATTTTACAGGTGAGCTATGTAATGAGATCTGTCTTTGGTGACCCAAAGAATGCTCCACCTCCACTGGAGAGGCTAAGCCCTGAAGAAACTGTTTGCTTCCTTTGGAAAGGAGATGGGTCATTTGTTGAAGAACTTCTTCAGAGTCTGGCCCCACATGTAGATGGTGAAATTCTAAATGATCTTAAGACCAAAATTCGTGCACACGATCCATCCAATTCTGGTGACTTACAAAAGGAGCTGCAGAAATCTTTGCTGTGGTAAGTAGCTTATATTTCTTGTATTTGGTTTCAATTTTGTTTGTGTCAAATGAACACTTCACAGTACTCTTTTTGTTTTGAAAGGTTGAGGGATGAGGTTAGAAGTCTTACGTGCACATACAAGTGTCGGCATGATGCTGCGGCTGACTTGATCCATCTTTATGCATATACAAAGTGCTTCTTTAAAGTTTGTGTAAGTCCTGTTACTAGTCTCCCGTCTAACTTGTTCGCTTGCCTCAGCTACCTTGCAATGTAATTAAAGAGTTGTCAATGTTTGTTCCTGAAAGAACTATGAATATTGCAGGAATACAAGAAATTTACTTCACCACCAGTTTACATCAGTCCACTTGACCTAGGACCAAAATATGCCGAGAAATTGGGGCCTGACATCCATGAGTATCAGAAAGCCTATGGTGAGAACTATTGCCTGGGGCAGTTGATTTTTTGGCATATCCAGACAAATGCTGACCCAGATTGTGGCCTCATAAAAGCTAGTAGGGGCTGCTTGTCATTACCTGATGTTGGCTCCTTCTATGTCAAGGTTCAGAAGCCATCTCAACAGCGCATATATGGCCCAAAGACAGTGAAATTAATGCTGGAAAGGATGGTAAGTTTTATGGACACCATGTTTGTGTTTTTCAGAGTCTATTCAGTAATTTAGATATTTGTTTCTTACTGTAGTCATAGCTTATTCTGCCCATGTTTTAAATTCATGTTTTGATGATAAGTCAAAACCCTTGCTTATATTATCACGGGAAAAGTTTTCATGCTAACTGTTTCTCATTCATGTCTGCCAAATAATCATTGCCTCCAGCCTGTTAAATGGTCTTAGCTTTGCTTTAAGCAATTTGAAAATTTGGAGTTGTCCTCGTCTTCTGTTCAAAAAAACCTAGGTGCGGCCCGTTCCATGTCTATACTTAGTGGCATTACAGTCTGCGAACATTTAAAACCACAATTTATTACTTGTATTGACTTGGGGGCTGCTCGCAAAATAAATGTCATGTCTAAACAGTTACCTATTAAAACCAAGACATGTATAACTTCTATCGAGGGAATTATGGCAGAGTTGCTGGTGATGTGGTGTTAATGCTGTATTCAGTCAATTCAGTGAACTGGGCATTCCATTTCAAGTAGATGCGAAGAAATAGGAATGAAAACTGAAACAGTAGAATTCTAGGAAATAGGGATGAATTTACTTGGTTTAGTTTCTAGCTATAATTGGTATGGTTTGCTTACAAATGCTTTTGTGTTTTCAGGAGAAGTTTCCACAGAGACCGTGGCCCAAAGACCAAATATGGTCATTCAAGAGCTGTCCAAAAGTTTTTGGCAGCCCCATGTTTGATTCAATTCTGAACAGCTCACCAATAGATAAGGAGATGTTGTATTGGTTGAAACACAGAGCTGCCATGTAGTAGACCAGATTGGGTGGGATTGATGACCAATTGGTTGGATTTTAGTCTGTTGATAAGGGAAGCTGTACGTGGCATAGTCAGGCAGCAAATGACGACTTGAAAAGTAGATTGGAATGGTTTCTCATTTTTAGGTCACAGCTGCCCCTTTAGTACGGGCGTTGGCACAAAAATCATTCCATAACGTCACCCTTTCTCCATTCTTTGTACAGTTTTAGGGTTTTTCTTTTCCCCTTCCTTTGTAATCTGTTAAGTTGTAATTCGTTACATGGTTGTTAGTATAGCATTTTTTATTTCTTTATAAAGGTATACCCATGTTTCTGCTCCCGTCTGTGATCTCACTGTTTAGAACCTAAACTCACGCTGCAGAGACGACATAACATGTTAGTTTCCCAAATGGCTGGGATATGGCATGACAGTTGATGTGTGCCACAGGTTAATTCCGTGCAGAGTCTGATATCAACTGTAGCCAGAGGAGAGTTAACGCAAACGCCCCGGTTTTCACCAGCTGGAAAATATTCTACAAGAATAAACAATAAGAAAAGAAATGTAATCAAGGCACAATAATATTTAAGGGCAATTATGTTTTAGGTCTTATAATTGTGTCTTAATTTATGAAGGTAGATGCTTACCCTTACATTTCTGTTGCTTTTTAATTTGATTAGTTACAAGATAAATTAAGAAAATCAAATGAATTTTTTAATTAATAGTTTTATATTTGTTTAGTCAAATTTGATTCTCATGATTTGAAAATCCCAAGAGGTTGGGCTAACAACATTTACACTTTAGTTACAAAAGCAGGCTAAATTGATATTATTGGAGTTTATGAGCCCTTTTTTTTAAAAAGAAAAGCCCTTTTTTATGTTGTTAATTCTAACCTCCTTTGGACCGGGAGGAATCCTATTTCTATCATTCCATTAGATGTTATTTGCATAGTTGTTCATTTTAGATTTTCTACTCTTTTAATTTTTTAAAAGAATAAAGGGATAAATTTTGCATTACCGTAAAGGGGTTTACATACAAGTGCACTTAAAGGAAGAGGAAACACTGCCAAGCGTGTGTAACTAGAAACAAATTCTCGAACAACTTTTCAAATTCTACATCCTGAAGTTCTTTATCTTTCACTAAGGACTCTAAAAAGTGGATGCAACTCTCAAATTATAGATTCTATGCATGCTTCTTCTCTTTACTCAATTGGCCTTTTTTTTTTTTTGGCTGTAAGAGGTCCTCTTATCTAGTTTCAGATATTTGAAATAAAGTCTTATGCTTCAAGATGCTCTTGATGAAAGATTCCAAAGTTCCTTTCCCTTTATAAAGCATACGCATAATAACTTAAAAAATAATCTTAAGGGTTTCAAGTCCCCTTTAGAATTGTATCTAGTTCTACACGGCCAACAAATGATATTTCCCAATCATCTTCTATGCAAGTCTGGTTGCACTAGCTCATCATTTGTCTCAGTACATCTATAGAATAACACCACTAGGAACAAGTATTTAATGGATTCTTGGTCCGATTGGCATAAGCAGGTGTTAATGACTGACATGCATCTAAGTTTATCCTTGGTTTAAAAGTCTTTTCTTTACAACTAACCATAATATGAGTGAGGCTTTGGGTTTATGAATTTGGTTCCAAACTAGCTTCTTCCTAACAATTTTAGGGGTTGATGGATTGAGCAAGTTGAGGCATGTTTTGTTAGTAAATTTAATTGAGCTATGTGTGGACCATATTTTCAAGTCCTCCCTTGTTTGGGAACATAAGCTGACATATTAGCCATAATAGTTGAGAATCCCCTCTAGTGACAGCTCTATGTTCCATTCCTTATCACCTTGTTTACTTTAACTAGTAGGGTGAATTTGAGTCTATGGAAGCAAGTAAGATTAGATAGAAGTCCAAGGTTGTGCTAGTTGCCATACTAGAAAGAAGTGACATTTGCATTTCTAATTATACATTTCATGTGCAGATGCGTAATAATCCTCAATTTTAGTTATTATTCTAGTGTCTAGGACACTCTTGGATGGTGCTTAAGATCCTAACAAGTTTCATAATTGAGGAAGTAGGAGTATATCTACTTCACCCATATAGAATCGTTGTCAATATGAAATTTCCAAATTCTCTTTGCTAGAAGCATGTTGTTTATAGCTTTTATGGAACTGCCCCGTAGTCCTCCTACATCGTTAGAAACATAGAAATCTTTCTATTTCACTTTCGTCTATGGGGTCTCTAGCCTACAACAAGTTCTTGATTGACTTCTTAATTGATTTTGATTATACTTTGGGCAAGGCTCGTATGAGAGCTCCAGTGAATATAGAGAATGCTCATAATTAAAGGATCAGTTAAAGCCTCCTTGCATAAGAAAAAACTGTTATTCTAGATTCCTATTTTTCTTTGAATGGAATCAAATAAAGGATGGCAATATTTGTTTATGAGTCATCTTATTTTTATTGGTACAGGGATTTAAGCTTTAGGCTTGCAGCTTCTAGGGAAGTTATAGCAACGTGGAAATTTCCTCTTGATACATAAGCGGTCATTATCAAAAATCCAACAATTATACAACTTGTTGTTGGAGTTTTTTTCTTTGTTTTTTTTTTATTTGTAGACTAAGGTATTTAAAAAGGTAGAATTTAAGCTTTAGGCTTGCAGCTTCTGCCAAAGTTATAACAATGCGAGAATTTCCTCTTGATACATAAATGCAGTACTAGTCTTGGTTAATATTTAAATCAAAAAGATTATTGAACTATTACATTTTATCCATAAGGATTTTTATGGAGTTTACATTTGCACCACATAAGATAACAAGGTCATCTGCAAAGATTAGGTGGTTGAGTTTTAGAATTTCACAGCAAAGACTAGGTGACTGAGTTTTAGAGTTTCACATTTATGGTGATAGTTAAATATGTCTTTCACCCTAATGTTTTTATCTTGGATCCTTCAAAGAACCTCAATATAGATTGCAAAAAGAAATGGGGAAAGAGGATCCTCTTGTCTTACTCCTCTTCCTCCCTTAATGTATTGAGTAACTTCTCCATTAACTAATGCATTGAAATATGTGGTAGTGATGCGCATTTCAATTCATCTAATGAAGGGGGTGAAGATATCCCTGAGCTTTATAGTCTCCAAGATGAAGCTCTAAGGTACTGAATCAAAAGCTTTGTGTATGTCTATTTTCATAGTAATATTTTTGATGGCATTATTTTTTTTATATTTTTTATGAACTCCTGAATTAAAAGAACATTATCCCTAATGCTTCTTCCACATATAATGAGAATCTTTTCGTGATCTTATAAATATCACATTATAATGAGAAACTAGTTTGTAGTCTTGGATGTTGATAAGATTATTCTTCTTTGGGGATGTTATCTTGGATCTTTTGCCTTAATTATTAAGCATAAGATAATAGAAGATAGGATATGATCTAATAGATGAGATCTGAAAGATCTGTTTCTTAGAGAAAATTTTGTTCAATCCACTACTAAAGTGTTGTGGCCGATTAAAGGTTGAAACTTGTATATAAAATTTGAATATTACTTTGTGGTTTTGGTTCATCTAATGATATGTTTTTCCAAAGAACTTGTTAGAAAGTTGATCTCATCCATGTATCGTATTTTTTTTCTCTATTTAAGCAAAATATATTGTAGTCTTTACTATTTATAAACCTGAATTTAATTAGGAATTGGAAATTTTATAATGATCAAAGAAGAATGAGAGAGAAAAACAAGAATCACTTAGTCATTATCTTCCATCAACCAATGTACATCATTTATATAATGAATAGAATAGCCATTATAATAAGAAAATGAATTCATTACTTGTGGCTATTCCTGAGTCTAACTACTAAACTTAAACTATATCATCTCATTTGATTAATCATATTCTTCTCCTCTCTTTTTTGCTATACTTCAAATATATCATTATATTCCTTCTCAACAACCTTATCCGCCTACTTAATATCAAGGTGTCATTATTGTAGTACTTACAAATTACATAAATAATATCATCATAATTCAGCTACTATAACAAAACTTGAACAATTGGTCTATTCATCCTATGCACCAACTGATGTTCTTTAATCGATAGCTTGAAAGGAATTGAGAAGTATTATGGCATAGTCAAGCTAACCTTAAAAATGTATAAAATAAGTTACTTGAGCTAAGAAACATGAAAAGTAGAGTGAATTCTAGAATTCTCCGATAGCTACACTTTGAATTATTATACCTATGTATCGTAAAATTTGAAAGTGTCTAAAGATTAGTAGTGATAACTTATGATTGTTGTGTTAGTAAAGGTTATATTGTCTCTATAAAGAAGAAGTTTCACATAAACCCAGTTGATTTAAATTCGTAGCTTGGCTATTTTCTTTCATTCAACTGTTTCATTCAATTTCGGACTCTACCATATGAAATTAAAGTAATTTCAATTCCATTTTATTAGTTTTCAATGCTTGGTCCACCATTAACAACTTCGAGTCACTTGTTAGACAAGGAATATGGACTAGAGGAGCATATCCACAAAAAAATTCAAAAGAATTACATTGGATGGTGGAATGGAAAGTAATGTTATAACACTACTTAGCTATATCCAACCATTGAAACTAGTGATGTGGATAAACACTGTAGATATGACCTTAGTTTGGCCATCTATTTGAGGATAATAAGTTGTGGATGAATGTAGAGAATATCCTAAAGTTGAAAGAACTCCTTCTAAAAGGCACTTATAAAAATTAGATCGTAATCACATGATCCTTAGAGGCATACCTTGTAATTTATTAACATAATCTAAATGCAATTAAACCACCTTAGCTACTGAATAAGGATGAAACAGTGGAATAAAATGACCTTACTTACTAAGGTAGTTAACCATTGACAGAATAACCATTTGACTCTAGGCATTCCTCTATTGAATCCAAATTCACATTCCATTTCTAATTAAGTATAATAAAAGGCTATAATTTTGTTACTATAACAATAAGCTCATATACTTACTTTTGTGGCAAATTTCACACTTTTAAACAAATTTCTTACATCACCTTGCTTTCATTTCCAAAAAAATAAAAATAAAAATAACCTTAACTTTTTATAAGTAGGAAGGACCCCAGAATGTTCCCTAACCACTGAATTATGAAATATTGAAATGATAAACTTTCTTAGATCTACGTTATTGATCAACAACTAGTCTACCTTTTCATTACAAACTATCATTTATCAAAGTATAGGATGAATGGACAATTTTCCCATTCTTAACTTGGAAAGTAATGCTTGTAACACCTTATTTGTGTTTTAACTAATTTAAATTTGTTACAACAAATCAGTCTAGATAATGAAAACTAACATATTACATAATTCAATGCTAGAAACTTGAGATAAGGTATTAACTCTGTTACTATCGACTCCTTTCTTATAACTATTCTCAAAACCAAATCTTAAAATCTTCTTAATCATATATATATATATATATATATAATGGGTAGTGATCTTCTAATCTAATAAATACCCAAAGCTCTTATGGTTAGTCTTTATTATGAAATGTAGGCCAGTCAAATAATGCAACCATTGACAAAAACACTTTTTATAGGTCAACAAATTTAGGTACCTTGAAGATAAAGTCATACAAAAAAATGCAACTAGATGACCCTCTTACAATAGGACTGGCCTAATTTCTTCCCTATATGCATTATCTTTAATAACCATTTATTTTTTAGTAGCATTGGAGCTTTAGCCAGCATTTCATCCAAAATTGTGAATTTTAATTCAGCTTCAGTAGACCACACAAATGCATTTTTAAAGTAAAGTTATCAAGAGTTTGCTAATTTGTTCATACTCATGTATAAATCTCTTGTAATAGCTTGATATTCCTAAGGAACTCGTTAATTTTTTGAATGGTTGAGGTTGTAGGAGAACAATGTTCCCTAAAATACTTACCTTATTATAAAAAAGCATTTTGAGATTTTTTACATATAATAAATGTTGTCTCAAAACCAACAACACCTTTTAAAGATGACTTAAGAGTTACTCCCATGAATGAATATAAATTAGAATATGATTGAAGAAGACTAACATAGACCTCCTCAAATAACAATTGGAGATAGAGTTCATTAAACTTTGAAATGTGGCTGAGGTAGCAGTGAGGCATAATGACATAACGAGTAATTCATAATTGTTTACATGTCTCTTCTCAAACATTATAATTTGGTGGTAGTGGACCCTGAGATCTAGTTTCATGTAGTATTTTTCCCTATAAGGTTCATCTAATATCTCATCAATTAGTAGAATATGAAACTTATCCTTAACACTGTTTCTCTTAAGGGCCTTATAAGCTACACAAAATCGTCATGATCCATCCTTCTTCTGAATAAAGTTATTAGATAAGAAAATCCATTCACTGTTTCTTATATAACTCTTTGTTTTAACGTTTCATTAACTAATTTTTAAATAGATACATTTTGCACTTCGACATCTCTGTAGATCTCATGTTTGTTGCCTCAGTTTCTTTGTTTCATAAAATTTAATGGTCTTAAAATTGAGATTGTGGCAATCCGTTAGGCTCCTTGAATATGTCATCAAATTCCTAAAACGATTGTTATAAAACCTTTGTTTTTCCACTAACATTTGTGATCCTTTATCATTAATTGATAATAACGCTATGCAGTACTTCTCCATTATACCATATCATCTTGCAACAACAACAATAACAACAACAATAACAATAATACCAACAACAACAACAATACTAGTAGTAGTAGTAGTAGTAGTAGTAGTAGTAGTACTACTACTACTAATAATAACAACAACAACAACAACAACAACAACAACAACAACAACAACAACAATAATAATAATAATAATAAGAATAAGAATAATAAGAATAAGAACAACAACAACAACAACAATAACAACAGCAACAATTAATAATAATAATAATAATAATAATAATAATAATAATAATAATAATAATATTATTATTATTATTATTATTTACACACCCAGTAGCTTGCTCCCACTCATTCATTCCTTTGCTGATCATTTCAGTTGATCCTTTATCATTACTATTGCTTAGTTCCACGAGTTTGCCCTTCCATTCGAAACTCATCGTCTCCTTTAGTAAACATATAATGTACTTCAATGTGGATAGAAATTGTATAATAAGCGCTACATCACTACCTGTAATATCAATAAACATAGAATTACTCAAGAACTAATGATTCCTCATAATGCAACAAAAACTTTACACATTTTTTAATAATTAATCTTCATACCTACAAAATAGTTTTATTTCCTCCTTATTACCTTCTTCTTTACTTACGAACATCTTATTAATGAAGTTATGGTTACTCCCACCATCGGTCAACGTGTATGTTTCTACCTCTATATTCTATAAATACTTTCCTTTGTTGATATTTTGAAGAAACCACAACTACCATTTCTTATAAGGAGATTGTTCATTATTTTTCTACTTTAAACTTCTTCTCCTTGCCTTCCTCCTATGGGTCTTCCTCAACCATATACATAAGCATCATTCTTTTGCACTTGTAGCTTGGGCTATACTTCTTATCACACTAAAAGCAAAGGTCTTTGGCCCTCTTTTCATTTAATTCCTTATTGCTAGCCATCTTTATAATTATGTTTTGTTCACTTAATTTGTTATTTTTAATTAATATAGGTTTAGGAAACAAACCTAATCGATTCTTATAAATATGTAAATACCCCTATTAGTAAATATCCTCTCTAACTATTTCTTTCATTCTTATAACACCTCTGAGTAGCTGCTTCATGTTTTTTTGGGTAATAAGCATGTTCCAAGTTTTTAGGAGCCTATATCTTAACTAGATATTCTATCTCTGGTTTTAACCCCTTAAGCAACAAACTCACTAGGTATGGATAGAGCATCACCAACTTATATGATTAAGATCAAATATTGGACAATATTACTTTATAGATGATTCTCATTTAAGTTCTTTCAGTTCCCTTATAAGATCCTCAATCATATTCTCTCTATACCTCTAATCCCTGGACAAAACATTCTTTCTCCGGTTAGGCTCCTCCATTATTAGCCTGTTCCTCGTATAGACTTGGAGCCAACCTAGAGCCTCTCCCTCCAAGTATGTAATAGTCAGTTTTCAAAACTACAGAGAGTTAGATCATTAGATTACTTAGTCACATGAATTACATCATATTAGAATGAATTTGGTGCATTTAGGATATGATTTTATGATTTCATTCATATGCATACTATAAGCATACATATATGAATTTTTTATTTTGAAAAATTGCACTCAATTGACATGTTCCGATATGAAAGTTTCAAAATAAATGTGACATGGTTGTGCATTTCTAATGTCTTGTATTTTGATTTTACCAATAAAAAGAATTGATGGATTAAAATTCGTAATTTGGAGTTAATTATTATAATTGGAAGATTGATGGATTAAAATATACATTTAGACTAGCACTACAAAAAAAATGTAGATTAGCGACGGAAACTTAGCAACGGAACAATTTCCATCGGCAATTAGCGACAAAAATATGCTTTCCGTCGCCAAAATTGAGTGATTTAGCGACGGTACTAATATTTGTCGCTAAATTTGGAGGAAATTTGTCCCGGCAAAATTTGCACCGGACATTAGCAACGGAAAAATATAGCCGTCGGTAATAAATTACGGATGAAAAATATACCGTTAGAAATTAGCGACGGAAAGCATATTTCCGTCGTTAAAATTTAGTAATTTAGCGACGGTACTAATACTCGTCGCTGAATTTGGAAGGAATTCATCGCGGCAAAATTAGCGACGAAATTTAGCGACGGTATATGTTCCGTCGCTAAAAATGGAGGAAATTTTTGACGGAATAAAAAATTTTGAGTTTACCAATGGAAAATTCCGTAGGTAAATTCCGTTGGTAAATGAATTTAGCGACGAAAATTTTCTTTCCGTCGGTAAAAAGGCGAAAAATATTGGCGGTATAAAATTTTTTGAATTTACCTACGGAAATTTCCGTCGGTAATTTCGTCGGTAAATTCTTTTTAAATATAAACTCACCCGACTTCTCCCTCCCACTTCTATCTTCTTTTTCCTTTCTTCTTCTTCCTTCTTCCTACATCTTCTCTTC
>JANVCQ010000232.1:27258713-27280253 GCA_025531925.1 Erythroxylum plowmanianum | reverse complement strand
GGAGTGCCTGGGCTGGGGTGGGTTATCCATCCGGTCCATGGGTCGCGTGCAAACTTGAAGTACGCGTGGGGTTAACTTGCTCCCCCGGTACGCAAAACACGGACCCAACATCAAGCCTAGTAGGTTTGTAAGGGTGGGGAAGTGGTTTGGTTTTGAGACTAAGTTTTTCAACCATTTTTGTAGCAACAACATTTTCACAAGCCCCTCTATCTATTACAACTTCACAAAGCTTCCTTTTGGATAAACAACTTGAATGAAACAATATCTTCCTCTTCCAATCTTGACCCTGATCTTTCTCCACATTTAACATCTTCATCAACACTAACAACTCTCCATCTAATTCCCCTTCACAAAACTCACCTCCCTCTATATTTTCACTAACTACTAGCCCCTCTTCTCCCTCATATTTAGCCACATCATCATCCATTCTCAACAATTGATGGTCTAATTCTATGACCTCTTGAATGGTGATGATTTTGGTAGTTGGGCATTTGGATTGGAAATGTCCAAATCCTTGACATTTGAAGCAACTTTGTTGAGTTTTTGGGACAGTTTGTTTGGTAGCTTTTGGATTGAATTTTGGTGGTGTAGTTAGGCTCATGTTTGGGAATTTGGGAGTGTAATTGGACGTGGTTGGTGTGAAGCTTGATGAACTGGGCTTGGTAACACTAGAAGTAAATGGAGTTTTTGGTGAAGGTGGAATGTAGGTAGGCTTTGATTGTCTTCGGTTAGCTAGATGTTTGAGGTTGGTTTCACATTGCAAGGCTAGTCTTTTAAGTTCAGTGAAGGTGTTGTATTGATAAAGGCTAACCATATCTCTAATGTCAATTTTCAAACCCCTAAGATATCTTGCATTCATAACTTCTTCATCCCCCCTTAAATCACACTTCAACAATAGATTTTCAAACTCCATTGTATATGCCTCAAACAAGAGTGGGTCTTGGCTCAAACTCATCATTTTGTTCAACATTTTCTACCTAAATTGTGGAGGAATAAATGTTTCTTCCATTTCTTCTCACATCCTAGACCATGTTGCAATCCTAGGCCTATGCTCCCTATCTCTTCTTTTCTAAACATTATCCCACCATAAACTAGGATAACCTCTCAAATTCATCGCAACAAGTTTCTTTTTTTTTTTTTTCTCATCACTCACATTTCTACATTCAAATATCCTATCAACAATGCACACCCATTCTAAGAAAAGGTCAGGATTTAACTTACCCTCAAACTCCGAAATTTCTACTTTGAAAGTGTAGAACTCATCTTGCCTATTTTGTTGTGGTCTTGTCATTATTGCACGGCGTGGACCTCCTCTAGCGCCTCTTCCACGCCCTCTTTGTCTACCCCTCTCAAAATCCCTCTCTTTGTACACATCATCATAGTTATATGGGTCTCCATCATCTTCTTTATAAATCTCCTCCTCTGGTGGTGAAGGGCTCGAAATTTTGCTACCTCTTAAGGCTCATTGGTGAATTGTGACTGGTCTTTGGATGGAATGGTGCCCATAGTCAGTTTTTGATGAAGGGAAATAGGTTAATTGGGCTGTAATAACACTTGATGGAGATTTGGGTGTAAAGATGATGGCAAAACAGGCTGATTAAGGTTCAGGTTGATTGGATAAGATTAAGTGAGATTTTGGTGAAAGGTTCTAGCGAAAATAGTCTGATTATGGATGAATTCTGGATCAATTTTATGGGAATTTAGGGACAAGGTCTTTATAAAAGTTATAGGATTTTCTGTCTAGTCTAGAAATATCAAGTTTGCATGAATAGGATGTGTGGTTTGGGAGATATGACTAATTTAGTACGGGTAGGTTGAATCTGGAGATAAGATAAAGGTGGTGTAGAAAATGAATAGTTTTTGGAAAATTATCAAACCCCAAATGTTATTTTTGGAAAGATAACATCCCTAATGATAAATCACAGCAAAAAATGGCTGAAATTGCTTTTTAATTGATTCACATGCCAAAAAATGGAAATAAAATCAGCATATAATTAAGGAAAGGTTGCAAATGGAAAGTCACAAAACTGACCCCTCATTACACTCCCTTATGGCCTACGACCTTAATTGACTTTAAACAAAAAACTAAGTTTTTCAACAGCCAATGCAATAAATCAGCCAATACAATAAAGGAAAGATAACATAAGTTCAAAATGGAAATAATGAGCATTAGATGCTCTTTTTGGTTACAATCAGGTGATTGCAACTTTATGCGACCAACCAATGGAACAGCAGCCTCCTTGGATGTCTTGGGCTTCTCAAACTCGTCTTCATCATAAAGCAATGAATCAATATGAGATGCAACCTTACAAAGGTCAAATGGCTTTAAATGGACTTGCAACATCATGATTAAGCCCAAAAAATCATCATCAGTATTTTCCTCTTCTATGATGGGACCATCTTCATAATTTGGACCCATGCCCATGTTTGAAATTTCTTCTAAGACTTTGTTGGATGGACCTCCATCACACAACCTTCAATTTGTTTCCAAAACTTAACTTCTTTACGTCCATTCGACACACCTTCACCAATGTACATCAATTTCGCTTCAATTATACTTTATTCATGCTTCAATACCTCATAAAATTCATCTCCAAACCAATTTAAAAATCATTCATTAAGCATCTCACAATCTATGATCTTTCAAGTATCATCATCCAAAGCAAAAGCTATCAAACAAGTATCATGTTCCATACCTCAATTCATCATTAATTCAATACATATTCTATCCAATTCAAGCATCAAATAATTCATATTATAGTATGCAATCAAGTTTAGCATTCGCTTACCTTCTTAACTTCAAATTCCTACTCTAAAGAACAAGCCAATCAAACCCTTCATGTAACCAACACAAGTCCAAGATCAAGATGCAAATCTTAGCACCAAGAAGACAGCATAGAAGATAGCATAATCTACTTCCTTGATGTAGTATCTAGCAAGGATTCTAAGTAATGATGATCCAAAATCAAGTAAAACTCCAGAAGTTGAGAGGGAGTGAGAGGTTTCGGTGGTGACAGTAGTGAGAAGGCAACAGAAACACCAAATAAACTGGAGTGATTCAACTCTTGTTTTGCAAGGTGTCTTAACTTTGAAGGGACAAATGTCCTTCCAGGGTGTGACCTACATGACAAACATAGGAGTGAGCCACTGGTCTTCTTATCATGTTGTCAAATGCCATAATTCAATTAGGCCACTTGTCACTCACTTATTGCCACCACTTGTCAATATATTAATTATTTCATTTTTCACTTAATTTTCTATGCCAAATGTCACTAATTCATAGGCTTAATCATCCAATTTTTCATGTACCAACTTATCTTACCATTTGAGTTTTCCTAGTCTAAATGTACATTTTAATACCTGAATTCTCTAATGGTATTAATTAATTCCAAATCACTAAATATAATCCATTAGATCAAAATTCTAGATATACCAAATTCACATTCAAATCATAACATAATTTTAACACCTATAACACATGTA
Source organism: Erythroxylum plowmanianum (assembly GCA_025531925.1). Taxonomy (NCBI): domain Eukaryota; kingdom Viridiplantae; phylum Streptophyta; class Magnoliopsida; order Malpighiales; family Erythroxylaceae; genus Erythroxylum; species Erythroxylum plowmanianum. The sequence goes on along the minus strand of JANVCQ010000232.1, from coordinate 27,276,770 downwards.
CTTTCATAAACATGTAACATTTCAACTAGAGTATAATTTGAGGCCTCACAAGAGATAGGCGTTATTGTTTTCAAATTTGGAAAAGTTAGGACTGCATGTATGATGGCATAACATGAATGGTAATGAAACAAATGAGCATATTTTTGTGAGATTTAATGTAATCAATATGGAAGCTAGACTAGCATGAAATGAAGTTGACATGAATTCTAAAAAATTCAAATGGTAGTGATGTCTCTATGTATATGAAATTCGTGTAGAATTGATAGAACAAAGATAGTACACGATCGTGGCCTACTGTACAAGCTTTTGTCACTATCGTGGCAAGGTCTCCCACGATTGTGGGCCTAGTTCTGGAATGTTAGTTTTAGCCTTATGTACATGTTGATCCAACTGAGGAAAAGCCACTCTAAATTGGTGTATTTAGACTTAATTAAGGCTTGGAATGAACCTAGATTGTTGCTTCATTAATTGATTGAGAGTTTGATAAGTTTATGCTGTTAATTGATGTCATAACTTAAAGAATGTACTGTTTAGGTGTCAATGTAACCAAATTTGAAAATTATGATTTGATGAAGGAATAAAGATGTTCTTATGAATGCAAACATAATCTTAAGGATATGAGTAATATTCATTAGGCATGAATGAATCAACATTGAAGAACATGAGATAATTGTGAATGAGAATTGGATAATTGTATGATTATATATTGCTAGAAAAGTTTGGTGATTGTATGATTAATGAATTTGAGTAAATCAAGCTTATTTAAGGTATAAAACTAATTGTAAACTAGTTGTATACAAGCTATAATGTTTGAATGATCAAGATATTTGTATAAGAGTACGTATCCAGAAAGTCAATTGAGCATGCATTAAAACATGAAACATATACATGTGCATGATTGTATATTCATATGATTAAACAAATTAGTGATTTGTGAACTATGTGTGTATTGCATGACGATAGATGTGTAAAGTGATCGTTAACATTTAGACATTGCCGGAATATCAAGGTAATAACTTTTCTAGATCATACTGTAAGTTAACTTAGATGAGTAAACTTATTTAAATGTGCTTTTATATGAATTGTATGTTTAATATGAAAATGTGTTCAACTGATTAATAAATGGCGGACTTAGATATGAGGGGTTTGATATATGTGGCATGAGTGTACGAAAATGAAACGAAATGAAAACATAGCATGTGAAATGACATTAAAATGCATGATCATATAAAGGAGTTGTGACCAAAGTGACCGATGTGCAGAAAAGAGCTTTGAGCTCGGGATTATGAAAAAGAGCCTCAGGCTCAGACAACATGGACTTGGTATCCATAATGAATACCCGCCATATATGATTTTGGTGTCCACAATGAACATGGGACAGTAAATTGGGTTGATAGGCACTTGCTCACAACAAAACAAAAATGGAAATCGAAGCACATATGAATTTGCATATACGTCCCTACATATATCAAATGATTAAATTGAAATGAATTATTGAGTTGTTTTGAATTAGTGAATTATAGTTCAAATTAATGGGGGACATGTTATGATATGTAATGCTAGCTTACATGATATGCTTGTGGAAGTATGATAAACTTTGCTACAATTGTTTTTTTTTATGTGACTTGAGTGGATACATTAATGATGGTTCACTCACTGAGTTCATAAGCTCATCAAAATTGCAACATTGTTTTTTTTTCCTCAGATTCATGGGAGTTCTAGTTACTAAGGTGATATAGTAGAATTCTCGTACTTGCATTTTAGGGACGAGAATGGCTCAAAGATCTGATCAACTGAATCTGAGAAGTCTAGTTAGAGTCTTGTGTATTAGCATTCCATTTCATGTCATATTTTTGGTACTAAGATTGAACTCAAAATAAAATATTGTGTAATGTATACGTGCATTCTGAATTATAATGACATATGACTTTTATGTTTATGAATAAAATCAAAAGAAATGAACTTTTAGAATGCCTATGATATATTTGATGCCTTTAATGAGTTAAATTGATTGTCATAATGTACCATTTTTGTGGAGTATGTTCTCGAATATCCTCTGGTATGCTCGGGTTTATGCTTTATAGGAGTGGTATTTTACAAAGCACATCATGACATTCCCTGCTTTCAACTTCATTGCTTTCTTATTAAGATGGAAAAATTGCTCACCTTTCTAAATCCAATTCTTTAAGCCTTCTTCTCTTCACTTCTCTATTCAATTTTAGTTGTATCAAAATCTGATTCATTATTTAAAGGGGAGGATCATTGATAAACTAGAAACACCTCTCTTATTATGCCTCCATTTTGGATTTAATTTTTCTTCATTGAACTAAATTTGATTGTCTCTTACTGAATTCTCTACATCTTTGTCACATATATTTCCATACACACATTAGATGTCTAAATAAACCTATTTTCTCTCCTCTAAGATCATCATTGGGGATTTCTTATGCTTCTTCAATACCTTTTTATAGGAAAAGAGTGGGTTTTAGTTATAGTTATATTTATTGCATTTCTTTTTCTCATGTGGGCCTATAACTTTATAGAATATTTTGCAAATTTTCTGAGATGTAAAAAAGGGAGTACAATATTCATAGTTTAAAAGGATGAACACATACCTCTTAGATTTTAAATATGCACTATTCATGTTGTGAATGTGATACCATTATAGGTAAAAATCAAAATTGTTTGTTTTGACCCCTTTAGATTATGGATACATTATATGTAAAGCCTTCCTATGTTTTTCCCTTAGGACATATAGATATTCTATTAACTTAATTCACGATTTGTGTTTATAGCTCTCTTTCTTCATAATATATAGATGGTATTATTATGACTTCGTTGGTGTTTTTTTCAAGTTTAATAGGTAGCCACGTTCTTATTATGTTACCTATTTGTTTTTTTTGGCCAATTTCTTTTTAAAATGGATATTGTTTTTTTTTGTTTTGCTAAGAATGTTTATATTTTAGTGACCATTAAGTTGATGAGTTGTGATTCATAAGTATATGATCTTTATTAAGCTATTATACATTTAGCTTGGGACTATATTTTATGTGTGATTGATGTTGAAGTCTTGTTGCATTTTAAGTAACCATTTACTTGTGTATTTTATTTTTTGTTTCATTCTTGATTCTACTTTATCAATTATTGTTTTTTACGATCTCTTTATTTATATGATCGATATTATACATGTATGATCAAGTTAAGTATTAATCTATAGTTTTGATAATAACAAAATATATTGCTATTAATAAATTTACTTTTTATGATATTAATATATCTATTATAATAAAATTAGGTAATATAAGAAATATTAAGTTTAATGGAAATGTAAAATTAAACAAAGAAATCAATTCAATTAATTAAACAAACAAAGGATGAACAGAATGTGTAAAGTAGAGCACCATACAATTGTAGAGAGTTTTAAGGTAATATAAGTAAAGGGGATCAAGAACAAGGAAAATTAAAGCCATTTAAGATATTCTAAATTAATGTTAGTTCCTTGTTATCTAGGTCGTGTTAATATTCTAGGAGCTTAAGATTGTTTTAATATTTTATATAGTCTTCATAATGAATAAATATTTTTATAATAGAGAGGAACATTATTTTAAACTCTGAAGAAAACCTCTTGGTCTCAAAATAATATTTCAAGAAGCTTTTAACATAATTTTAAATCAAAATTTTCAAAGGAAACGAGTTTTAAATATTTTGAAAAACTTAGAGGGATGAAAATTATGTTTGGATAACTTAGTATATGAATAGTGGCTATTTGACATAGGTTATAAGTTTGATTACTCATTGAATGAACAACATACATTGATTACATTGTTTACCAAATGATGTAGTATTCATTTGAGTACTCAAGGGTGGTTTATTTTTTTTATTAATAGAACATAGAATAAAAGTTGGACTAAATGGGTCATATGTTCAACTAGGGATAGACTGGTTGATACCTTTGTCAAATGGATATCAACTAATTGAAGGTAAGACATCAACTAGCCTATAGTTCCGAAACAAGTCATTGCAATGTTGATGTGATTTTGGTATAATTGGAACACATCATATAAATTGTTGATGTGATTTTTAAATATATCTATACCGAAAGTATATAGGTCATATCCTTATAATATAAATAGTATTATTCCTACGAGGATTGTTTTAGACACCTAACAATTTTTTTTAACACTTTGTTGATAGTAAACAATATGATAATGTAACTAGAAAATAAACTAAACTAAAAAATCGACAATTGAATCTTTAACAAGTAGCAGTAAATTTGTTGATTAATCAATTATGGCAACTTAAGAATTACTTCAATCCTTATTTTGTTTTCAATGCATGTTCTTATATCAAATAGATATGATTACCCTCCCTCGAGATCTAACAAAGAAATTCCAATTAATCTAGATAAGAATTGAATTGCAACTTCTCGATCTCACAAAACTCTTCCTATCAAATTTGATTTGAAGTAATCATATGGGTAACTAATAAAAACTTAAGATCTCTATTCAAGTATAAAACAATAAACAACACAAAGTATATATCTTTTAATTTAAGAACATAAAAGTTTAATAAAACAATTCAAGAGTAATTCTTAAGACAATTTTATCAATCCATAGCTAAAATATATTCCAAATTTATCATAATCAACATTTAATAATAAGGAAAGAAAAGAAAATAATAAAAGTTTGAATTCTGGACATGATCTACTTTTTGTCCTTGAGTTGCAAAATTTTGCGGCTTTATTCTTCTTGAATTTTACTTCCTTGACCTCTTCTTTGTAGGTTCTAGTTGCCTTTTTCGTATTTTTGCTTACCTTTTACACTTCTTGATCCTCCTAAGGCTCTTTCTAGAGTCTCCTCACGTTTGCATATTTCAAAATAACCCTAAATCCTAAAAAATACAAAAATCTCATGACTAAAAAAAGGAACATTTATAAGATTATGACTATGCACAATCATGCACAACTTCCTACATCCAGTGCACAATCACGACAGAGAGTATCCAGCTACTCCAGCTTCCATCTTGCATGATTGTGACAAACCTCTTCCTCCAAAGTTCTCTTTAACTTTTCTTTAACTTTTTTGTTTTGTCTCAACTCATCAACAAAACACATTAAACATCCCTTAAAGCATCCATTAACATCAAATTCTTACCCTAATCAATAATAATCAAACAAAACACACAATAACACTATCAAAGACATAAATATAAGTCTTAAACATATGATTATCACTCAAGAAAATACCTAAAAACCCACTCCAAAGTGCACATATCATGGGTCTATCTATACATTCACATCTTTAGGTTGACCTGGGGGGCAATCTCCTTCCTTTTTAGTGGAACATTTTATATGGGAATTGTATTATCAAGGATCATCCATTTTATCTTTGCACCTATCCATGACCAAGAGTTCTTCGACCCCGTTACTAAAAGTCCTCCTTGTCAGCTTCCATTGTTTGCCTTCATCTTTCAAGGCAAGTCTTCATTGGTACACCACTTTAATAACATCTTTATGAAGATTATCATTCTCTCCCAATCTTATAATTGGGAGAGTTTGGGGAAGCTATTGCCTCACCTCCACACTAACGTAAACTCTTGCAAATCCAATTTTACTTCGAAGTGCCATATTAGCATCCATGTAGACTGGTTTTATAACAAAGCTAAATAACATACCGAGGCCTATCGTTGACCAATATTCTAGGGGAACGCCATGTAGGTTGACACATATGGGTCTGTTGATAAAATTAAGGTTCTCCAAGCATATTTCGAGCCTTCAAAGTTGGAGAAATATAGGACTGTTCTGCACATGCCTTGGATCTAAACTTAGTATATTCTTTGTCTCACCTTTAAAATTGAACATGAAGAGTAGCATATTGTCTTTAGAGAGCAGAACCTCCTTACGATCGTTTGGCTTCTTGCATCTCATTGCCCAACTTCTAATGATAGGAAATGTTGGACTATTCCTGAAGAAGAAGCCTACTAGAGTGGACATCCAAGTCTTGGCTCCATTATTCAAGATTTCCACAAAAAGATTTCCTCATCAGGGGCTATACTGAGTTGACCATTAATAGACTTCAGGGAGATGTACGTACTCAAGGGAATCTCTTTGTCCACAACTTGTTTCCAGCACATATTGGGGTTAAAAACCAAAAAGAGAGTTATAGGTTAGGAAGTTGAGGGCAATCTAGCTCCACTAGTAGGAAGTTTAGGGTCTTAAGAAATGGTGAGGCGAGAAAAGGATGAGGGATTGGATTGTTGGTTGTGAAGTCCATATGCAGAAAATGGAGGACATTTGTAAGGTTAAAAGGTAGTTGATAAAAATAGAAAGAAAGTTAAGAGGCAGGAAAGGGTTAACAAGTCAAAAAATGGGGGGCTTATCCAAGTTGGGAGAGAGGATTCAACCGTGTTCTCCACTTAAGTAGAGAGCTCTGAGGAAACTATTGGTCAAAGAAAAGTGAGGTTGGACTAATTAAGGAAATGGAGACAGGGTGTAAGTCGGCATAGGTTGGTAAGAGTAAAGGAGACCCGAGGGAGGAGAGGCAAAAGGAAAGTAAACTCGGGTGAGTCCAAACCAAAAAACTTAACCGAAGAAGGTATGCAGAGAGATACAGGAGCTTCTCTCTTTAAACCATACCATCTTTTGCTCTATAATCATGTTTATTATACAAAACTTTCAATAATTGCATATGGTACAAAGATAAAAGGTTTAAACAGGTAGTCTCAAATCAATTCGTGTAGTTAAATGCAAGTTTTATTGAATAAGTTTTTCATTGAAAAGATCTGACCCACCAACTAATATTTTAATAACCCAATATTTTTGTTCACTTTTTGATATAAAATAGTCATTGTATTTGCCCTTACAAGGCAAGTATAGGAAACTAATCAATGCCAAGTAGCAGCAAGCAAATGCCAAAATTATTAGGATGTTTGGCCTTGATAGGCAAAGTGATGAGATCATGACAAAGAAAAAGAAGTTTCAAAGTCAAGAAGTCATCAACTACACTCTGTGAATTAGATGGATTTACCACTCTGTACATGACAATTTTGTTGCCTTCTTTAGGGGCAGATTCAGATTACACAATCACATATCTCTTGTGTGGATCATTTTTCCACAATCAAACCACATCCATTACTTGCATCTATGTACACTTGGAGTTGGATGAGGTTTGATATAACTCAAAGCGACCGGGTGTGGTCTAGTTCTGCAAACATAATTCAGTGGTGATGCATGCCTCATAGATCCCTACCCACCTGGAACGTATAAGAAGGTATGATTATAAGAATATAGAGCTGCAGTGTGGTTGTTTAGGCCACAGGTTATGAGATCGACCTTTCAAACATTTAAAACAAATAAAGAAATTACTTGCCTATTTGGGGAAGTAGCTATGGAGATGAACTCTCTTCATCTGAGCTGGAATGATCAATCCGCCTTCCTGAAGTGGATGGAAATAGTTGCTGGAGGTGGAGATCAGATTGATTATTTTCTTTAGAAGTTGCTGAACTTGCTGGAGCCTCTTGCCTAAATGCTTTGCTCGGCTTTGCTGCTCTCTGCTCTCTGACTTCTTTACACACTTTATCTAACATTACCAAGAAATCACGCACAATTGTGAATAAACGCAAACCTTCTTCCCTCCCCGCTTGCCCGTGAAAGTAATCAGCTGTGCCCTTCACCAACGCCATTATCCTCTTTTCTTCTTCTGATAGCCACAAGACATCGGATTCTGCACGATCAATAAAACTCAAAAGTGAATTGTAGAATTCACCGTCCTCTTCCAAATTCTTCATGTCGGATTCTATGAAGGCTTTGGTTTTTGTCAGTGATTGCCTGAGTTTGGATACTGAGGATGTTAGGACATCGGCATCCAAGATCGCTGCCTTCTTCACATCTTCAAGTTCACTGCTTAAACCTGAGACCACTTGGAGACCAAGGTTGCGGTAATGCTCTCCAGATGCTTGGTTAGAATCATCACTTGTATCTTCTGATATCACACTTGACACACTACCACTCGTTCTTGCTGTCCGAGCAGCACGTATACCTTCAGAACGGATGATCTCAAGAACGACAAAATGCAAGAGGGTTGTCTTGCCATCAGTGCCCTTGACATCAGAAAGTTTTAACAGAGTGTCCAGTTTAAATGCCTGTGCCCCACCACGGTATGTACCATCATTCATGCGGTTGCCAGTTTTCAGAACTGCTTCTAATAATTTTAGAAATAGTCTGTTGCTTCTTAGTTTGTTGCTAGAGACCTGCCAAGCAAAATAAAACATCATTATATGAGTAAAGGAATAAGCTTACCAGATTATGTTGGATTGGGGAAGGAAGATATAGAATAATGCTTCACTAGTTGAAAACTCATAAATAGTGATTAATATAACCGTTTCTAGTGTATATAATTCAATCATGAAAAGATGCGCAGATGTTGACTTGCCTCAAGAGTCACAAAAGAATCTTTGATAGAAGAAACTTCTTCCTGAAGAGAAATCATGAATATAAGTGATTCTATTCGCTTGAAGGCAAATGGGATTTCAACCAGGATTTTCAGGAAACGTTCTGCTGGACCCAGTTGAGAAACATCGCCAGTGAAAAGCCTGAGTTTCAATTCCTCGTCTGGTGTTGGAGCCATCTTCAGCAATGTTTGTAGGAGCTCCACTGGAAGTTCGTTTCCTGGTTTAAAATTTTTCAGGTAAGGAAATTGGTAACTTTAGGTTTAAAAACCAAGAATATTCATTTGTCAACAATGTGCAATTTTGTAAATTAACTTGGAGATTCTACTTCAAATCTCCCTTAACCAGTAATTGTGGCCAGGAATGAAAGATTATGAGCATGAAAACTGCAAAAGTTAATATTTCCATTATCAAAGGCAAGTTTCAGCTGATTTTTATCGAACAACTTCCCACGAAAGTGGAAAAAAAATGGAATGGTACTAAACAACAAATTGTGCAGATGGCATTAGCTATGTTATTACTGTCACAAGTCCAAGACTAGTGGTCCAAGACCAAATATTCCACATATGTCCCTTGATGATTTTGAAGTGAGAATATCAATGTCATAGCAAACAATTTTTGAAGCAGAATGGAAATATACATATCGATGATGTGGCAATACCTCCACTGCTATCCAAGCCTGAAAACAACCATCGCCACCAAAAAAGAAAAAATAGAAGCCAAAAGAGATGGACTAAAACATAAACATGGAAATATAGTGAAACCAAATTTAATGAAAAGAGGGTGAACCTTAAGCAACTGGTAAAGTTATTTCTTTGTGACCATAAAGTCACAGGTTCAAGTTAAAGAAACAGTCTCTTTGTAAAAATTAGAAAAGAAGGCTGCCTACATCATAAGTCTCTCCAAACTTCCACAAAGCGGGAAGGTTGTGTACTGGTTATGTTGACAATCAAGTCAACTGAAGGTATAACCTAGAAAATAGTTAAGGAGATGTCCATGGACAATCTCTTAACTGAATAAGTGCAACAATATATGGAATAGGTGGCGAGTCTTGGAGGATGCTCACCTTCTCGTAGAGAGCCAATGACTTCTTCGGTTGTGATATTCAGTGCTCGTAGAAGTATTGACAAGTTTTGTGCTTTCCTCATATCAATTATACGAATGTACTGAGTCGAAGGTTCAGATGGATCTCTTTTGCGCTCATTTTTGTTGTTATCTATTGCATTATATCCAAACAATGATTCCATCATCTCTTCATTAAATCTGTAAAGTTGCAACTATTAATTAAGAAATTGAGATTTGAAAATGGGTAATGTTTTAAAAAAGACTTGATTTAGATTTGATGTCTTACTGGAAGGATCCTGCACTGATCTCATGCCAGACCATTGAGTGGTCGGGATTGGCCATAACCTTGTCCCAGAAGAATGGCTTTAACTTAGTCTTTTGATTTCCTGATCCAACATCAAGATCATAACTCTCACCAGAACTGCTGTGTCCGCGTCGATTAGGCCCCAGAGGTGAAGGCTTTATTTTGCCCTTTGGTGGAGGAGCAGGTGGAGCTCGAACAACTTTTGGAGGGGGAGGAGGAGGACGAGGACCGAGAGGAGGTGGGGGTGGTGGTTTAGGTGGTGACGGAGCTTGTCTTCCAGGAGGAGGTTTTAGAGGAGGAAGTAATTGTCCTGGTGTGGTTGATGATGATGAGGATGCCTCATCTAGTGAACACTCGTTATTTCCACCCTCGACTGGGAGATTACTTTTGAAAGAAGTAGGCTTTCTGCCATTAAGACTGATGCGTTTACTATTAGCATTTCCGAAACTAATGGAGCTCTGGGATGAAGAACCTGAATAGTGATGTAAGGTTAAAGCAAAGGGTTAATGGCTATAATAAACAAATGATTGAGACGGTGCATACCAGCGGTAGACAAGTCAGCTAAGTTGAGAAGAGGTCGATCATCTCTTCTTTCATATTCCGAGTTCTCTTCATCGTCACCACCCCTAAGAAGGAAGCAGCAACAGAAGAGTGAAGCAACGAAGCAAAAGGTGGCAACAGCAGTTGCAACAATAGCAATAAGAGTCCTCTTGTCAAGTTGGGATGAATGTTTTTTGGTTGGAGAAAAATGTTTGCGAGGTGATGGAGTTAAATCACTTAAGAACCTTTGAGAATTATCAAAACCCCCCCACATCCAATGCCTTTCTCTCATACACTCCAACGCTTTGTGTCTCGTATTCCACAATTTAGATTTCAATTCTCCAGTTGCTTCCGAACAATCCTTCATGTCTACCACCAATGCTTTTCTCCATCTCCTCATTGCCTGAATCATAATAACAAACGAATCTAATCTAGGGTTTAAGAGAAACGGATCACGTAAAAAAGGCATGAGACACAATCTGATTAAAATCACACATATGTCCAATTTTCCGCAAAAAGACCAAATAACCCAGGAAAGATTACAAATTTCACGGTCACAGCCCATAAAATTAATCGTTGAACATTTTATACAATCGACGAAAACAAAAACTACATACCACTTGTTTACTTATCTGGGTAATGCCATTGTCAGAAGTCATTGGTGATCTCTCTTCTGCGCTCCCCGTGACCATCGCGCAAAGCGCAATCACCAAAACCATTTCAAAACTGATTCTTCTCAATTCCATTTCCTCTCAAATCACCGCCCAGTTTGCATACTACCCTTCTCATATTTCATTGAATATTATGTACGTATATAGCCTTGAAAACCTTACTTTTATCAGAATTCCACCACGTTAAGCACAATCTGAAAAGCTTTTCCTCGTCACACAACAAAGAGATGCCACCATGAATCGAATGGCATAAAAAAAAAAGGAAAGAATTAAAAACTTCAGATTTTGAACGTAACCCAGAAACAATAATATCCTTGTACAACGTCGACAACTCTGAATGGATATTGGAAGGCAAAGACGAGTCACAAAAAAAAAGAAAAGAAAATTACCGGCCAACCAACAACGCACGTAAGAGTATCTGTTTTACTTGGATAATTAGAAGCTAACAATGAATATATGAAAAGGAGAGTTTGTTGGGTAAAAATTGACAATCTATTAAATTAAAAAAGAAGAATAAAAACGGATTAAAGGTCACCAAGTCTAGGATAGGTTAGGAATATAATTTTTCGCACAAAAGGATTTTTTATTTTTCCTTTTAGTTAATTAAAATATTGCATGTTCCGAGGAATGGGAGAGACAATCAGAGCTGACGCGTACGACGTGAGGCTGTTTTCAGTCTTTTCTACATGTGAAAATTTTATCATTCTTGGCTATGCGACGTTGGAAAGGTGTCAGTACTTTGGAGAAATGAGAAGTCCAAGGATAAAATTAAAATTTCGAATAGGTCCACTGTAATTCAGGTTCCAAATCTTTTGATAGCTCGGAACAAACAATCAAATAATTCATGTTCTATATTTTAAATTTAATAATGTAAATCAACCATTAATGAATAAACAGCATTTATTTCAAACAATTTCACTTGATAGACCATACTAATACGCGCATAAACATGTAAATAATTTGTAGTATAAGTTATTAATTCTAATATCGTTTCATGTAGATGTTAAAATAAAATTATATCGACCTACATACCTAAATTTGCAGTTGTACTTTAATAAGAATATTGTTAAAAAATTGTCCGTAATTCCGTATGATAAAACAAATAAATAATGCAATAATGTAAAGAAGACATAGTGATATTTTTATAAAATATCTATTAGAATAAATTTTTAGAAATAATTTTCGTAAAATATATTATTAAATTGTTTATATTTTTTTATCACGAAGAACACGTATGGTGTCTATAATTCTTTGTTGTTGCTATTTTTCTATTTCTTTCATTCTTTTCCAAATATGTACTTTTTATTTATAATTACTTTTTTTAGAAGTTAAAAGAGATGTATTAAATAGACTTCAAAATGAATAACAAGGCCTAAGCTACAACAAATTTATGGAGCTTTGCTATCAACTTCCTATTCTCCATCTCCTTAACATATTCTTTTGATATTTGGTTTATATTTATGCTTGCATGAAGGAACTCTTTTATCCAATTGATTGTGTTATAAAAGCTTATCCAGTCTATTTATTTATTTTGTTTAAAATTCTTTCATTCTAGATATCACTTACTTAAGAACTAATTACTATCTTTAATATTTTGTGATCTTCTTTTTCTAAGTGATGTCTTTTAGGGGCTTAAAGTATAATTTGCTTTCAGTCATCATCTATGCATAATTAATTGCAAAGCTCTTTGATTATAAACCATAATCCCTAGTATAGTCATATTTGAAGAATAAATGATCTCTTTATTTAGGTTCATTGTTACAAAGTTTGCAATTGTGATTAAAACTAAGAGAGCCTTTGACTTTATCAAGAGTAGATAATATTCTCTTGATAGTCCACATGATGAAAGATAGTTTAACAGGGATATACTTACTCCAAACTAGTTTCTTCCAATTGATTTTAGTAGGTGAATTTATGAAAATTTGGTAGCAAGATTAATTGGTGAAAAGTCTAGAATCATGCCTTTGCCATCTTAAGCTATCCTTCCTTTGTTGATTCAGGCTTTACCTTGGTATTATCTTGGATAATAAAGAATCCTTTATATTTAATTTTCCATTCTTTCCACTTTTGAGCTCCTAAGCTTAGATTATTTAAGGTTCAACATGTGTCTTAGGAAAATTTCACACTAGTTATTCTACTAAATCTAGATGCTTTTTCCATTCCCTGTGATGCACTTTAATTCCCCACATGCTTCCTCCTTAACTTGAGTATTTGTAGCATGGTTTAAGAAGATTATGACCCTAGTTTGATTTCCCAAAAACTTTAATTCTTCAAGTAATGAGAATATATCCATTGAGCCAATATTGTTTCCTAATCTGATAAGAGTCTCTATATCACTTTGATAAGAGTTTTTCGATGAGATGCATCTTATGTCAATGAATTTGACTTTGGTATGAGGATTCTTATAAGCTTCCCTAGTCTACAGAAAATTTCTCATTAATTCTTCCAAATTTTTGTGATGTTTTGAGGAAGAGCCATATGTGAAATCTAAAATACATAGAGGTTTTTTTAATATGGATATTATAAGTGGCATCCTAACGACATAAGGCAAACTCTTGTTAGTCCAATGGCCAATTCTTCTATAAAACACAATGCATAGAGGTTGACAACCTTTATAAGTTTGTCTCTAAATTGTTATGGGGATTTTTAGTATTTAAATGTAATTGTACCTAGCTTGAAGTTAATAATGGTGGAAAGCCATTGCTTTTGAGAATTTACTCAGATAAACTTTTCACACTATTAATAATGATGTGTAAAAGCTTACTGAAGGTTTGCAGAGAGTTCATTAGCAATATGATAAAGTTGGCATATGCTTTGGAAAATAAGATTACATCATCAGCAGAAGAGAGATTAAAAAATCCTTCAGGTTGGTGGATGAATGGACGATCTATTTGGATGGCACTATGAATGAAGACAGAAGTGGTCCAGGAGTTGTGCTTATATCACCAGAGATGACTAGGATCTCATTGTCCTTCAAGTGGAGTTTCCCATGTATGTACGAACAATATCGCTAAATACAAAGCAGGCCTTCACCACTCTCCTCGTCATCGAAGGGTGCAAAGCTCACAGTTACGAATGATAAAGAAAAGAAAGGCCATTGTTATCGGAGCTGCCAATGACAATGACGAATCCATTCCCTTTCGCTTCGTACACTATGCCTTCGGTCGAGCTCTTTAATAACTTCTAATTTTTGTTGACTTTGCTTGTCTTTATATCTTGATTGTGGTTACAAATTCTTATGTTTTGATCCAAATGAGAGGCAAATTAAGTGAAAATGGTATGAATATTGCATGCATGATAATTAGATTATTTTGTGAATTTTGCATGAAAAAATGAAAGTTTATGTAAATTTTACATGAAAATAAAAAAACAAAAAACATAAAGAAAAGTGGTGACTAAAGGTGTCACTATGTTGACAAAGCTTGTCATGGTGGTGACTAAATTTGTCACCATTATGACACTTACCTTGTGTTTGGTTGCTGTCTCCAGGGAGCAAAGACAGAACAAGATGAAAAGGAGGAGACGGAACATAACAAAAATTGGAGACAGTGAGGTGTTTGGTTGTGGTGGACAGAACAGAAAAAATTATCCCCGTCCCAAGGACAAAAATGTGTTTGGTTGTGGTGAACAGAACAAAAAAACAGTGTGAATGACAAAATTGCCCCTGCAGTATAATATGAGTAGATATATGTAATTAAGTGATTATTATATAATTGTATCAATATTTATTTTAAGTTTATTTGTAATTTTATAATTACAATGAAATAAAATGAGAAACCAAAAAATTTATTGAAATGTTAAACCTTAAAAATTAAAAGAAATGAGTTATTGAATAAAAAATTCCTACAAAGTAAAATGTTTCATTATAGGTTTCAAAAAATCCTATGATTTAGAAATTGTAATACATAATAATTTAATAAAACATCTAAGCATTCATTCAATTAATGACATAATAGGTTTAAAAAATCGTACAAATTAGATTATATAGTACATAATAATTTAGTTAAATGTTTAAGCGTTTATGAACCCTCCCATCTAGCAAGAACATAAACAAAGTTTAAGTTTTTATCACATACTCCTAACACATTAGTGCATATTTTCCCCTTCCTACCTCTGTATCTGGGTTTGTCTGCCTGTGGAACTGTTATTTCTAAATAGGTCTCATCTAGAGCACCAAGGCAATCCTTTGAACAAAATTCAAACAATACAATAAAAATTTCTAGTTTAGTATTGTAAAGAAGTGAAATTAGACAAGTTATTGTAGCTAATTAAACTTACTAATCTTAAATCATTTCCACTTATTGTCTGTGCAATCCTCAGGAATTGGTATGGGCTTCACATACAACATATGTTGAAGCTTCAGTACTGCCTTCAACACACTATGGAAGATCCTACTTATGGTTTCTCCTGACCTCATAAACCGAACTTGTAATACTCTATTAGATTTATTTTGTGCCAATATTTTTAGGAAGATTAAAAATTTTTCTTGAATAGCCACATGTCCATTATCATTCAACCCACCATGGACCTGAAGCATTTCACATAATAATCTAAATGCATTTAAGTCCATCCTTAAATCCCAGTGGCAATTCCTATCACCCTCATGCAAAATCCTATCTATATTGGCTTGCCTGCTAGGTACTGTCAATGCCCTACTACCTTTAGCATTTGCACTCCTCCGTTTTCTTGTGTGCACATACAAGCACAACAACAAAAACATTCTCATAAAATCCAATTCTCCAGTCCAAAGCTCATACAAGTTAGACATTTTAAAATAGCATCACGGCGCACATTATTCATTTTTAAAATCAAAATTGTCTGCAAAGGAAAAAAACAATGATAAAAAACAAGCCACAACCAACAATTACCATTGTATTTGTAAAAAATTCTGCTTTATATGATCACACATCGACATGCAAATGAAAAGCATTTATAAGTTTATTGGATGTACATCCTTTAAAGAAAGAGTAGATATAGTAAGCAGCAAACCCAAATAAGAAATAAAGCAAATAAGTTTTAGGAGCTTTATAAGAATTTACAGCTTGGGCATTGTGGGCAAGGTGCTCTTGGAATGTTTACTTGCAACTTTTGTTGATGGAAGAAAAGCAATACATATTGGCAGGTCATATAGATATAAGTATGTATAAAACGAATGTCAATTTTTGCCTTGGTTCTGGTACTTCTTGAATGCATCTGTAAATGTTATGAAGGATAAAGGGGAGTGGTTCATATCAATTTGGACGCTTGGATTGTTACATTCTATGAAATTTCCTTAGTTATGTACTTCATTGCTTGACTATGAAGTGTTGTACTGCTTACTTCATTTTGGAAGGATATACATATATGTACATATATATGTGTATACGTACATATATATACACACACACATATATGTGTACATATATGTGTCTGTGTATATGTACCTATACACGTACATATACACATACATATATATGTGTACATATACATATTATATATGTACATATATATACATATATATACATCTTTAAGGATCATTTCTCATAAGCTCTATAGACCAAGGTACATCATTTATGCAATTTCTTATGCTAGATAGAAGATTGGAACCAAATAGTGCACTGCATAATTTTCTATCGTAAAAGTTGCACAACTAATATCAAGATCATAAAATTAGTCTCTAATTGCTCTATCTACGTGATCTAGAGGTTTAGAAATGAAAGAATCTTTCAAAATACAAGGAAGGGTACGATAAAGATTCTTTATTGGTAAAAGAATCTTGCAGAAGGTGGAGTAGAAGTTTCTTTATTGGTAAATTTCTGTTGTCTAATAATATAATCGTGCATCTACGGCGCCGGATATGTTTATTCCCTTGATTACTGAAAAATTACGATACAGATTAGAGCAGAAAAATTGTAGGAATATCTCAAGTTATTGGTTGAAGTGTAGGTAAGTCTGCAAAAAGAATAGTAATGAAAGAAAATCATTGTGAGATGTTCTGCATATAGTTGCAATATGCAACTGCTCAGCAAAAGAACGAAAGGCGTTTGAAGACTAGAATCAGAATAAGTTGGATGGCCTGCAAGTAAACATGTCAAAAGTTCTATATTTGAATCTTCTCAAAGTTTTGTTATTGTACCAAGCAGTATTTCCTGAAGGCAAGGTTTAACTTCAACAAAGACCAGTATGCTGTTATAATGCTAATCGGTGGTGTTACAGCAATGGTAATGCAGGTATTCATCATCAAACCATGTTGTTATATTCCTTATTCAATTTCTAACCCACGTTCTACTTCAAATTCTGGTCCTTGATTTAGTATTCCAAAAATAGAAGTTTATTAAATTTCCAGTTCTTGATAATACATTATACACTATAGAACGCAGAAGAGCTTTAAGGAAAGATGATGCATATAACATCCCATCACCGATGGGAAGGGTAAAATAGTCATTTAGAACGGGTTCTGAGTGTTTAAAAATTTGCCTTGGTATGTTCATGCATACACGTACATGTAAATAGTGATTTTTGCACATGTAAATAATTGTACATGCATTCATGACATTTTCCCGGTATATGTGGTAGTATTAATGTGTGTGCAACGTATTGAATAAATGGGTTATGCAGGCTAAGAGTTCGCAGTCCAGCATTTTCAGAATTGGAAGCAATGCTAATCAGGAATGTACTGTGAGTAGACCGAGATGGTCTTATTTCACCCTTTATTCTATTTTGTTTCATTTTGTATAATTGCTAAATGTGGTAAATAATGGTGAGTTTGTGTATTGTTTCTGATTGTGGATTCCGGACAGAAGGTCCGATGTATTAGGGAGCTATGACATAGAAGTGCTATTTGTTTATGAATTTGTTTCAAAAAAAATTTATGCTGAGTTCTGACTGAGTGATGTAGCACGCCACCTTCGCAGGGCACAGACTTGGATATCACCATCGATGTCGGATTCAGGTCATGCGAGAGTGGGGTGTTACAATGCACCAACTGGAGTTTTCCAGACAATTATACAAATATTATCCAAAGGCAAAAACATTGAGGCCTAACATATACAC
>JANVCQ010000232.1:27201308-27219281 GCA_025531925.1 Erythroxylum plowmanianum | reverse complement strand
AGATATTACAGCTAAGGATAATCTATAAGGATAATCCCTTGATTAAGGGATTCTCTACTATTATGGGATTCTCTACAAATTCTAACATGTTTTGTTCGATTATGTTGAACTGGATTGTTCACTATACTGATGGTTGATTTACTATCACTGAAAACTTTGGTAGGAGAGAAAGTGGTGATTTGTAGGTCCTGCATCAACCTCTCTAACCAAATAACTTCACAAATCCCTTGAGCAATTGTCCTAAACTCTACTTCTGCACTGCTTCTTGCTACTACGGACTACTTCTTGCTTCTCCATGTGATAAGATTCCCCCATAGTTTAGTACAATAACCAAATGTTGACCTAATGTCTTCAATACAACCAGCCCAATCTGCATCCGTGAACCCTTCTATGCTTCTTTTCTCATTTTTCCGAAACATTAATCCTCTACCTAGATTGCCTTTGAGATATCTCAGAATATAGTTGACTGCCTCTAAATGTCTTTAAGTTGGAGAGTGCATAAATTGGCTAACAATGCTCACGAAATAAGCAAAATCTAGTCTGGTTAGTGACAAATAGATAAATTTTCCTAATAACCTTTGGTATCTTCATTTGTCAACAGGAGGACCTTCATTTTTCTTGAATTTCCAATTTCTCTCTAGTAGAGTTCCCATAGGTTTGCAACCCATCTTTCCTATTTCCTCCAGTAAATCAAGAATGTATTTTCATTGAGATATGAAAATACCTTCCTTACTTCTAGCAATCTCCATTCCAAGAAAGTGCCTTAATTCTCCAAGGTCTTTTACCCTAAATTCCAGCCTCAATTTTTGTTTAAGATCACTGATTTCACTAGTGTCATTGCCAGTGATTATAATATCGTCCACATACACAATTAAGATGGATTTCTTTTCATTTTTTCCACACTTCACAAACATTGTGTGATCAGATTGTCCCTGTTTGTATCCAAACCTGCAAAGAGTGTCATTGAACCTCTTAAACCATGCTCGTGGAGACTATTTGAGGTCGTATAAGGATTTTTTTTTTCAGTTTGCAAACTCTTCCCCTTCTTCGGTTTCAAAACCTGGTGGTATCCTCATATATATTTCCTCATCTAATGTACCATTTAGGAAGGCATTTTTAATGTCGAATTGATGGAGTTCCCAATCTAAATTTGTAGCCAATGATAGAAGAACTCTAATTGTGTTCAACTTCACAACTGGAGCAAATGTCGCCTTATAATCAATTCCATAGGTTTGTGTAAAGCCTTGAGCCACTAACCTAGCCTTATACCTTTCAATCTCTCCATCTGCCCTATACTGCACGGTGAACACTCACTTGCTACCAACCACCTTTTTCCCTTCAGGTAGATCGACAATCTCCCATGTTTTATTATCAAGTAAAGCTTTCATTTCTTCAAGTACAACTTCCTTCCACTTTGGATCTTGGAATGCATCATGTACATTTCTTGGAATTCTTACACTGTCAAGCTTAGTAGTGAAAGCTTTAAACTTTGAAGATAACTTTGAGTAAGTCAAATAATCTGAAATAGAACATTTAGTGCACAATCTTACCCCCTTTCATAGTGCAATTGGCACGTCTAAATCACTTACCATAGTCTCTCTAGGAGCGGTTCCTAGTACAATGATTGGCCTTGTTGAGGAGCTTTAAGCCTTCCAGAATACACTAAGGTTGGTTTTTCGGGAATTGGTTCCCCCACTAAATTGGACTGGACAGTTTCAGGTTCAATGGTAGGTGTTTGTGGTGTTTTGTGAGAACATTTGTGAGATAGGAAGTGATATGCTTGGGTACCAATAAATCTCTTCATTGGATGTCTCCCTCTGAAAATGGTTGCTTTTCAAAAAAAGTGACATCATGTGAAACAAAGAATTTGTTTGTAAAAGGTGAGAAACACTTATAACCCTTTTGACTGAGAGAGTACCCAACAAACACACATTTAATAGCTCGTGGGTCAAGTTTGCTGCTATTGGGTTGATTGTTGTGTACGAAAACAGTACACCCAAAGACTTTAGGCGGAAGAGAATTAAGGAGCTTAATGTGAGGAAATTGTTCTAGAAGAACACCTAATGGGGTTCAGAATTTAAGAGTTTTTGAAGGAAGACGATTTATCATGTATGAGGCAGTTAGAATGGCTTCTTCCCAATAGAAATTTGGAACAAAGTTGGTAACATCATAGATCATGGTACCTCTAAAAGATGAGGATTCTTTCTCTTCGCTATCCCATTTTGTTGTGGGATATAAGCACAAGAACTCTGGTGAATGATCCCATTCCCACTGAGATATTGAATAAAATCAGTTGACCCTTGTCTGTATGCACTACTTGAATAGAGGTCTGGAATACATTTTGGATGAGTTTGTGGAATTGTTTAAAGATATGACAGGCTTAAGATTTGTATTTCAATATATATACCCAACATACCCTTGTATGATCATCAATGAAACTGATAAACCAACGAATACCAATTAGACTTGTAAATCTAGTGGGACCCCAGATATCACTATAAATTAATTGGAAAGGTTTTGAGAGTATGTATGAGTGTATGGGGTATATTTTTGCTTTGTTTTGCAAGGACACATTGCTCACAATATAAAGAAATTTGATCTTTATTGATGAAAAGGTTTGGATATAAGATTTTCAAATATGGGAAATTGGTACAACCAAGGTGTTGATGCCATAACATAACTGAAAAGGAAATCCTATGTGGTGATTTTGGTTCAATAGGAGTACTCTTTCCTGAGAAGTAGTAAAGTCCATCTTTCTCCTTAGCACTGCCAATCATCTTCCCCAAACACCAGTCCTGAAATTCACAATGCGATGGAAGGAACGTCACAATACAGTCTATGTCCTTGGTTAATTGACTGACAGATAGTAGATTATAAGGTAACTTAGGCACATAGAGAACAATATTTAATGTCAGTTTTGGCTAACAAACTCTCCTTTGACCAATAGCTGGTGACCATTTTCCATCTGTGACCCAGACATTAATTTTCTGGTTACATGGCTTACATTTTTCAAAGACATTCAAAGACCTAGTCATGTGATTTGATGTACCTTTGTCCACACAATGTAGAGACTATGATTTAGGATTTAGAGACTTTGATAATAATGATTGACATGGGTTACCCTTATGCACTACTGTTGCAGTAGAGATCTGTTGGTCATGTGAGTCTTTCTCAATTGTGATTTTTGTCTGATGCAAGAGTTGATGGAGTAGTTCAATCTACTGGGGGGACAGGTTTAGCCCTGTGGATTCGTTGATATCGAATTCTACTACATGTGCTGCTCCACGTTTTTGTTGAACTCTTTGGTTTTTAGGTTTCCAATTTGGTAATTTCCCATGTAATTTCCAGCATATCTCACCGGTGTGGTAGGGCTTATCACAGTGGTCACACCACTGCCTGTTATTGGTTTCTTGCTCTCAGGTTTGATAAGGAGATTCCTTTCGAGAGTTTCCCATTAAAGCTGAGCCTTGAGAGGTTTGTTCAGAAGTGTGTCAGGTAAGCATGACCTTTTTCCTACTCTCTTCTCTACGAACCTCAACAAACGTTTCTCGGATTGATGGTAATGGTTTTAAACCGAGTAACCTTCCTTGTACTTCATCAAGTCCAACGTTAAGTCCCTGCAAAAAATAAAAAACTCTCTCCTTCTCCAATAATTTTTCATACTTCTCGGCATCAACACAGCACTCCCAATTTACTGCATAAAGTAGATCCATCTCCTGCCATAATTCAATGAGTAAGTTATAATACTCGATAACCGACATATTACCTTGTTGAGTATTTCTGATTTTTGATCTGATTTCAAAGCATCGAGAAGTGTTTTCCAAATTAGAATATATTTTTTGCACAGTCTCCCAGATTTCTCTTGCATTTTGCAGAATAAGTAGGTTCTTCCTATTTTTGGCTCCATTGAATTTATAAGCCAACCACGACAATAGAATTCTCGGCTTCCCAAGCAACGTAAGTGACTACTATTTCGTGTGGTTGAGGAATTGTCCCTGTTAGATATCCAGCCTTGCCTCTTCCTTTGATTACAAGCATGACTGATTGGGACCATTCTTGGAAATTCGTTCCATTTAATCTATTTTGCGTGATTTGCGGCGAAAGATTATCAATAGCGAGATGGAGTTTGGGCTGAAGGTATTACATAACTAGGTGTTTGGATGAGGTTTGGGACTCATCAAAGGAATCGAAGGTTGGTTGAACTCCAGCTATGATGTGGCTGGAAAAAGTAGGCTACCAGAATTGGTAGCTCTGATACCATGAAACAGAGGGTATAGAAAATATCAGAAGAAAACCAACTTTATTTCTCTGATTATATGTAATTTATACATGAGTCTAATCTACCCTAATACTATTAAACCACTAGATTTTTCATAAATACTAACTTATCCAATCTATAGTATATCTTATCTTGTCTACTAGAAGATAAACTTATCTCCTAGAAGATAAACTTATCTCCTAGAAGATAATCTCCTAAGCTAACTAAACTTATCCAAGATAATTATCCAACAGCCTTATTGCATAAAAACAAGGATTAACTACTTACTTGTCACAAAGAAAGAAATGAAGTACTGATTGGAGATGGTGATGTTAAAAGAAAAAGATAAGTTATGACTTGACTTTAGCATCACTTACCACTGCTGAAAAGCTTGATACATAATTACATAGTGCTTTCACTCCCATACAAAAGTAAAGACAAAGTAGATAAGGAAATCAAAGAGAGCATTAACTTCAGGTCTTTCAATCATATAAAACCTTTCAAAACTTTTACGCTGGTAGAGATGGAAAGATGGGCAAGATTCCTAAGCCAGAATAATTGAAATGGTTTAACCAAAACTTCTTAGGCTAATATTGGTACAAAATCAAAAGAGTCTTTTCATTATTACTATAAATGCATGTGACCGGGGCAATAGTAGCAAGACTTGAATAACTCAATCAACTGAATTCTTTGCTTCGGATATGAAAAGGCAAAATAAAAGAATGCATGGTCATAATTTCACTCAAGCCCAATAACAAGATGTCACTTGTTACTCATCATTATTAATAAAGCAAACCAATAAGTAATCAATCTGCAAGAATATCTGATGTCACACAATTTGGAATAGACGGATATTAAAAAAAAAAAAGATAAACTATACAATTCATCATGAAATTAGGAACTTGACATCATGAAGATTAACTTTTAGGATAAAAACTTGAATAAAGTTGCAATCAAAAGGCAATCCAATTAAGCAGAGAGTACACGCACCTTTAACTGGGATTTTTGGCGCTCAAGAAAGTCAATTTGTGACTGCATGTCCTTCAACTGCCAATAGTTTCAAAAAGCGAGGAGAATTTTTTTTTAACAAATAATAGATTTCCACAATACAACATAAAGACTGGTTTGGTTCTAACCTGCTCTTTAAAAACAGCTCTTGAACCAGATGAATTTTTCTTCTCTTTAACTTGATTGTGTAATTGGTCAGCATTTTGCAAATTTCCAGGTAAATCACCTTCATCATCAAACGTCTTTTTTCTTCGCTTTCTGTCACTGCAATATGGGTAAAATATGGTGATGAAACAGAATATAACGAAAAGCAAAAACCCAAAATGCTTATATATGAAAAGGTTCAAGTAGAAATCATGTAGAAGAAAGTGTTTACAGAAAGATGTTAATGACAAAAGAAATATGTTTTTGTGGAAGGCTATTCAAAAGACCATGGTAGACCAAGCAAAATTAACCTTTTCTGGTTGGACTCCTCATGGATTTGCTTGATAAGCATTATTTTTGTTTAATGCAGAGAACCTACATAAATTGATTGCACACTCTGTGAGAGTTTTTTTCTCCATGTTTGGATTTTAAACTGCTCTTTAGACTATGTTTCTATCATGGTCAAGAAACATGGAGACTCTTGAGCATGACACCTAATTGTCAGCTACCGATAATTTCAACATTAGCAAAAGATCTCATATTTTATAGAAGATTCCAAATTTGTTTCACTAAGTTTAAAGGATTCCTTTGTACAACATGCATGGATGAAATTAGATGACAAAAGTAAGCTTAAAACTGTAAGATACAACAAAGAGAAAGGAAAAGCCTATAATGTCTCAAGATAAAGGATGCAGGGAGATCATGTAAATTAACCTGTTATTCTCAAGGGACCTTGATGGGCTAGAACCTGCAAGCACACAAAATTAACAGAGCCCATAAAAAAAGGTCAAACACATCGACTATTGCATCTGATGAGATATCACACATTGAAGTCTTGATACTAACAAATACCCAAGGTTCTAAAGCTCAATTCACATCATCCACTACAAAGAAATAATAGAACAGAGACAGGAACCAGTAAAACTGTGCAAGTAAAATAAAATCATGAACTTAAAATGTCTGACCAGAAAATCTGTTCCGGTGCCTTGCATTTCTTCCTAAAGAATATCTTCGCTTCGGAGAAAGTCTCTTATCAAGTTTATTTCTTAAGTCACCACCCCGATAACCATGCTTAGCTGTAACATAAGAAAGAAAAGTTTCAAGAACAGTAGATTAAATGTTTCAAGAACAGTAGATTAAATGTATGTCCTTCAGTCAAAAGAGGTAGAGTATTCATACCTAGTTATGAAGCTAAGCTTACCATCATATGGAACAATATGATTTAACATAATAGGCAATAGAAATTAGAGCCTGCCTGACAATTCTGAAGGGGCCATAAAACTATCCAATCATATAATGAATATAAATAGAATTTGCGCACATAACACTTGGAGAATTCTTTGATACTGAAGTAGCAATAACATATCCAACTGCTTGCTGAGTAATAAGATGCATAACAGTCTGAACAAAATAGTTTTCTCCCTGGTGCCATATTATGAACCATTGACCACTGATATGGTGTCAGACAATTGGAAAAAAATTCTTCAGGAAATAAGTCCAAAAAATTGCACATGTCGACCATAAAAAGAATTCCCTCTGCAGCTAAATTCAGGTGAAGGATTGAATAAGTGATGTAGTATTCTTCACCAACATATAATCACAGACAAAACTTCCGAACTTTGCCAAATAAGCTCATGATTTCAACGCCATCAGAGGTTGACATATGAACAGACATACTGCTGATCCTTCACTGAGACAGTGTGTAGTTGGACAGACAAAGTAAGATGACTGATAATTAATATCATCAAGATCCACGATAATCAATAATATCTGCTCTGAAGGAGTAAATAACAAGCTTGCCAGTAATGCTTTTGCATGAAAGTTAGGAATCCTGACTGCTGATATTTTGTGACACTAATCTCCGGAAAAAGAAACGGTGGAATATTGAATCATTATACCAATGTGACCACAAATCCCCGAATACATTATTCAAACATCATTACATCTGGACCCTTTTGCTCTGGCTCATTCATTGTAATATGAAAAAAGTAAGCATCTACGAACAAATGGTTCTCAGCAATAACCGCCTATAATAAGAGAAACTAAGAAAGTGTAACTTAATGAATGTTATATCCAAAGAAAAGAAACAAGACTCTGGATATTTAGCAAGTAAAAGGAATTTCTTTTGGCCCATAATCAAATAACGGCAAGGGAAAAGGTACCAGCCATAAAAAAAAAAAAGTAAGAGATTTTAAAGGTACTTTTGTCACGGAAATGTATGGTAGATATTGTGTCATTCGAAACAAAATTCATGAAATTTTAACAGCATCTTAGTGAAATTCTTCAATAAAATGCTACAAGGAATAAAAACCTGGGAAGCAGCCATCAAAATTTCGCTTATAATGAAAAATGACAGAGAAGAGAAGTCCAAAACTCTACAACAGCCAGTAGGGTCTTGGGCACACACCCATAATCACATAAAATATTATATTCAAACGTAGGCATAGTATAGCAATTAGACCCATATACTGAGTTTTGATTTTTAAAAGCTCAAGCTTCCCAAATATCTCTTAATAGATAATGGTTATTTATTCAATAAACCTTGAATAATAGCATAACAACCAAAGACGTGAAGATTATAAATAAAATTACCGCTTAAAGAGGCATTGAATTGGCGAAGTTCGGCATTTCCATGAGCAAAGGAGCAATTCGGACGGGGACAGTAACCTCTCCGATACAAAACACATAACTTGGTCTTAAAAAGCTTCCTTTCAACCATTTTCTTAAGACTTGGAATCTTTACAACCGATAGTCGGAACCAAGAAGGAAAAATAATTATTGCAGGAAAGAAGTCCGCATTCGGTTGTCAATGATAATTGCAGCGCCTAGTTGTAGGGCAACAACGTTTCCTGAAGAAAATAAACAAGTGTTACCGATAGAAGATAAACAGAAAACTTGTGTAGAAGAGAGTGGATATTTGATTTCAGAGGAGGGGTCGGCACTCGGCAAATGGCTTCGGGCCAGTGCGAAGCCAATTTTGGAGCCCTAACAGCAAATAAAGCCCAATTTCAAAGCAAAAGATGGACTATATAAGGTCCCGTGGGATGTAAAACTAGTCCGGAAAAAGACATCCATTTCTTTTCAATTTTTTAAAATTATTTTGATGTAACAAATAACTTAAATATTATTTAAAAATCTCACCAATTCCATCCAAACTATTTATATTAAGGCCTTGTTTGGTTAGCATAGATTCTTGCTTGGGAAAATAATATTTTTCTTAAAATTTATATTATCACATTTGGTTCATTTTTTTAGTAGTTAGAAAAGTAAAAACTTTCCCCATCTAGGGAAAGTAATAGCACTGTACTTGGATTTTAAATTCCAACACTTCCCTTGATATTTAGATTACTTTTTTCAAGAATCTAATCTAAAAAATATGCTAGTCAATTTAACATTTCCTTCTCTTTCAACTCTATGACAATTCTTTTATAAAACCCTACCTCCTCTTCATCTATTCTTATTGTTCTTTCGTTAGTAGGATTTGAATATTTTTACTCAGAAGCTTCAATCGACAATCTTTAGGTTCATATTTTTCCTTTTTACTTAACTTTTGTGTAGTTTTTGTTTGATTTATGAAAGCAATTATATTATTGCTCTTGTTATTTTTTTTTCAATTAGTAGCACTTTAGACTAAATTATGGTGTTTTTGTACTCCGAATGCCTTGATTGGAAGTAATCATATTACTTGTTAAACAAAGATGCAATTTTTCTCCCATCATAATTTTTTTGTCGCCTTCGTCTTCATCAGATTACTTCTAATCCTAAATTCCCAAGTTCTCACCAAATACATTCAGTTCAATCTGGACCTATGTAACTTTCATAGTTTTTATCAATCAATTAAAATATTATCTATTGGTTTCCCTTCTCTCTCATTATACGATGTACTTCTGCACATAATAGTCTTGATAATGTTGGACATAGGATTTGTTGTTTCCATGTTTGTATTGTGGCAGTTTCCTCGAGTATAATTAATTTATTCTGTTGTAGATTTTGATCTTCATAAGTATTTGTAGTATCTTATTTGTAGTGTCTTCTTATTCTATTCAATAAAGTTTAATTTTTATTTTAAAATTTGTTGATTAATTATTAGGTGATAAAGAATGGCTGGAACGGATTTGGCTGCAAAGAAGAAATTATTTTATTTATTAATGGATATGCAAAAGAAACGATTAGACATGTTAAGGTTTTCATACTCTCAAAACAGAACACAAACACATGTATTCATCCATTAATTTACTGCACCCACTATTTAACTTCAAGTCAAAATTTGAAACTATTAAAGATAGAATTTGAATTCGATGCCTTCATGAAAAATGTAGCCATATATCTCTAATTTAATCCAAATTAGAAAATCATCTCATTTCGATATCTACAGATCAAGTTATGGCTAAAATACAGATGCATATCCAGTTACATATAACATATTCCAATACACTTTAAACACCATTATCACTTTATCCCTAAACTTTTATCTTAGTTCTTCTCTTTTCAAGACACTACCCTTGCATTTTCTTTAACTTCAATACGCAATCCAATCCATTTCTAAAACAACTCATGATCCACGTTTTTAATCATCAAAAATAGAACATGAACATCCATTTATAAATCAATTTTTTTTCTGCATTTCTTTGTACATCCTTTTAGGATTCATTCTAAATCTAAATCATCTCTATATTAATTTATGAATTATTAATCATCATACATGTAAAAGCAATACATCTATATATGCATTTCATCACTCACGACTCACTCATCTAAATTTCATGATCAAGTCATCAATCTCAAATTACTTATCATAAATGTTTCATTTAACACTACCTATGAAGATTAACAAGCTACTTACTTGATGAAACTCCAAGTTCTTCAAAAACACCAAGAATCCCTAACTTCTCATGTCAAACGATCATCATCTTGAAGGTGGATTAGGTTAGGTTTTCTTGTGGCAAATGAAAGAGACAATAAGATGAAAATAGCAACTGATAGATGAAAGCAAGGTGTAATGTTGATGGAGGTTTGGTGAATTAAAATCGTGAAGAAGAAGAGAAAGCCACGAAGAAGATGAAAACAAGAGTTGAAATGAAAGACATTAAGGAGAGTGTCATGCAAAAATGTGAAATCGTGAGAGATGACTGGTGAGTGATAGTGACATTGGTCACCTTCCTATGGTCCCATTTGGACCCTTATTAATAACTAGTCTATTTGTGTTGACCCCTGAATTTTTTTAATTATTATTAAGCATGATTTAAATAAAATTTGAGGTCTTGATAGATTAATTTTTGGAGTTAATTATTATGTAATGTTAGTAGGATTTTAGTCCATTGGTTAGTTGAATTAAATTAGTAAGAGTGTAGTGTAAAAAGGGTATTTTTGTTAGGCCACTTAAGAATAAAAGTTTTAAAGCATAAAAGGGAAAGGCAAGGTGGACTTTTTACACTCATTAAGGGTAAAATTGGAAGAAGAAATGTTTTCTTGCTTTGAAGAAGAGAGAAAAACGTGGGAAAGAAGAGAGGAAAAAAACAAAGAGAAGAAGAGAAAGGAGAGAAAGGGAGAGAAAATCAAGCTAGGGTTAAGAGAGATCTTGAAGAGTTTGAAGATATTGAAGCTAAACAAGTAAGTATAAGTATCACTCTTCTTGATTAAATAAATGAACCATGTTTTGATGTTGGTTAAGAGTTATTGATGAATGGTATATGCACATCTGTTTTTGAGTTAATGATCATGATTTATTTGTGAATGATATTGAGTTAAAATGAAGTTGAGAATGAAGAGGAAATGAAGTAGAAAAGATGGTTTAGGTATAAGATGGGTTATATGTGAAATGCTGGAAGTTAAAATCTAGAGCTGAAACATGTTCACTGCGTATGCTTTTGTGAAAGTTCGTCACGGCCAACTCTCCTTAGTTCGTCGCGGCCAACTTGAAGGATTTCCTCTCTTGAAAAGTTCATCACGGCTAGCTCTTGGGTTCACAGTGGCCAACTTGTAAGAATTCATGAGGAATTTTCCTCTCTGGAAAAGTTCGTCATGGCCAACTTTCCTCAGTTCGTCGTGGCGAAGTCTTTCCTGCTTGAATATGTTTTCTTATTTTAGGCATAACTTATTATGTGGTTATCCAAATTGAATGATTTTGCTTTGAAGTAAACTAGAGACATAGAGCTACAAATTTTCTGAAGAAATCGAGTTTTAATTCAGTGTCTAAGAATTTCAATTTCTGGATGGAAGTTGATCACAAAATACTGTTTTAGTATAAACATAGTCCGAAAATGTTTAGGGTAACTTTCAGATGACTAAACCAAATTGAATGATTTTGGTTTCATTAGAAACTTAAGACAATGGGAAACCTTTTCTAGAAGAAAGTGTTTTCAAATTTTTTTTTATTCACCTGATCAAAATAATCATGGAAGATTTACCCAAAGGTCTGGATTTTTGGAAGGGTTTTAGTTCATGAAGCTTAAAAAATGCATGGATTTAAGTATTCTAGAATCAATTATAGTGAATATGCTTTATGGGTTCTCAATTTGAATTCCTATTGAATGGTATTTTTGTCAATGTTGAAGGGGATTAAGAAAGGTAAGAGGAGCACGGGGAGAGGCATCTTTGAGCAAGTAATTAAGTAAGGAATTCAAGGTAGGTTACATGTTTATAATAGAGTTAATAAGCCACTAATGTTTTCTTTTGAATCAAGAGAATAAAATGATTTCAATTGCTCTTTTGAATCAAGAGAATAAAATGATTTCAATTGCTTCATAAATATTACATTTATTGCTTTTGAATGATTTGAGAAATTGTCATGTGTTTGGTATATGAATTTGGTTGACGAATTGTGAAATGATAATGGAAATGCGTTTGAAATATTACATGCTTATGAAAATCATGTTTTCAAAATGTGCCAATTGGGCAATCAGTTTTCAAGTCATGAAATACATGTTATGTGGGTTTATGGTGGTCCATTATGTTATGTCAAGTGCACTTCAACTCTGTTAAAGGCTTCTCCTGCCTGCCTGCTAGTGGCATGAAGCTCCTTCATGGACTCCCATATGTTTATGACTACGTAAAACTATTATGTGGGATTGCGATAGTATGCTATGTGTATGACTACACAAGACCATTATATGGGAATGTGTTAGTACATTCTATTTATGGACCTACCCAAACCATTCTGATGTGCTTATGAATTGTTGACAAATTTGATGACTATATGACTTATGTGATTAGCGAGTTTATCTGACAAGTTGAGATTTAAGAAATATGTGATTTATGGATTCAATATGCATTTTCTATGATAAATAAACATTTCAATGGTTTTGCTTGTTTCTGTGTTATAAATTGTTACCCACGAGCTTTTAAACTCACCCTCATTCCTTCCCTTCTCCAGGTGATAAGCAAAAGATTGAGTGATCTATAGTCAAGCCATCACTCCAAATTTGCTTATGTTGTATTTTGAGTTAGTTTTTGGAAAAACACAATGCTTTAGTTGCATTTCAAGTATTACTTGTTCAAGTATCTTTTGTATTTTAGATTTTGATATCGATGATGTAATGTGACTTAAAATGCCATTAAATCTTTGTAAAACTTTTCCTTTTGAGGTTATTGAAATATGAATTATGTATGGATGAAGTTGAGTTAAAATTAGGCATACTTAAGGAATTTATCGATTTGAGATGATAAATTTTGAATACGAATTGTTGTTATATATAAGTGAGATGTGTTATGGAAAAAGAAAGACAGGAAATTATGAAGAATGAGAATTAGTTGTAAGTAATAAACTAAATTGAATTGTTATGAAATGATGTTGCATTAGAGGAAGTGAATTTGGGACAACTTAGAGTGAAAGTAAGGTTAGGATAGATGTAGAGACCTTTGGAAAGGCTCTTGAGTGAGTTTTGATGACCTTGAGACTTTGCCACGACGAACTTGTCTCGAAAGGTCCTTAGAAAGATTTGCCATGGTTTCGCCGTGGCAATCATATACTTTGTTGTGGCGAACCCACTATTGCTCCTGCAGAAATTTTCCCTCCCAATCCATTGTTTTCAGCGAGGCTTACGTTTTTATGACTCCGGAGTTGGGCTTCGGAATCGAGGCCTAATAATTTGTCTACAATTTCTAATCTAATAGTCTCCCAATTTATCATGACACTTGTCAATAAATCCCAAAGTCATTTATCAAATTTTACACTGCCATTTGACAGTTAATTCTACTACCATTTATCAATTTTCTTGTCGCTTGACATTTTTCCTAGTCCAAAAATATCTAAAATTTTAGAAATTTCCTAAATTTTACCAAAAATTCTAAATCAATAAATATACTCTCCAAATCAAAATTTTTAACACATAAAATTTACAATTCTAAATATAATCACATTTATAAATCAATTATACCTGGAAAAATGTCAATGAATGCATGTACAATCATTTTAATGTGCAAAAATCAATATTCATGTGTGTTTGTATGCTATATTATGAATAAGAATGAAACACACTTTCTAACTTCTCAATAAACTCTTACATGCACTATTCTAGGGCTCTAACCCTTAACATGGGATGACAGGATGTTATAAGGTTTTGGATGTGCTTAGTGAGCTCATCAATTACTACTACAAACAGAAAGGGACTCAAAATAGAACCTTGGTGGAGCCCAATATATATAGAAAAATTCTCAATCTCTCCTCCTATCGTCCTTACTTTAGTTTTTGCACTTTATACATATCCTAATAACCTGTATGTAAGTCATGAACCCCCTCAACTTCTAAACACCTCCACATGATTTCCCTTGGAACCCTATCATACACCTTCTCTAAATCAATATAAACCATATTTGGATACACTTTCTTTCCCTGTAGTATTCCATTATCACTATGGGTATCTTGTCAGATCCTACTGCCTTACCACCCTTCATCTTCCTCAATGTATTCTTAATTTCATCCCTCGTAATCTGTAGGCAGCAAGTAAAATAACGAAACCTCTTAGATGAGCTAAGGTCAACTAAACGGATGTTATCCTCTATGACTTCATTAAAGAGGCTATAAAAGTACCTCTATAATATACTCTTTATGTCATTTTTAGCTACAAAAACCTATCCTACTTCATCTTTTACACAACATACTTGATCAAAATCCCTTGCTTTTTGTTCCATAGCTTTTGACAACTTAAAATATCGTTTTCTCCATCTTTAGTATTCAATCGTTGATAGAGTTTCTCGTAAGCTCTACTTTTAGTTTATGAGATTATCCTCTTTGTCTCTTTCTTTGCCAATTTATACCTTTCTTTATTACTAACTCTCTTTACCTATGTGGAGCTATCCCATAGAGCATTGTAGGTAGCCTTCTTGAATTTAACTTTTTCTTGAACCTCCTCATTCTAATACCGAGACTCTCTCTTACTATCCCTCGACCCCTTTAGATGTACCTAAGGTCTCTGAAGTTGTGTT
The DNA here is from genome assembly GCA_025531925.1 of Erythroxylum plowmanianum. NCBI lineage: Eukaryota > Viridiplantae > Streptophyta > Magnoliopsida > Malpighiales > Erythroxylaceae > Erythroxylum > Erythroxylum plowmanianum. The sequence goes on along the minus strand of JANVCQ010000232.1, from coordinate 27,204,448 downwards.
CCTTAAAAGAGATGCAACTCTCTCCCACATCTGATTAGCATCTCCTACCAAACTCCAGTCTTCTCTATACATTACCCTATCCTTAAATTATTTCACCATATCCCATTTTAAATTCCACCACCTGATTTTAGTGCACCTTATAGAACTTCTCTTCTTCCTCCAATCCTTAATAAAAAGATCCAAAACTAACAACCTATGTTGAGTTAACACATAAGCATAAGGTATCACCTTGCAATCTTTTCAGCTAGACCAATCACTTAGTCGTATTAAGAAGTAGTCAATTTGAGTACTCATAGTTTTGTTCCTAAAAGACACAGATGCTCCTCATTTTTCATGAAAAAGGAATTGGCTATCACCAACTCAAACATTACTGTGAAATCCAACAAAGTTGTCCTACTATCATTCCTTTCACCATACCAAAAACCTCCATGTGTTCTTGAGTAACCATCTGAGGTTTGTTAGATGACTATTAAAATCTCCTCTTAGAATAACCCCGTCATTAGGGTGTATTTGCTGAATCACCTCATCTAGCTCTTTCGAGAAATGACGCTTAATTTGTGCATCTAACCCAAATTGAGGTATACAAGTGCTCACCACATTTATAATGGCTCCTTTTACCACAATCTTTAAGGACATGATTCTATCATTAGTCCTTGTTACCCCCATAACATGTTATATGAGTTCCTTGACGATTAAGATACCTACTCCATCTTGTCATCTCAAACCCCTCGAGTAATAAAGTTTAAATCCATGGATCTCTTTTACTTTAGCCCTCATCCACCTTGTTTCTTGCACGCACACTATATGAATCTTATACTTCTTTAATGTCTCCATTAATTCTAAAGACTTCCCCATGAGTGACCAAATATTCCAAGAACCTATTCGTAAGCTATCAACATCTTTTCTTCTTCTAAACCCAACCTCATTGAAGAACTAACCCTTGTACTCACATCAGAGCTCACAGGCACCATGCCTATCCTAATTCCCAAAACAAGCTAAAGAAGACAAGCATAACAAGCACCACTAGAAGGCCATCCTATTCTCCTTAAAAAGTGGCACCCTAGTATCAATCTTGAGAGAAGCTCACTAGAAACAGTTCCATTATGGGTAAATATCCACAAAGTACCGCTGGAATATTGTTCTACAGAAGGAATGACCCACATAGCTAGAAAAATTAAGACACAATTAGGTATGGATGAAAACATTGCCTTAATAAAGAGGATAGGGTTTGTAAGAGTATGCATAGATGTCAGCATTAAGAACAAGCTTCCTAATTCCTTGAAAATTATGAGGTTGAATGTTATTGGAAGCCTTGAGTAGGACTATATGAAGGAAACTTACATATGGAAACCAAAAAATAAAGAACTGAAGTACGTCTGAAGAGTAAAGGAGACTGAAGTTGAAAACCAAATAGAGGAAGTAAACATTGACAAAGGAGAGGATGCAATTGATAAAAAGGGCAAGGAAACAAAAAATAAGGGTAGACAGGAGGAATAAGCTAGTAAGACAAAGGGAAAGGGAACTAGGTAGCTATGGAGTTTAGAGAATAAGAGGCCTGTGAGGGTTCAGTTACTACTCCAGTATAGGAAAAGTTTAAGCTTTAAGAACTAAGCTAAGTCTAATAGGAAGCTCTCTAAAAGTAGGTAGGAAATCTAAGAGGAAAAATTCTAGTAAAAAAGAAAAAGTAATGATATCTATAATATGGACAGTTAAAGGCCTTAATGGCCTAAATAAAAAATTAGCTACTAAGGATTACTTACTCTTTAAAAAGCCCAACTCTTGTTGTTTTCTTGAAAACCAAAATAAAGAAGGATATGACCAATAAGTATTTGTGGTTCTTCAGGAGGGACTGGAAAGTTTTGACTAACTATAAGAAACACTTTAGTGGCATAATAATGTAGGCCAATTCATTTGAACTAGAAATAATCAAATGGTCCTGCTTAGACCAAGCAATTCGTTATGAAATGATAGTCATCAAGTCCAGAACTTTGGTTACAATATTTGTAGTGTATGAATCCAATTATAAGTTCCAAAGGCAACAACTATAGGAATAATTAATTGGCCTTAACAGGAGTACAAGGATGCCTTAGCTAGTTACAGGTCACTTCAATTACACTCTTAGCTCGAGTGAGGTATAAGGAGGTAAGAATTGGCTTAACAAGAAATGCAAAGAACTCTATAAAATAGTCTAGGCTACAGGGTTAACTGCTCTAAGATCACTGGGAAATTGTTTACTTGAAGCAACAAGCAGGTGGAAAATGGTACCTAATGAAAAAACTTGATAGAAGCATAGTGAATGTAATGTGACTACAACAATATCCTATGAGCTCAGCTACCTTCAGAGAACAAATGTTGGGACCCGATCTCGAAAACCGAACCCCAACCAAAAAGACGAAAAACATATTGAAAACAACAGAAAACATATCGAAAACAAAGCGAAGAAATTCGAATCATAAAGCAAAACGAAAAGCGGACAAGGCGGATCACAAACGAAACTGAAAGACGAATCGGATCAAAAGGCAAAAAACATAAATGCGGAAATAAAATCGAAAGCGGAATAGAACTCAATCAAACTGAACAACACATGTCCGACATCTGAAAATAAAAAACGTAGAAAACTAACGCGTTACGTTGGAAACCGTAGACTAAACCAATCCGAAATTGGTATAAATTTTTTTCTTTTTCATTTCATTCAAACACATACTAATCAATCCAATTTCCCTTTTGGAAACTTATCCTCAAACAAAATTCAATTCATAAAAATTCTTCTTAATCATGCAATATCTCAATTTCATCTTTAAAACAAAACATCTATCTTATACTTATTTTTCTTTTTCTTTTGCCAATAAACACTTATCCATATACTACCCTACAAAAATAGGGCAGCATAACGGCTGTGTTTAAAAAAAACCCAAAAACTTGAAAATGGTAAATAAACACTTCTATATACCAAATCAATCACCCAATTCATCGGACCTCCCGTTCGGAATTCATATCATAAATTACATTTCTAAACCTAAAACACTTCCATAAGTCTCAATCATTCAATCCAACACAACCCAATCATATCCATATACAATCACAATTCATATACCATAAGCATACCATATCATTCACATACATAATTCACTATGCTAGTT
>JANVCQ010000232.1:27185440-27201208 GCA_025531925.1 Erythroxylum plowmanianum | reverse complement strand
TTATGATGTTCTTATTCCTAATAGGAATAGGGATTAGGTTTTCTCTATAAATAGAGAAACTTATGTCTCATTAGATGTGAGATGAAAACCCTAGCCCACCTAGACCTAGTTGTTCGTTCTTCCGAGAGAAAAATGTGCAACATTCAAAAAGGGTTTTAGAACTTGCTAGCACACATTAGCCACTGCCCGAATCTTTCAACCTCGTGTGGATATCGATAGAGGACATTCGCGTATTGCAGTGTCTACAAATCTGAAAAAGAAATAAGTACCAATCCGCGTCAAGAGGTAATTTCATACGTGTTATAATTTTTGGTTATACTTCTTACTGTGTAGTATGGTCCATTCCGCTACGTATTGTGAATACCCGGGCCATAGACGATCCAATAATAATAAAGGTTATTGACTATGTTGAATAAATTATTTAAAAATTGTCTCATTTTTGAATAATTGAAGGGCTTTGTTAAGCATGGTACCCCATTTTCCATAGGGCTTATGATTCAATACCAACATCTTTGTATGTCTATCTGAGGCTTGATAGCACAAGAATAACAATTCCAACTTTATTGGTTTCTTGGCTTGTATATGGCTAAATAAGAGTTCTAGTCCTAGTTTTATAACCACCTTTATGTTCTCCATAACTCCATTTTTACCATTTTATCTTTTATCTCCTACTCTCTAGGAATTTGGTCATATTAGTTAGCAAATAATAAATTAAGATATCAACTATAAATATCAAAGTAATTGTTTTGATTTGGAATGTCTAGAATTGTTATTTAAATTTTAATTAGAGATTTTTCATCTCAAGTTAAACTAATTTATTGTTTATGTTTGTGTTAAGATTCTAACACTCTTACAGCTAACAAAAATTCTTATCTTCACTGTATCTTCTTATTCCTATAATTTAGGTACCAGAATAGTTTAATCCATAATGGCTTCAACATATTCTTCCATCCACCTACCTAAAATATAAAATCCCCTCAGTAACCTATCAAATGCACAAAATACCAGCCCTCATTTGCCAACAATATAACTAGCTTCCATTAAAAATATAATGAACACTCTATTATTGATGTGATAGTCTTAAAAGTCCAAGTCAGTGATGTTCCTCCCTACCCTACTACCTGTGCACTAATTATATTCTTAGAGCATCCAATAAAGGTAAGAAGAATGAAATTCCTTTGAGTTCTTATAAGCCACAATAATCTACTTGGTAAAATGCAGAAGAATAAGATGTAGATAGTTCAGGGTGGCAATAAAGTTAGACTTTACAACCACATATAAAAATGGAATTCCTAATATTTGAATGTAGCAACCCCCTTAGGTGGATCTTCAAAAAGGAGAAATATTTTTGCTTCTACCAAACCTTGAATGAACTAAAAGTTGATATTGTTGCTATGTTGGATTTAGTTTTATGGCTTAATAATGAATGAACTCTAATTTTTGGGACAAACTTGTTAAAAGTGCACAAGAAAACTATGGTCCAACTAAGGTTTAGAATCTAAAAGAATGCTTATGAAGTATCTGCCAAAATGGATAGTTTAGGAATATTGTCAAAAGTTCACATAATGATTAACAAGAGTGACGAACTAGTCAAATAATTGCTTTTTGGGCACTTTTCTTTGTGGCTTACATAAGAATCTCAAAATAGATGTATGTATTCATAAATCAAGCACTGTGTATAAGGACATAAGTTAGGCCATAAATTTTGAGTCTAAATTAGACCTAAATTGTCTAACTAATAGATGCCAGAAGTTTGGCCATTCAAAATTGAGTCTAAATTAGGAGGGGATGTTTTTCATTTTTAATTTAAACTGTTGAAAGTATAAATGATAAGGGGTCCCATATAAAGTCCCCAACACCTCATTCCAATATATAGAAAAAGAGAATTATAGTTAAGGTATTCATTATATTAGAATCTCAAATTTCAATCTTTAATTCACAAACATAAACTTTTTTTAGGAACCTAGTTTTCTAACACACCTACAAACACACACATTTGGTACCTCTCTTTCCAAATTTCAAACCCCTCAATGTTTATCCCAATTTTCAAAAATTTTACGTTGAAAAACATATCTCATATTTATTGTACTTAGGTTACCAACTTCCATATTTCCATAGGGATCATACCTTTCAAGATTATCTATATGTGAGATCTTCCACCAGTCCATCCCTTTGCTCTATGAGAAATATGCCTAGTTGACCTAGAAGAATAGCTTATTCTCTAATATGACACGATGAAAATATTAAGAGCCAATCTTTTGAAGGCTTAATCATCCATAAAAAATAAAGACAACTAAGTTTTAATGTTGGCAATGTTCTCTTTCTAAGGATTCAACCTTATTGCTAACAATCACTTGCTAAACATAGGTACGATTGAGTTCTTTCAAAATTTTTCATTGTGTTGGACTAATTGTCGGAGTTATGTAAATATATTACCTTGGAAAGCAAGTGTATTTACATATAACTTAATTTTCTTCCACTTATTTTTTTTAATCAAAATATTTATTATTAATAAAATAAAAAAGTTTGGTTTTATTTGTATGAGCATTATATAACTAGTCATAAGGTATCAAGATTTTTTTGTAAGTAATATACATATACATGGAGATGTACGGGAAACATTTATATTATTAGAATCTAAATTAGTTGATTCACAATTGAATAATCAAGTTGGTCACTTGATTATGGTTTAGACTGTAGTGTTGAGATTTATCTCCATGTAAGTAAAAGAGATTACTTCAAGAAAATGATGAGTTTCATATCATGATATAGTTGATTATCGATAATGGCACTATTAAATGAATCTTGAATCACGTATGTTTTTAAAGACTAAAGTAGGCTGTTACTTTAATCTTAAAACATACACCTTATCATTCTTTTATTATCCACAATCTTAATGAGTGGTGAACTCATATGTCTTTCATTATAGTTCTTGATATGATCGAAATGGATTTTTACAAAGTATCAATCTAGTGTCTGCATGTTAGAATTATTAATTGAAACATGTATCACAAAACATTCACTCAAATAAAGAGTTTATAGTGATATCATTGCTTCTAGATGTTTTACAGAGATTGGTGATTAAATTGGCGCTAGTAGTTTGATGGACTAACTATCCATTTATTGGAGTTATGTAAATATAATACTCTGGAAAGCAAGTGTATTTACTTATAACTTAATTTTCTTCTAGTTACTTTTGTAATGAAAATATTTATTATTAATAAAACAAAAGAGTTTGGTTTTTATTTGTGTAAGCATTATATATCTAGTCATCAAGTACCGAGATTCTTTTGTAAGTAATATACACATACACAAAGATGTATGGGAAATATGTATATTATAAGAATCTAAAAAAATTGATTCATGGTTGAATAATCAAGTTAGTCATTTGATTATGGTTTAGACTGTAGTATTGTCATTTATCTCCGTGTAAGTAAAAGATGTTACTTCAAGGGAATGATGAGTTTCTTATCATGATAGTAGTTAACTATCGATAATGGCACTATTAATTCAATATGGAATCAAGTTTTAAAGAATAAAGTGGGTCAATTACTTTAATCTTAAAACATACAACTTAAGCATTCGTTTATTATGGATCACAATCTTGATGAGCGGTGAACTCATATGTGTTTTGTTATAATTCTTGATATGATCGGAATGGATTTTTACAGAGTATCAATCCAGTGTCTGTATGTTAGAATTATTAATTGAAACATATATCGGGGACATTCACTCAAATAAACAATTTATAGTGATATCATCACTTCAAGATGTTTTACGGAGATTGGTGATTAAACTAGCGCCAGTAGTTTGATGGACTAGCTACCCATCAGGTCTTAACATCAAGATGAGATCTTGTGTGTTAATTACCGTATAGAGTAAAATGGGAGATCTAGAAGGAAAAACTAGCATAAGGGCAAAACTATAATTTTATCTTTTATTGGGTGGACGACTATAATATGGTTCATATTAGAGTTTGCAATTGGACATCTTATTTGAAACATGTGTTCTCATAATATTTACTAATTCAAGAGTTCAACTAATTATCTTTAGTGGAATGGCATTTGGTTAACGAGCTGGAATTAATTCTAATGAGATCAAATTAATTCTGAGTTTATTGGAGCTTGACTTATATAAGTCCAGTTAGATTCCCTATTTGGCTTCTAGGAAGGTTATTAAACAAAGTAAGAAATACAAATAGAGGTTTTAAAGCCCATAATTGAATGTTGGGCTTACTTTAATTAATTGTTAATTAGAAGCCCATATGAACATCTAGAAATGGGTTAGATTTTGGTTTAATTTGAATAATTAGATTAATTAAATTAAATAAAAGTTATTAAAGATAAAAGGAGATGGATTTTCAGTTTTAATGGGCTAAATGTGCAGCTACACATTTAGCATTCATTTGCTACACTTAAGATGGTTTTTAACATGTTTTATCATCATTAAATGGAGTAATAACCTTATCATTAAATGGTTTAATGGTGGTCTTTTAATGATAGCATGTAACCTATTAGCATTCATTGGCTTAAAGAAGAAAGAGGTTCATTTGATGAACCATTTTCCTTCTTTTCATCACAAAACCAAAATTGATATGTATTTTTTAGGTTAATGGTCTCTTCATATAGCCATCTTAAAACAAATGAGAAGAGTCTCATTTATTGGCTTCTTTATGATTGATTAAGGAAGGACATGATATATTGGATGCACTTCACTTCTTCCTTTGAGGCATAACCAAAATTGAGAGAAAGAATACAAGGGGTTGTTGAATTTTTATCTCTCTCTCTCCTATCTTTCATGGGCTGGCCAAAATTTGCATGAGAGGTATCTCATCTTTGGCTTCTTTTTGCTAAGACAAAATCAAGATTTCTTCTCCTTTCCTACCAAAGGATCTTATTAAGTAACGAAAAGAGGATACATTGTCGAAAATAGGATAGCACAACGAGGAGTCAAAGTTGTCACAAAGGAGTCAGTAATAATTTTCATCTTATTTCTATGTAAATTATTTTCCTTATACCGTATCATATATGGCTATGCATGTTGATTTGGTTATCTTGCTTCCGCTGCAATTTTGATTTCTAAAAAAAGTTTTGAAATTTACCATTTTAGCCAAATCTTGCATGCTTAATTTTTCGATCCAACATTTAGAGGATGGAGAATGGAGCGAATGTCTATCACTCTTGTTGATAGTTCTTTGAATTGAAGTGCATGTTGATTTTGGCTAAATATGTGAAGAATATTTTCTTCATGAAGTATTATGAGTTTCAAGTACTTAGGTTGTGTTTATTGAAATGATTTTTGATGTCTTTTACTATTGTTTGGGAAAATTGTTGTTTTTATTTTTTGTTCTTGTATACTCTAGTATTCTTTATTTTGTTTGGGGATAAGCATAGTTTATTATCGGGGAATTGATGTGCCTAATTTATGTTGATTTAACTTGCATTCATATCTTGATTTTGGTTACAAATTCTTGTCTTCCAATCCAAAGTTGAAATGAATTTAGTGAAAATGGCATGAATATTGCATGAATGTTGAGTGGAGTTTCTTCTAAATGTTGCATGAAAACAAGAAAAATTATGCATGAAAGAAGGAATGTAGACACAAATTATTCATGTAACAATAATTAATTAATCCATTCATATTAATGGAGTCATACTTGTGACTTTCTGTGTCATGGGTGTGACATAATTTTCTTTAATTGTCTTAATATTACATGTCATCTATAGGGTTTCACGCTAAACCTAGACTCGCACTACAAACAGAAAATGAAAAATGTTGAAGGCAAAAATAAACACACACGGGGAGAAAAAGTTGAAGAAAAGAGACAACAAAGAAGGCTGGAGGTGAAAAGAACAGAAGACTAGTCGGTAGTGAAAAAGAAAAGAAACAACAATAGATAGACACAAGACAAAGTTGAAGTCAAGAGGAGCATCCGTTCTTTTAGGTGATAGAGAACAGAGGCAGAGCGAGAGAGCCAAAACTAGGGAGTTGTTAACATCTTAATCTGACCATTCATTTGTTTACTATCTCTATTTTATCTCTGTTGCATTATGGAACTCCTATGTTGAATTTATTTCTCTAATTAGAGTTTGATAGTTCATTTTGATTATTCACTTTGTTTATTGCTTTATTACTTCTCTATTACTGATAAAGATGAGATTGAAGTATATGAAGATGATCAACCTCATTTATTCCATGATGGATTGATTATTCTTAAGAATTAATGAATCTAGTTTGGTCGACTATGCATGATTGAGTTACTATTTTATTGTCTTATTATTTTCTATAGCTTCTAAGTTTATTAGATGTAATAGTGTAGCCAACCTTTGCATCATTTAGATATTAAATGAAGGATCGAGAGAAGAAGTTTAATATTGGAATAAGAAACTACAGACACTTGGGTTAAGAATTAGAAATATATTAACTTAAGTGGGTAATTGTTAGTTCATAATTAATTTGGATAATAACCTTGTTGAATATGAAAGTTAGATTTAGTTTATTATTTGAACTAATTTAGAACCCAATTGGTAATTTTAGAAGGCAATTATCAAATCAATTCATCTTAGTCATGCATAGGAGATTAAATTATTGAATTTAATTTCTCAAGAGTTTCCCACATTGATTAACCAATTCTTTCTTGCTTCTAATTAAATTAGTTTACTTTTTAGTCTAATTGTGTGATTCTCCTTAAGCCTTTACTCAAAAAATTGAGATAGAATGTTTAGGATTGCATCTGTTTTTATTTATATTCAAGATTAATTTGAGTGAATCAATTTCCCCTCTTTGAGAGACGACCCTAGGTAATCAACTACAACTACCTTGTATCCTTGTGAGTAGAATAGCCTAGGTATTTTTTAGAACTTATTTTGGCACAACACTAAGAATCATTGGATTGAATGGAAATCCTTATGTCGCCCCATGAAGGAAGATGGTGTTGGATTGCAATGTTTGTATAACATATATTTAGCCCTTTTGGCTAAGCTTTGGTCACGGTATCTAGTGGGTAATTCTTTATAGGCATCCTTCCTAGCAGTTAAGTATGGTACTAAAGGCGATCCTAAGGCGATTCAGCCTATACTAACTTAAAAAAAATGTTAGATATTCGTGAGCAGATTCAAGATTGTATTGTTCACTCTGGCAACAAACTCATATGGAAGGACACAACTATTAGGGATTTTTTGACATCTTCTGCCTATAACTGTGTTAGAGATGTGGGCACTTGAACTATAATAGTTAATAATATTTGGCATAAAGGAGTTCCTATGAAAGTATCAGTTTTCATGTTGCACTTATGGAAAAATAGGCTTCATCTGGATATTAACTTGTGAAGGCTAGGGATTTTTGGACCTTCAAGATGCAACTACTGTCAAATAGTTGCGAAGAATCTCTAGATCAGGTGCTCCTTTTTGGGGATTGGGCTAGGCACCTTTGGAGGGTTGTCAATATGTCCTTTGGTTTTGCGAATCCTTGCTTTAGGCATAAAGACATGCTAATATGGTCAGGTAAGATAGGGGCAATTTGGCTGTGAGACTGGTCTTTCATGTGCTACCATTTTTCATTAGTTGGAATATCTGGAAGATGCGTTGGTAGGCAAAATTTTGTTGGATCGCCTCCTCTTATCTCTCTGGTGATCTCAAAGATTATTGATTTTATATCTTATGTTTTATAGGATCCTCTTTCTCCAGCCATTTTAGTTAAACATTTGCAAGATGTGGTGGAGACTATTGAAATGTATGTTTGACCCCGCAAGGTTTCCCTAGTATGTTGGTGTAAGCCCTCCCTTGAATTTCTGAAACTGAATTTTGATGGTGCATCAGGAGGGAACCTAGGGCTAGGAGGAGGTGGCATGATTGTTCGAGATGAGTTAGGAAGGTGTGTATTGGCATTTGCATTCCCTATACAACATGTTACGAGACTAGAAGTAGAAACATAATCTCTTTTGCAAGGATTGAAGCTTTGTGCTGAATTATTACCCAATTCTCGAGTAATAGTTAAATAGGACTCCAAAGTTTTGATTGACATGTGCCATGGTAGAGTTCAGACTCCATGGAAGATGACGAATTGGTTAGTTGAGATATCAGGTTCTCCTTTTCGGATGGTTTTTTTCATTATTATAGAGAGGCAAATCAAGCGACAGATTTCTTATCAAATTTGGGATGTTCGTTGGAGGGTTTAACCACCTACAGTACTCAATCACTAACACCTCGTACCTTGAGGGATATATTGACTTTAGATAGGTCAGACTTCCCTTTATTAAGAGTAAGAACTGTTTAAATGCAATAGATAATAGAAATGTTGGAGTTTGTAATTTCTTTATATTTTTATGTATTTGATGGATGACATCTAGTGCTAGATTACTTGTTAATGCCAACTTTGCTCGTTTTAGGCAGGTCAGGTTCATGCCCTCTGCTATGTACTTTTTGCTTTTCTTATTAATAAAATAAGGTACTCATCCCCTCCAGAGTGCCGCCTTTGATAAAAATAAAACTATGTATAATAAGGGAACCTCAAATTTCTAAGATTTTTTTTATTAATTTATTTTCAATATTATTTATCTTCTTAGTTTTAAATAACTTATTAGTTTAATCCTCTTCAATTAACTCTCATATTATATATTTTTTAAGCTAAGATTTATATATTGGTACTAATTCTTTATAAGATCGATGATATGGAATATGATAGACCCCTAAATCTAGACTGCGAGATCGTGCAAGTGGTGGCGAGCCTTGACTAATGCTTGGCACGCAAGTCAGCATAAGAAAGGCGTGTTGGCGAGGAACAAGGCAAAGTCTTGCGAGTTGGCGAGATTTGATACATGTGGGCATGCGTAGGCGTGCATTGGGGGAAATCTTCAACGAGACGTGAGATTCGAATGCGAGGCTGCGCGTAATTGGAAAACTAAGTCATGTGAGATTTGAGGGTGCGCGAAAAGGCGCAAAGGTATGTGAGAGACCCCGAGAGGATACGTGAAGGCATGCGAGCACGATGAGACGCATAAACACCTAACTTCAGCGAGGCAGGTCAAAGATATGTAATATAAGTGAGGTTGAATACTAACTCAAATTGTGACTTATGAATTAGTCATGGAGCGATGAGATTGCACCATAAATGAGCTTGATCATGGAAGATGGACTTGTCCATGGTTGTGCATTGATGGACTTATGTGCGGATAGGTTGTGGTGAAGACACATCAGCAGTGATGTGGCAACTGTGGATGATGTAGCACATGATGATGTGGCGGATAAGATCACCATGAATGAACATCATCTTTAAGAGACAAAGATCTCATGGAAGGATCATCTGAAGATAGAGGAGATCTTTGTGGATAAGCATAATCTTTCCTAGTAAATCTTTTAAATGTGGTGTAATCTTATCAGATAGGATAAGATTGTTATCTTAACTAGTAGAGTTCTACTAGGACTCTTAGTCATCTGGAGGAGCCTATAAATAGCTCATTAGAGTTGAGAGCTTTTGGTGGAGAGTTCTCATTGTAAGGGCTTCGAGTAGGGAGTTCTTGTAAGGGCTTCGAGTAGGAAGTTCCTTGAGTGCTTCGAGCAGGAGGTACTCGTGTCTTTTGTTAACATTTTGTTAAGAGTTAATGAAAAAAGTAGCTTCGGCTACATTTAAAAATCTCTTGTTGCTTTCTTTACTCTATTACACTTGTGTTCTTTTCGTGTGTGAGGGAAACACTTAAACACTTGTGTGCACGAGAGGTGTTCGAGGGCTAACAAAATTTTTGACGACATTCACGTGAGAAGGTTAAATCTTTGCTTAAGCGGACCTAAGTGGGATTGCCGTAAGAAGGTGGGTATGACTTACAGTGAAAGTTCGAGTCCAAGAAAAACCTTTGTAACAACTGGTATCAGAGCCAATCTGGAGTGATGACTGGTGGAAGTAATATGACAAAAAGGGTTACTAGAATAGAGGTGATTCTTGAGTCTCTATCCCCGACGGATGAGGGAGTAGTTCCTTTGTTGGAACGTATAGCAGCCTTGGAGAGGGAACTTCAAACTACTATGAGAGCACTCGAAGAATAGGTAAAGGCTCATGAGGACATGACCTATAAATTGTTGGTGCTCAAATGTGCGATGTTGAGGCACGGCACAGGTGTCCGAGTGGAAAGCACTATGGCGAAGGTGCGAGAGCCACAAGTTTTCGATGGAAAACGAAATGCCAAGGAGCTGAAAATTTTCTGTGGGATATGGAACAGTACTTTGTAGCAACAAAGGTGGCAAACTTGGAGAAGGTGTCAATCACAGTGATGTACCTGGTGGGTGATGCGAAGTTGTGGTGAAGAACGAGAACCTCCAATGACATCAGTGCTAGTAGACCTAACATTGGCATTTAGGAGAAGATGAAGGAGCTAACGGATCAGTTCCTACCCAACAACACTTCTTGGCTCGTGAGGGAAGCTTTGAAGGGATTGAAGCAAGACGGCTCGGTGAGGGAGTATGTAAGGAAGTTCACATCGGTGATGTTGGACATACGGAACATGTCGGAGGAGGACAAGTTGTTCAACTTCATTAGTGGCTTCCAAGGTTGGGCACAAATGGAGCTTTAGAGGTAGGACGTGAAGGACCTCCCTAGCGCAATAGCGGCAGCAGATGCCTTAGTGGATTTCCAATTGCCACCACCAATTCTATCCTACAGAGAGGGCAAGAAAATGGTGGAAACCGGGATGGCAAGGAGAAAGGCAAAGAGAAGGTGGGAGAATCTTCTCAACATAAGAAGAAGTAATAGAAGGGATTGGTTGCATGCTTCATCTGTCAGGGGCCACATTTTGCTCGAGAATGCCCGCAGAGGAAAAAGGACGAGGAGCAGATGAACTCCATAGTCATAAAGGACAAAGGAGGGAGCGATGGAGATGATTTGGGAGAAGGGGCCATCAACAACATCGCTTATATAAATTGTATAGGCCTCATAGAGAAGCGCCCATGCAAAAGCAAACTCAACGAAAAGAGGAGATGGTGCGAGAAAAAGGTGCCATTGGAAGAGAAAGCTTGCTCCAGTCTTCGACAGTCGGTGAAGGAGTCTTTGAGGGAACCACTCATGAAGGAGTGCCCATAAATTATTTTGACGAGGGCGTCAAATTCTTCTAGTGGGGGTAGTTTATTAGACCCCTAAATCTAGACTGCGAGATTGTGCGAGTGTTGGGGAGCCTTGATCAATGCTTGGCATGCAAGTCGACACGAGGAAGGTGTGTTGACTAGGAATAAGGCAAAGTCTTGCGAGTTGGCGAGATTCGATACGTGTGGGTATGTGTAGGCACACATTGGGTGAAATCTTCGATGAGACGTGAGATTCAGATGCGAGGCCACGTGGAGTTGAAAAACTAAGTCATGAGAGACCCAAGGGTAAGTGAGAAGGTGCAAAGGTATACGAGAGACCCCACGATGATGCGAGAAGGCATACGAGCACAACGAGATGCATAAACACCTAACTTCGGCGAGGTAGCTCAAAGGTATGTAATATATGTGAGGTTAAATACTAACTCGGATTGTGACTTGTGACTTAGTTATGAAGTGATGAGATTGCATCATGAATGAGCTTGATCATGGAAGATGGACTTGTCTATGGACGTGCATTGATAGACTTATGTGCGAATAGGTTGTGGTGAAGACACATCAGCAGTGACGTGGCAATTGTGGATGATATGACATATGATGACATGGCGGATAAGATCACCGTGGATGAACATCAACTTTAAGAGATAAAGATCACATGGAAGGATCATCTGAAGATAGAGAAGATCTTCGTGGATAAGGATAATCTTTCCTAGATAGGGTAAATCTTTTAAATGTGGTGTAATCTTATCAGATAAGATATTAGCTAGTAGAGTTCTACTAGGACTCTTAGTTATCTAGAGGAGCCTATAAATAGCTCATTAAAGTTGAGACCTACAGATCATATTAGATCAGAGTTGAGAGCTTTTGGTGGAGAGTTCTCATTGTAAGGGCTTCGAGTAGGGAGTTCTTGTAAGGGCTTCGAGTAGAGAGTTCCTTGAGTGTTTTGAGTAGGAGGTACTCGTGTCTTTTGTTAACATTGTGTTGAGAGTTAATAAAAGAGGTAACTTCAGCTACATTTAAAAATCTCTTGTTGCTTTCTTTACTCTATTACACTTGTGTTCTTTTCGTGTGTGAGGGAAATACTTCAACACTTGAGTGCGCGTGAGGTATTCGAGGGTTAACGAAATTATTCGGCGACATTCACATGAGAAGGCTAAATCTTTGCTTAAGCGGACCTAAGCAGGATTGCTGTACGAAGGTGGGCGCGATTTGCGGTGAAAGTTCGAGTCCAAAAAAAACCTTTGTAACAGAATATGTCTAATTTTATTTGTTATATACGGTGGAATCTATACACTTACAGACTAATAATAATAGGTGATTATCATAAACCAAGCATTGAAAGATTTTGATAGAATATCTAGTTTAAGGATTAATGGTAGCAAGTTTGGCTTAATCGATTCTATGAATTCAGAAAGTATAGCTTATAAACTTCAAGAATTGAGTGCTTTTGCTTGCAATCAGTAGAGCTACTTATCGTTGAATTTATCCACCACTAGTTGTCTTCACCCGATTCAAAAAATTGATAGCAAACTCTCCAGCTAAGCTGCATGCATTTGGATGCCCTTTTATTTGTAAAGGCATAACAATTAAGGGTGTTATGGTTACCTTTGAGTCTATCTATTATAATGTGCCATTTGATAGGTGTAAATTATACTATATTTTGATAGATTTTTAAGTGAGCTTTTGACTATTTCTTAAATGATTATCATGTATATAGCCTTAGAATTAAGTTATTATTAGTGTTTGTTTATATTTTAAGTGTTTGTGTGGTTTTGAGCATGATTTGGATCTTAATTTTATGTTTTAAGAGGTGTGTGATGTGTGTTTGAGTGTATGGAAGCAGGAAATTAAAAAAAAAGAAAAGAATTAGAAGTATGGAAGTAGGTCACAATCATGATTTGCTTGTCACGATCGTGATAGAAAGCACTGACAATAATTCCAGAGAATTTAAACTTTTCTAGCATATGACTCTTTTTGTAATTTTAATGATTCGGGGCTATTTTTGTAACCAAATTAAGTGGGTAAACCCTAGAAGCCTCAAGAACTATTCAAGAACATAAAACACTAAAAAAAGAGTAGCCTCCATCTCATTAAATTGAGATTAATCTAAGAAAGATCAAGAGGAGCATCAGCTGTCCAACATTTCCAAATCTACAGATTCAACTCCAGATCAAGTTTTTTATATTTCCTTTTGTTATTTTCATTAAACTTAATATGTGAACTAGATTGGAAGATTTTATTCCTGTTGATGATGTTTTAATTTCATATTTTTGTTCTTCACTTATTTTGTTACTTAAACACTTTTGATTTCAATACAATGTTTTGGGTGTTGTGACATTTGTGTTTGCTTATATTTCGACAATAAATTGAGAGAGTGAATCCACAGTAATCTAATTAGATTGGATAATGAGAGTTGATAATCGAATAAGTCACTAATATCAAATTGATGATCGTACAAAGAGAGATCTTGTGTGAGAACTTAATTATCCAATAGATTACTTAAGAACTAGTTGAAAATGTGGGGTTGTTTTTGTTAATTGAGAGGTTGCAAATCTAGAATTTCGTTATCAATTAGAGATTATTAATTGGGGTTAAATGATTAGGTCAAACCCTTCAAAAATCTAGGATCGACATCAAATTGAATAAAAAATGGTAAAGGAAGCAAAATGATGGCAGAACAAATCCTATACTTTCATACTTAATCATCCTTATTTTATTGTGACAACTCAATTGTTAAGTGGTTTAGTGTTCAATTTTCTTTGATTGTTTAATTTTTGAGTTTATTTTCTCTCATATCATATTTCACAACCTTAGACAAAGTTAAGTTCATTTAAGTTCAACTAATTCCTCATGGGATCGACACCTCAATTACTATAAGTATATGATTTATATATTTGCAGAGTATTGAGGGTGTTTTACATTAGGTAAAACTTGCTCAACAAGTTTTTGAAACTATTGTCAGGGAATTAGTTTAGGAATTTTTGAATTACTTTATTTTAAGGAATTTTTACCCTTTCTTATGATTATGGTACCAATCACAAGAAATTAAAAAATAAAAAAGAGAAGGAAGTTTGGATGCAAGGTAAAAGACATATCATGTTGGACCCCAAACTTTTCTTAGAAGACTAGAACTAATACATGAGAAATGTGGATATGTCCATATTCTGCTTTGGTTTCTGGTGGATAAGAGATTTTGAAATGAGAAGAATTAAGGTGAAAGTTAGAAGTAGAATGAAAGCAAAAAATGAAGTTGAATTTGTGTAGTAAGTTGATGAAGAATATGTACATATGTGTATGTTCTGTTGTTGGTATTCATGATTAATCATGGACTATATATTTTTCTTTGGATGATATTGATTTGAGATAGATTTGAGAATGAGGAGTAAATGAAGTAGAAAAGGTGATCTTGGTATGAGTTGTGTTAAGGAAACATTGTGAAACAAAATGTGTGGTTGATCTGGAAAATATTCATGGCATATCTTCAGTCTTTTAGCCACAACTTTTTCTCTAGTTATCCAAACGAGATGATTCTTAATTTGGATTAAACTAGAAATATATGGATACATTTCTTATGAAGATATTAAATTTAAATTCTGTCTTTAAGAATCTCAAAATCTATCATAAAGTTGAGAACTGGGTGTAGTACATAGGTGGATGAACAAAAAATCGTATTCTAAATTCGAGGGCAATTTTCGATTGATCTAGGCTAGATTAGAGAAAGTTGTCTCTTAAAAGTTGTAGATATTTCTTTTAGCTTTCCAACGATATATAGTATGGAATTTTTGGACTTCTAGGCTGAAAGTTATGGTCCTTGTAAAGGAAGATGTATCTTCTGTCTTTCGCTTCTTCTATGTTTTGTATCCTCTATGTTTTGCTTCTTCTGCCTTTTGCTTCTTCTGTGATGACGTCATCTTCTTTAGTGTTTTTTCTATGATGACGTCATCTTCTTCTATGTTTTGCTTCGTCTGTGTTTTGCTATCTTCTGTCTTTTGCTTCTTATATCTTTCGCTTCTTATGTGTTTTGTATCTTCTGTCTTTTGCTTCTTCTGTCTTTCGCTTTTTCTGTGTTTTGTATCTTCTGTCTTTTGCTTCTTTTGTCTTTCGCTTCTTCTGCGTTTTGTATCTTCTGTCTTTTGCTTCTTCTGTGTTTTGTATCTTCTATTTTTTGCTTCTTCTGTCTTTCGCTTCTTCTGTGTTTTGTATCTTCTATCTTTTGCTTCTTCTGTCTTTCGCTTCTTTTGTGTTTTGTATCTTTTGTCTTTTAATTCTTCTATCTTTCGCTTCTTCTATGTTTTGTTGACGCATCGTCTTATGTGTTTTGCTAAAGGTCTACTTTGTCACTGCGAACTTTTCTCGAAAGCTCTAGTCTCCTGTTGACTTAAATTCAGCACACTGACTCCCTTCTCCTTAAGGTTCCTACAATCAACAATAGCAATTTGCAGTATCAATTGTTCTCAGAAAAATTAAAAAATGCAATTAATACCAATTTGTGAAAATTTTTACTATCAAATTGCATTAAATAAAAGTGCACACTCAAGGGTTAATTTAAGCACAAAATCAAGAATTAAGAGTCAAAAAGTATAGTCAAGGCTATGAAAGTGTCTCCAATTTACATAATAAACTTAGGCTCAATCAAATTCCCCCATACTTAGACCTTTGTACTCCTGGACAAAGTTTATAAGAGTCAAAGAGACACAAGTGT
>JANVCQ010000232.1:27173996-27185340 GCA_025531925.1 Erythroxylum plowmanianum | reverse complement strand
TGGAGTAATGTACAGATAATATCAGTTGTGTAATTTACTGCTTTGAGGTTATGAAATGAGAAATTATGGTTTAAAAAAAATTAGTGAATTTCATATTAATGCTTTATGATGTATGATGCCATGTGAAGTGTTAGTGATTGTTCGTAGCGCACCCTTATCGTAGGGTGTGTGTTAGAATGACCTACGGGCGTCCCGGTACATATTATATGGTAAGGGGGTGCTACAGTTACTTTCCTAATCCTATAAGTAGATGACATTCTACTCATTAGAAATGATGTAGGAATGTTATCTACGGTTAAAGGATGGTTGAACGAACAGTTCTTAATGAAGGATTTAGGAGAGGCTAGCTATATTCTAGGGATCAAACTTATAAGGGATCCTAAAAATAAACTAATAGCCTGGTCTCAAATAACCTACATTGAGAGCATGCTCAATAAGTTTGCCATGCAAGATTCCAAGAGAGGTTTCACACCTACTAGACATGGAATCAAACTTCCAAAGGAGCAAGTACCTAAGACTCAAGAGGAGGTCAAACACATGCATAACATTTCATATGCTTCGGCAGTTAGAAATTTAACATATGTTATACTTTACACTAGACAGATATCTGTTACGCAGTGGGACTGGTAAGTAGATTCAATCCAATCCAGGAATGGAGCATTAGACTACGGTAAAGTACATACTGAAGTATCTTCGTAGGATGAAGAACTTAATGCTTGTTTACTCTGGAAGTAACCTTATTCCGATAGGATATACAAATTCTAATTTCCAATCAGATGTTAATTCAAAGAAATCAACTTCTGGTTCTATATTTGTTTTAAAAGGTGGAGCCAAAATCTGGAGAAGTGTTAAGTGTGTTGCTGATTCGACTATGGAGGCTGAATATGTTGTTTCTTGTGAACCAAAAAAAGAAGCAGCCTGGCTCCACAAGTTCCTAAATAATTTAGAGGTGGTTCCTGAGGCAGAAAAGACCATTACACTTTATTCTCATAATATTGGGGTAGTGGCTAATTCTAAAGAACCTCGAAACTGTAAAGTTGTCAAACACATTGAGAGAAAGTATCATATCAAAAGGGAGATAATGTGGTGAGGTGAATGTGGTAAAGATTCCCACACAGCAAAACCTTGCTGATCCATTTACGAAGACACTGTCTCAAAAAAGTTTTGAGGGTCACATAGCAAGGATAAGAAGGAGGGATATGTTAAACTTGCTTCAGGGCAAGTGGGAAATTGTTGGAGTTATGTAAATATAGTACCCTAGAAAACAAGTGTATTTACTTATAACTTAAATTTCTTCTAGTTACTTTTGTAATGAAAATATTTATTATTAATAAAACAAAAGAGTTTGGTTTTTATTTGTATAAGCATTATATATCTAGTCATAAGGTACCGAGATTCTTTTATAAATAATATACATATACACAGAGATGTATGGGAAACATGTATATTATAGGAATCTAAAATAATTGATTCATAGTTGAATAATCCAGTTGGTCGTTTGATTATGGTTTAGACTGTAGTGTTGCAATTTATCTCCGTGCAAGTAAAAAAGGTTACTTCAAGGGAATGATTAGTTTCATATCGTGATAGTAGTTGACTATCGATAATGGCACTATTAAATGAATTTGGAATCAAGTATGTTTCAAAGAATAAAGTGGGTCGTTACTTTAATCTTAAAACATACAACTTAAGCATTCGTTTATTATGGACCACAATCTTGATGAGTGGTGAACTCATATGTGTTTCATTATAATTCTTGATATGATCAGAATGGATTTTTACAGAGTATCAATCTAGTGTCTGCATGTTGGAATTATTAATTGGAACATATATCAGGGAACATTTACTCAAATAAAGAATTTATAATGATATCATCACTTCAAGATGTTTTACGGATATTGGTGATTAAACTGGCGCTAGTAGTTTGATAGACTAGCTACCCATCAGGTCTTAACACCAAGATGAGATATTGTGTGTTAATTACCATATAGAGTAAAATAGGAGATTTAGAAGGAAAAACTAACATAAGGGCAAAACTATAATTTTACCTTTTATTGTGTAGATGGCTATAATATGGTTCATATTAGAGTTTGCAATTGGACATCTTATTTGAAACATGTATTCTCATAATATTTACTAATTCAAGAGTTCAACTAATTATCTTTAGTGGAATGACATTTAGCTAATAAGCTGGAATTAATTTTAATGAGATTAAATTAATTCTCAGTTTATTGGAGCTTGAATTATATAAGCCCAGTTAGATTCCCCATTTGGCTTCTAGAAAGGTTATCAAGCAAAGTAAGAAATACAAATAAAGGTTTTAAAGCCCATAATTGAATGTTGGGCTTACTTTAATTAATTATTAGTTAGAAGCCCATATGAACATCTAGAAATAGGTTAGACTTTAGTTTAATTTGATTATTAAATTAAATAAAAGTTATTAAAGATAAAAAGAGATGGATTTTCAGTTTTAATAGGATAAATGTGCAGCTGCACATTTAGCATTTGTTTGCTACACTTAAGATGGTTTTTATCATGCCTTATCATCATTAAATGGAGTAATAACCTTATCATTAAATGGTTTAATGGTGGTCTTTTAATGATAGCAACCTATTAGCATTCATTGGATTAAAGAAGAAAGAGGTTCATTTGATGAACCATTTTCCTTCTTTTCATCACAAAACCAAAATTGATATTTATTTTTTTAGGTTAATGGTCTTTTCATATAGCCATCTTAAAAAAAATGAGAAGAGTCTCATTTATTGGCTTCTTTATGATTGATTAAGGAAGGACGTCATGCATTGGATGCACTTCACTTCACTTCTTTCTTTGAGGCTTAACAGAAATTGAGAGAAAGAATACAAGGGTTATTGAATTTTTATCTCTCTCTCTCTCCTATATTGCATGGGCTGGCAAAAATTTGCATGAGAGGTATCTCATCTTTGGCTTCTTTTTTCTAAGGCAAAATCTCTTCAAATTTTCTTCTGCTTTCATACCAAAGGATCTTATTAACCAACTTGTCCAAGGAGAACAAGTGGTAGATTGGATTGATCAAGATACAATAACAAAAAGAGGATACAATCACCTAGGACAGGATACATTGTCAAGGATAGGATAGCACAACGAAGAGTCAAAGCTATCGCAAAGGAGTCAGTACTAATTTTCATCTTGTTTCTATGTAAATTATTTTCCTTATACTGTATCATGTATAGCTATGCATGTTGATTTGGTTATCTTGCTTCTGCTGTAATTTTGACTTCTTAAAAAAGTTTTGAAATCTACCATTTTAGCCAAATCTTGCATGCTTAATTTTTCGATCCAACATTGAGAGGATGGAGAATGGAGCAAATGTCTATCACACTTGTTAATGGTTCTTTGAATTGAAGTGCATGTTGATTTTGGCTAAATATGTGAAGAATATTTTCTTCATGGAGTATTATGAGTTTCAAGTACTTAGGTTATGTTTATTGAAATGAATTTTGATGTCTTTTACTATTATTTGGGAAAATTGTTGTTTTCATTGTTTGTTCTTATATAGTCTAGTGTTCTTTATTTTGTTTGGGGATAAGCATAGTTTAAGTATCGGGGAATTGTTGTGTCTAATTTATATTGATTTAACTTGCATTCATATCTTGATTTTGGTTACAAATTCTTGTCTTCCAATCCAAAGTTGAAATGAATTTAGTGAAAATGGCATGAATATTGCATGAATGTTGAGTGGAGTTTCTTCTAAATGTTGCATGAAAACAAGAAAATTTATGCATGAAAGAACGAATGTAGACACGAATTATGCATGTAACAATAATTAATTAATCCATTCACATTAACGGAGTCATACCCGTGACTTTTTGTGTCACAAGTGTGACAAAATTTTCTTTAATTGTCTTAATATTACATGTCATCTGCAGGGTTTCATGCTAAACCTAGACTCGCACTACAAATAGAAAACTAAGAATGTTGAAGGCAAAAACAGACACACACAGGGAGAAAAAGTTGAAGAAAAGAGACAACAAAGAAGGCTGAAGGTGATAAGAATAGAAGACCAGTCGGTGGTGAAAAAGAAAAGAAACAACAACAGATAGAGATAAGACAGAGCTGAAGCCAAGAGGAGCATCCATTCTTTTAGGTGATAGAGAACAGAGGCAGAGCGAGAGAGCCAAAACTAGGGAGTTGCCAACATCTTAATCTGACCATTCATTTGTTTACTGTCTCTATTTTATCTCTGTTGCATTATGGAACTCCTATGTTGAATTTATTTCTCTTATTAGAGTTTGATAGTTCATTTTGATTATTCACTCTGTTTATTGCTTTATTACTTCTCTATTACTAATAAAGAAGAGATTGAAGTATATGAAGATGATGAACCTTGTTTATTCCATGATGGATTGATTGTTTTTCTTAAAAATTAATGAATCTAGTTTGGTCGACTATGCATGATTGAGTTACTATTTTGTTGTCTTATTATTTTCTATAGCTTCTAAGCTTATTAGATGTAATAGTGTAGCCAACCTTTGCATCATTTAGATATTAAACGAAGGATCGAGAGAAGAAGTTTAATATTGGAACAAGAAACTACAGACACTTGGGTTAAGAATTAGAAATATATTAACTTAAGTGGGTAATTGTTAGTGGGTTTTCATAATTAATTTGGATAATAACCTTGTCGAATACAAAATTTAGATTTAGTTTATTATTTGAACTAATTTAGAACCCAATTGGTAATTTTAGCAAGGCAATTATCTAATCAATTCATCTTATTCATGCATAGGAGATTGAATTTAATTTCTCAAGAATTTCCCACATAGATTAATCAAATCTTTCTTACTTCTAATTAAATTAGTTTACTTTTTAGTCTAATTGTGTGATTCTCTTTAAGCCTTTACTCAACAAATTGAGATAGAATGTTTAGGATTGCATATGTTTTTATTTATATTCAAGATTAATTTGAGTGAACCAATTTCACCTCCTTGAGAGATGACCCTAGGTAATCAACTACAACTACCTTGTATCCTTGCGAGTATAATAGCCTAGATATTTGTTAGAACTTATTTTGACACAACACTAATAATCATTGGATTGAAGGGAAATCCCTATGTCGCCTCGTGGAGGAAGATGGTGTTAGTTTGCAATGTTTGTATAACATATATTTAGCCCTTTTGGCTAAGCTTTGGTCGCAGTATCTAGTGGGTAATTCTTTATAGACATCCTTCCTAGCAGCTAAGTATGGTACTGGAGGCGATCCTAAGGCGATTCAGCCTAGACTAATGGACTCTCTAACTTGGAAAAGAATGTTAGATATTCATGAGTAGATTCAAGATTGTATTGTTCACTCTGGTAATAAACTCATATGGAAGGACACAACTATTGGGATTTTTCAACATCTTCCGCCTATAACCGTGTTAAAGATGTGGGCACATGAACTATAATAGTTAATAATATTTGGCATAAAGGAATTCCTATGAAAGTAATAGTTTTCATGTTGCACTTATGGAAAAATAGGCTTCATCTAGATAATAACTTGTGAAGGCTAGGGATTTTTGGACCTTCGAGATGCAACTACTGTCAGAATAGTTGCAAAGAATCTCTAGATTAGGTGTTCCTTTTTGGGGATTGGGCTAGACACCTTTAGAGGTTTATCAATATGTCCTTTGGTTTTCCGAATCCTTGCTTTAGGCATAAAGATATGCTAATATGGTCGGGTCAGTTAGGGGCAATTTGGATGTGAGACTGGTCTTTCATGTGTTGCCATTTTTCATTAGTTGGAGTACCTGGAAGATGCGTTGCTAGGAAATTTTTTGATGAATTGCCTCCTCCTATCTCTCTGGTGATCTAAGAGATTATTGATTTTATATCTTATGTTTTATAGGATCCTCTTTCTCTAGCCATTTTAGTTAAACATTTGCAAGATGTGGTGGAGACTATTGAAAGGTATGTTTGACCCCACAAGGTTTCCCTAGTATGTTGGTGTAAGCTCTCCCTCGATTTTCTAAAACTGAATATTGATGGTGCATCAAGAGGGAACCTAGGGCTAGGAGGAGGTGGCATGATTGTTTGAGATGAGTTAGGAAGGTGTGTATTGGCATTTGTGTTCCCTATGCAACATGTTACAAGACTGGAAGTAGAAACATAATCTCTTTTGCAAGGATTGAAGCTTTGTGCTGAATTCTTACCAAATTCTCGAGTAATAGTTGAATTGGACTCCAAAGTTTTGATTGACATGTGCTTTGGTAGAGTTCAGATTCCATGGAAGATGACGGATTGCTTAGTTGAGATATGAGGTTCTCTTTTGTGGATGGTTTTTTCATTATTATAGAGAGGCAAATCAAGCGACAGATTTCTTACCAAATTTGGGATGTTCATTGGAGGGTTTGACCACCTACAGTGCTCAATCACTGATACCTCATACCTTAAGGGATATATTAACTTTAGATAGGTCAGACTTCCCTTTATAAAGAGTAAGAACTGTTTAAATGTAGTAGATAACAGAAATGATGGAGTTTGTAATTTCTTTATATTTTTACGTATTTGATGGATGACATCTAGTGCTAGATTACTTGTTAATGCCAACTTCGTTTGTTACAGGCAAGTCAGGTTCATGCCCTCTACTCTGTACTTTTCGCTTTTCTTATTAATAAAATAAGGTACCCATCCCCTCCAGAGTGCCGCCCTTGATAAAAATAAAACTATGTATAATAAGGGAACCTCAAATTTCTAAGATTTGTTTTATTAATTTATTTTCAATATTATTTATATTCTTAGTTTTAAATAACTTATTAGTTTAATCCTCTTCAATTAGCTCTCATGTTTTTTTTAAAAGCTAACATTTATATATTGTTACTAATTCTTTATAAGATCGATGATATGGAATATGTCTAATTTTATTTTGTTATATACGGTGGAATCTATACACTTTCAGATTAATAATAATAGGTGATTATCATAAACCAAGCATTGAAAGATGTTGATAGAATATCTAGTTTAAGGATCAATGGTAGCAAGTTTGGTCTAATTGATTCTATGAATTCAGAAAGTATAGCTCATAAACTTCAAGAATTGAGTGCTTTTGCTTGCAATGAGTACTTTTCGAATGTCTAGAACTACTTATCATTGCATTTATCCAGAACTAGTTGTCCTCACCCGATTCAAAAAATTGAGAGCAAACTCTCCAGCTAAGCTGCATGCATTTGGATGCCTTTTTAAGGACAATGCATTTTTTTGAATTAAGTGAATTCATATTCGAAGTAGGTAGTTCTCGGAATATGGAATAAAAGATTAGACGAAGTCCTGGACATGAGAAAACGTCTTAAAGCTAAAACCAACTTTGGAACACATAATACTCCACGACCTTAAAAAGACGCATGCCTTCGCTTGACTAGTGGCATCCCCTAAATAATATTATTGAAGGTTACATTCCTTTCAACTCTAAGTCGATAATGACCGAAAGTTGTTGTAACTGCCCTCTTGTAAGTACAAGAACCATGGCTTGTGTTTAGAATACAATGCCACCTCTTCCACATCACATAAACAAGCCAAACCAAGTCTACTTCCTTCCAAGGATTTTGCCATCAAATTTTTTTCGGAAATTATTCGGAGTAGAAGGATTGAAAGTGCACCGGAATAACTTGGCTCGAGCAATATTGTATTTCTAAGTCAACTTTATTCTTTTCAATGTGGAAACTTTTTCTCTACAATTTCAACCTTCACACCAACCCCCAAGACTGGCTGCAGACCATCTAATGGATGAATGCAATCGCCTGTAAAAGCATTCTGAAAAGGCTAGTTTTTCTAGTAAAAAGAGAGAGACCACAAAACATTCAAGAAAACAAAAGACCTGTTAAATTCCTCATCTCAACTACAATGCAGATGTCAAGAGTAGCTTTCCTTATTAAAAACGACACTCTGCTCACAAATCAAACCGTAAAGCACTCCAGGCACTCCAAAAGCCTCACAGATGGATACCTTTGGATAGAGAGAAATCTGACTTAGACATTGCTTTTGTCTGTCCCCTCCAAGGCCTTGCAACTTGTAGTTTTATGCTATTCTTCTAATGCATAATAAAAAGAATAAAAACATTCCTATATTTGATGGGAAGCATCTTCACCCATGCACACATATAAAAACCTAACAGTTAAATCCCAAATCATGGTTACAAAATTAAGGACTTTTGGCATTAGAAATTAAACAACGGATCCTTGTAGTAAAAACAAAACTTTGGTAATTTTTGTAAGTTTCGATACTCCGAAAATTAGAGTAAGACAAGAAGGGGAGCTTCATGAAAAAGTGGCCTGTGCTACAATAACCGATAAAGCAGATAAGAACGCAGAGAAATCAATCAATTAATTAATTAACAAGTCAGTCAGTGGCTTGAGTTGGTGACGATTTTTTTTATTTTCTTCAGGTGGTGTTGCAGAGGTATTATCGTGATGCTGCAGCTCACTGGGCAAAAGTGGCCTTTCAATTTTGTGAACTGAACCATTTAACAGCATCTCTTTCTCCAAGTGCATACAGTAACTCTCAAACGCCCGAGAGCTTACCATAACAGCGAAATCCAACAGGAAAAGGAATTCAATTTCGAGCCTGTTCAGCTCTGCATTGCTCACACCTCCAATCCGAGCATAGAAAGCATTGTTGTAATGCCTGCAATTATTATAGCAAGTACTGAGAAAATTACTGTTAATTAAACATAATTTGAGCATATGTTCACAAATACAGCAGAAATCTAAATAGACGCACATAGGAAGTGTAACAAACATGGTTAGTTCTAACTCAGGTAGGACACTTAGTCACCAACTCATCTCTCAAGGCATGTGATCCCCATCCCTTGACAATACACGAATTTGAGCTTTCTTCTGAGTACAGAACCTTAAGTTGACCATCCTTACAGTAAATATCATTTGCATTTCGTCCCATACCTTATCAATTTCTTTTTGACCCAAGTTCGATAATCAGAGTATCTTGCTTGGTGATGATCTAATAAGCGAATTATCTAGCAGAAGGGTCTCTGCCAATTCAACTATATTAGACATGTCAGATACGTATCAGAAAGTGAGAAGACGGAGTCTCTCTTGATTAGCTTAGCTTCGAGCTCAGTTCTAGGAAAACCATACTGGTGTATACTTATTTTTGGATGGCCGGACTTAGAAGTCATATGGCATCGTCCATATACAATCACCCAGCGGCTTGGGAAGATAACAAAAGATATACATGCAAATTGTTATGATTATAAGCAAAGTACAGCACCTACGTTATAGTAGTTTATTCAGAAGGAAGAAAGAGAAAGCATACACATCATCCAGCATTTTGGAAGCAATCATGACACTCGTAACCAGCAACCTATGTACATTCAACGAAACCACAAGCGAGTCAGGGTACTTGTGTACCAGTCTGTCTATATACACATACCCAACCACAAAACAAGCTGGGCTACAATTTGCGTATTTGTAAAGCCTCTCCAAGTACTTAAGAACAGTTATGTTTGGTGCCCTCACGCCATGAAATGCATTTAAGCCCTTTCCAAGAAGGGCTAAACTAGAAGTGGACATTCCAAACAGTTTCTGGTCCGAGAAATCAACCAGACGGTCATTCCTAGCCACTAGCTTCTCTATCACGGAAGACAAAATGGAGAGAACTCTTGGAGGGGTTGACTCAGATGGGCTCGGCTCCGATTGCCGGCGATTATTGACGGTGAATTCGCTGGAGGCTAACATTTAGAGACCATTACGGTGGCTGAAGGATCAATTGTTATTAGGAACCAAAAACTAATACAGACATTTGGGTGGCTAATAAGTCTGATTTGGAAGCGGGTGTCAGTGTTATCTGCTTTATCTTTGGGGTGAATAAGGAACAGCAGAGTTTCTGACACGTGTACGTTGATGTTGATGTTGATGTTGATGTGGATGGTATGTTTGCCACAGTAAAATTGGGCTGAAACGAAGGTAAATGGTGTTCCTGGCGTATCACCTGAGTTAATGTGAAAATTAAGTGAATTTTTAAAACATGTGGTGGTCTGTCCAGTCTCCCTTCCCAGGTAAGGTGCTATATAATTTTGACCAACAATTTGTAAAATCCTGTAGAAAGACATTATTTTGTAAAAAACTAAAAAACAGAAATTAATTATTTTGTTAAGTTTTATTATTATTTTTATTACCTAAATATTGTTGAAATATGTGACATTTCACATATATATCATAAGTGAATGAAATAGCAAATTGCAGAGTTTGATATGCATTAAAGAAATTAAAATATTAGTTTAATAATTTATTGATACATATTATTGTTTAATAACAGATCAATCATATTATTATTAATTACTTATAGAAACTAAATTATAAATAAAAATAAAAAATTAATTATCTTATTTATCAATACTATTATATAAAAATAAAATTTTAATCAAAGACTTAATTGTATTGTCTTGATAAATTGATTAATATATTATTATTTAGCTAATAAAATAAAATTATTAGTTTTTTTGGAAATTAAAATATATTTCAAGTTATCTTACAAAATAGTGCTACATGTAGCAAGTTTAATTTAATGGGTATGAATCTAATTACAAGAGGCGTCAATGCAAAAGAAGTAATTAGTCAACAAACACCTGGAGAAATGTCTTATGTTGTTTCTACATTAGAGAGGTGTCTCTTTCCGCTTTCATCTTCAAGTCTACCTTCCTGTTCAATTCTTATTTTTATCTTATCCGATGCAATTGTGGTATGGATTTTTTATTTTTCAATAGCTTCTGTCTCAACAATCATGCTTTCAATCCTTTTGTCTCTTTAATTATTTATTTGTAGTTCGATATCGATCCAAACAAACATTAATAGGGATTCTCTTCTTCCCTTACTCTCTTTGTGCTTTCTCCATCTATATAGCCCAAGTAATATGCCATTTGAGTTCTTTATGATATATGTTCCATTGTTTACTTTCATTTCTACTGGTGCTTGCATGTTTAGATCTCTAAGATAACTGATTGAATACCTCCTATTAGGAAAGATCACAACTTGTTTTACATATAGAACTATAGACAATATGTGGTTTTTTGACCAGAAAGTTTCACTATAAGAAATTAATATAATCCGCAACGTTTTATTAATAAAACGTCACGGATTGTAAAGATTTTTTGCGATGTTTTAAAAATGTCACAAAAAATTTAACTTTTTTGCGATGTTTTTTAATTAAAACGTCATAAAATAGTAATAACTACGTTTTCTTAAAGAAGACGTCGCAGTTGGCTGAGTCTAACATTTTCGTTTGATTATTTCACGTGCGTGTGAAAACGCCGTTGGGGACCTAAAATAAATTTAAAAGCCCAACTATCCTCGCTGCTCTCTTTTTAGTCTCCCAA
>JANVCQ010000232.1:27128434-27139020 GCA_025531925.1 Erythroxylum plowmanianum | reverse complement strand
ATAATAATAATAATAATATTATTATTATTATTATTAAGAAGTTTAAAATTTATAATAAATAATAATAATAATAATAATAACAACAACAACAACAATAATAATAATAATAATAATAAGTTTAAAACTTATAAATAATAATAATAATAATAATGATAATAATAATAATAATAATAATAACAACAATTAATAATAATAATAATAATAATAATAATAATAATAATAATAATAATAAAGATGATGATGAAGAGTGACGAGTAATATAATTAAGAATAAAAATTGCTTATGTGAGGGAGGGGTATAAATAGTAACCACTAAATTGGAATGAAAACTTGATACCCACCCTAATTGGAGGGTTTTGTAGATTCTCAAACTTAATGGAATAAATCTATTCATTTGGAATTGAAAACTTCAAAGCAAACACTATTTTTTACAATTATTTCATTCTTTCATTCTCAAACCCTCAAATCAAACGCCTCCTAACTGTTAAAGGTCATTTAAGATTTGATATTTCTTCTGACTGCAAAAAGTACACAAGGTGACAGCGAAGAATGACAGTATAGACCGTTAAAAGGGAAGGAAATAGTCAAACAACAGCACAAACAAATCTCAAGAATTTTTACCTTTTGTAAAGTACAGGTAGCTCGCCTCGGTTCCTGAGCTGACTACTCTCACCAGCAATAGCCATACGACCAAAGGCTGCACCACTGAGGTCAAAGTGAGTGCTACCATTTGCGCAGTACCCACCTGGACACTCATCTGTTACAATTATGGTCACTGCTCTCCTTGAGCATATGCTCTTGTCTATGCACTTTACTTTGTAACATGCGCCACACACCCCTCTCCGTTCTTGAACAGCAATGGACTCACTGCACCCACTCTTGCCCTTAATGGCTTTACGTCCACTAATGACCCATACCCACATGCCCCTCCTGTATATGTTACCATTAAATAATTCAGGTATCTAGGACTTTCAGGTTGGATGCCCACATGTAAGTCTTACTTTTCAGAGCCAAGGTGTGGGCAAATACGGAAATTATCAAGAGAAAGGGAAACACGCTATAGACCAGAAAGTTGCTTACGGGTCTGAAGTTATGTGAATTTGGGAAGGAAACAACAACAGAAACCATTGCATCTTCCTAGTCCTTGTATATACACATGCAAGGGAAATTTACTAACTTTTACCAAATTGGTTGGTTACTCTAAAAAATAAAGAAGAAAAGAAAGCAAAATGGCAGGCTCCAAAGTAAAATTAGCTAAGTTATTTGCCTGAGAAGCTTAACTAGATGACTCGGTTTTGAGTTTGACCAAACACAAACATATGAAAACGACGGTAAAAGGTAATCAAGCATGCTCACCGTCGCTACCATCACCGTCAGGGCTGCCGTACCAAGTGGCGGTAGCTGGATACCAATGCAGGTCAGATACCTGGCGAGGAGCCACCGCATGAGCAAACAAAGTACACCTGAAGAGGAAGAGAAGCAAGAAGGCCAAGAGCTGGGTGGAACTTTGGTGGCACTGCATGCTGAAAATGAACAGAGCCAGTAGTACGCAGAGGAATCAACTAAGGAAGCAGGCAAGTGTGCAGAAAACGAGCACAAAGAGAAATAAATAAAACAGAGCTACTTCTCTTTGTTTAGCCGACAGTTATTATTTTTGTTCCCTAGGAGAAAGGTCTTTTTATTGTCCATCAGCCTCAGCACATTTCCCTTATATAATGGAAAAAAAAAGTTATTTTATCCTTTACGTATTGTCAAATCAGGAGAAATGCCACCGAACATCAGAGACCGTTAAGGCGAGTCTGTTGGTTTGTATTTGATGATTCAGGTGGGAGGGAGGGGATGTGATCCTCTGTACCCAATAACCTGTATGAACCTTGTGCCAAGCCATCTTAACCCTCTATTTATGTGGGTCTCACATAAATGGAGGGTTGCGATGACTTGACACAGGATTGGTACAGATTATGGGATACAGAGGATTTGATGTGGGGAGGGAAGGGGACACAAGGAAGACCTTCCACTTCCACCACTAAGAATGATGATAAGAGGAATACGAGTTGCGGTTATCTTCTTTCAGATATTAATTATTAGTTTGGATTCCTCTAAGACCTAGGACTAGGAGTCGGACATTTAATGCCTAAATCAATATGCAAAACTCCTAAGTAATTAGTCTATAATGATACTAGAAATAAAATTTTCAAAAACAATAATACTCCCTCCTATTCAAAATAAGTATCGTTTTAGAGAGATTTTAATTATTTAAAATAAATGTCGTTCATGATTTTTCATGCATATTTATAATTTTATTTCTAAAATTACCCTTTAATTTCTCTCACATCTTAATTATATATATTACATTTTCAAGACAATTCAACATGCAATTAATGAGAATATAACGAACATTTCACTAACTTTCTTAATAAGTGTGCATATCTCTAAAATGACACTTATTTTAGATAAAAGGAAGTATTAAACAGCCCGGCCATTAGTTATGATGCGCAAATAAATTTTTGCTCCGGTGGCCGTTGCCCAACATTTGTCCAAATTAGTCTTAAATCTTAATCAATGCAATGGACTGCCCAAGTGATTGTTGGAAACACATCAAAATCAATGAAAATTTATCAACGATTAGAATAAAGGATTATTTTAACTAAAAGTGTGATTCATTTGTCATCCAGATAGAAAATAAGTTACCAATATACAAAATAATTTTTATTTTGCTATAGGAATTGTGAAAATGATAACCGGAGTTTCTAAATGTTTTTAATTTCATATAAAACTGCTTTTGAATTTAAATTTGTATTTTTTAATTATTTTAAAAAATGTGATTGTTTTTTTTTTTTCTGAATTTGAGCATAGTTAAGCCAATTACCATTCTTTAAAGTTATTTTTTAGAAAGGAAAGGAAAGGAAATCTCATTAATAGTAAAAGAGATTTTACAGGAAGTATTCACAAACAATTCAAATAGCTATAGAAAGATAATTTCTGGAAGCTTAAATCAGAACAACACAATAGCAGTGCTCTTCCAGACAAATTCAGAGAGAAGAAGTCCAGGTTAACAAGCAGAGCTGCTAAAATATTACAGATAGTGATAGGAAAATTAATCTCAAATTAATGATAATTAAGTTTTGATTTAAAATATTAAGGACTTAGTTTATCATCATGTTAAGTTAATAATTAACAAATTTTCTACCGCCAGTGCCATTACTGAAATTTCGGATGGGCTTTTCTAATAAGTTATATAAAAAGGTCCGCAAGTTACTGAAATTTCGGATGGGCTTTGGTAATAAGTTATATAAAAAGGTTATGGCATTGGCAGTCGCAAGTTACGCAAAAGGTCAAGTACTCAAAAGTGGAAAGAAAAGAAGCCGTTTGTGTTGATCTTATTTCATAAAGAAATATGATGATGGGTTAAAAAAGAAAAAAAAAAAAAACTGAACGCATTAGCAGATTACAGAGGAGCGTACTAGTTTAAGGAGCATATTGGTAGGCATTAGAAAAGTTGCGCAGTTGCCCACAGGATGGATGGGTAGCTGAATCAGGCTTTTTAGAAAGGCAGTATCAAAGGTCCCATTCGTAAAATCTTTTTCTTTCTTTATGCTCTACCGGTTTTCCCATTTTCTTTTACTACCTTAATTCATTTTGGCTCAGGATTGTAAAGGCCTTTTAGCCAGATGTTGTAATGACAAAACATTTCATTCTTTTCGAATAACGATTTAAAAAGTTCTATTTTTATTTTTATTTTAGCCTCTAATTTTTTAAATTTTTAATTAAGTATTTAATTTAAAAAATCAAACAACTTAATTGAAAATATTGTTTTTATTAATGCAACTAACAAAACACGTAAGGATTGATATTTGGATAAGTTACGAAATTTTTCATCTTCGTCAATGTAAAATGAAAAGGAGAAGAATATTTATAAAATGATTTCTGATGTATGCTTAATAATATACTACTGATACTAAAGAATATGTTACTATTAGACAAGTTCCTTATGATATACATAGTATATATTGTCATTCATCCTTAAACTCAAAATAGTAAGAAGTTGAACATCTTGAGTTTAAAAGTAAATTCCTAAGAGTGTCGACGTGGATAAGATTTGGTGAAAATGTTTGCAATTTGACACTGTGATGAATTAGGAATAAGTTGAATAGTGCCTTCAAAAATATGTTGCGGCATAAGGTGACAATCAATTTCAACTTGTTTGGTATACTTATGGAAGACATTTTTATGAGCAAATTGCATAAAACTATGATTACCATAAAGGAAAAGAGTTTCAGAATACTCCTCTCCCATCTACTCGGAATGCTACCCCTCTTTCTCATAAAATGGAGAAATAGTCCTAGAGTTAAGTAGTTGGTGATCTAGATAGCTTTGGAAAACTACATTTCATCTTACTAATTAAGGAGGGACCAGTCTCTCCTTCACCTTAGGTGCTGCAAAATGAAGCAACCAAATGGAAAGCAGCGGGCTACTTCATGGACAAGAGAATGATCTTTCCAAGTGTTCAACATTAGGCAAACCTGAGTTAGAAGAAAAGAGGACAAGTGAACACTATGATAATTGAGGATGATCTATTTATATTCGTTTTTCTTATGAAAAAATGACATAGAAGATCATGGACATGGGCCCCTAACACATTCAAAGTAAGCCTATTTTTCTAAGAAAATAGGAAATTGTCTTTAACTAGACAAATTAGAATTGAAATCCATTCCGGTATAAGTTAATTTCCATCATATTCACTTGGAATATTGGTCCTTAGAGGGATTGAGCTATTTAGCTAGCAATTGGGTACTCCTCTAGCTTTGGATGATAACACTACTAACATCAAAAGAGTAGGATACGTAAGAGTATTCATAGAAGTTGATACAAAGAAGGAGTTTCTTGAAATCATCCTTATTATGAAGTTTAATGGCAATAGAGAGCTAGTAGAGGATAGGGTTAAGCCGTTTAATGGCAATAGAGAGCTAGTAGAGGATAGGGTTAAGCTGTCATATCCATAGAGAAATCATTTAAAAGACACTATCAAAATCTGGATTCCTAAGAGGAATGAGACAAAAATACCAAGCACAGAGGAGAAGGAAAATTAAGAAATTAGTAAAGAATACACCATAAGCATTGTCGGAAACAATGAACAAACAATCCCCTATTTTAGCTATAGGAAGTAATGAACGAATAGTAATAATAGAGGACATTTAGTCCCCCAACTCACTAATAGAGACAAGGTAGCTACCTCCTATTAGAAAGCATGAAAATGGGAGAAAGTAGGCAATTACTAACTCATTATCAAATTGCAATGAGGAACAATTAAAAAAGATGATAGATGTCAAAGCTAAAGTGGATCCTAAGTGTAGGAATTAAAATGAAGAATGGATAGATCCAGGTTTAGTAATCACAATCAAGGAGGAGGACCAAGTCCAAAAACTGCTGATGCTATGCACTATTTGGAATGTATGTGGACTTAATTGTCCAAATAAATAACTAGCTTTAAAGGATTACCTAACAGCTAGGCAACCTTATTTTGTTGGTCTTATTGAGACAAATAAAAGAAGAGTCCTTTAAAAAAGGTTTGAACTTCCTTCAAGTAGATTAGAATACTTTAAGCAATCACTCTAAGCACCCCAATGGTAAATTGATTGTTTCTTTTGATTAAGCTCATTTATGCTTATCTAGCTAATTATGTACATATCAACTTATCCATTGTGATTTTAAAATTAAAGCTAGTAATAAACCTATAGCTATCATAATTGTGTATGTTACTAATTAGGAATACAAAAGAGCTAGATTATGGAAAGATCTGGAGAAAATTGAGGATAGCATAACAACCCCATGGATGATAGCAGGAGACTTCAATTGCTTATGGTCACATTCTGAATCTAATGGTGGATGAGGCACCTCATAAGCTGATGTTAGAGAACTGACCACTCTCACCTTTTCACTAGGACTAATGGACCTCATATATCATGGTATTCACTTATAGCAATCATCAAAGTGGAGATAAATTCTTGCAAAATAAACTAAACAAGTGTCTAGTCAACAATAGGCAGTTCGTAAGACTAAGTGAGAGCTATGTTATCTTTGAAGAATCACTTTTCTCTAACCACTCTCCTATCGCTGTTAATATATATGGTATGTTAGCTAAAAAATGTCCCCTTTTCGATTCTTTAATTTGCTTTTGAAGCATCCATAAATTAATACAATCATTTTTAGAGTTACGAGGAAGAAAAATCAGGGATCCAAAGCCTTTTAATGTTTATAGATTTTGAAAGCTATTAAAAAAGATTGTATATCACTACTGATAGGATTGAATCATCTTATATTTTCTTATGCATTTCAATGTCTTTTCAATCCTATTGTTGTGTTTAAATACTCAATTTGTGTTCATCTTATGTTTACATATAGATTAAAGGCGTGAACACAAATATGTGCTAAAAGGAAGTAGTTTGACAAAGTTTGAGAGCCATCTATGGAGGGGAAACCATCAAGGGCATTTAGAGGAAGAATCGGAGAAGATCTAGGAAACAACCCAGGGCCACGATCGTGGCAAAATTGAAGCTTGAGCACAGGGCCACGATCATGGGGAGTCAACCACGATCGTGACAGAGAGCAGATAAACTGGCCATGATCATAGCCTGCACGCAGACATATGCGGATGACCTTCTGAATTTAAGTTTTTAAGGGGATTTTTAGACTTTTGAGGAAAAGAAAAATCCTAGATTTTATCCTAAATGGAACATACTACACAAAGAAAGAAAGGAGGACCTAGGAGGGGGTTATAGAATATGCCACTTTTGGAAAATTTCAAGAAGAGAGAAGATGAAGGGAGAACGAAGGAGCAGAGAAGTTTTTGTTATTTTCTTTATGCTTAGCTAGTTTATTTCATTTTCATTGCTTTATTTTCATATGTCTTAATCTATTCATTCCATTAGTTTAGAGCTTTCTTAGTGTTAATCACGTTTTTACATGTGCTAGAATATTTAAAATGAATGTTTGATGGATTTTATAGTGGAAACTTATGAATTTTTTAATGAACCTTTGTGATATATCAATGGATGTTTATTCCTACAAATTTCCAACTTTAATCTTGGTTGTTTGAGTTTATTTATATGTTTTTATAGATCTAAATTTATTGGGTATTTGAATGTTTAATGGTTTATGTTATGGGTTTTGTTTATTTAATATCAATTGTACTTGATATGAACATGTGTGGCTAGACTACTTAGGGGTTTGGAGATATTATAAGGGTAAAGGGATGGAAATAGTGAGAATGGAGTTGAACTTATCTTAAATTGGTACTTGTATGTCTAGGTTGGTTTGGGATTTAGGATAATTGTCATAAATTACGAATTGCTTATAGGCTTGATCACCCTTTAGGTAATTTTCTAATTTGAAGGCTAGCATTGAGCGTGTGATATGTAATAGTCTATAGTGATTCCCAGAAGTAGCAATATGTAATGCCCCCTTACTGCAGGGTAGACACCGAGACACCCGGAGGTCATTCTGGCACATAACCTAGGATAAGGGCACGCTATGTTCACTCACTACATTCACTTATTAAGGCATGGCATCATTATTCACTT
This sequence comes from Erythroxylum plowmanianum, assembly GCA_025531925.1. Classification (NCBI taxonomy): domain Eukaryota; kingdom Viridiplantae; phylum Streptophyta; class Magnoliopsida; order Malpighiales; family Erythroxylaceae; genus Erythroxylum; species Erythroxylum plowmanianum. Next base: position 27,131,441 of record JANVCQ010000232.1, on the reverse strand, counting down.
ATGAGCATCAATAAAAAAATCACAATATTTTAAAAACCAACTTTTTCCTCATTTTATTGCATAAAACCCAAATATCTACAATGTGTCTTTTAACAATCTTTATAAGAACACCATCAAAACCTAATACAAAAGTACTATACGAAAGAGGAAAAGATACAAAATCTATCTAGTCTGTCCCAAAAATTCCAACTGACCGACCTTTGAGTCATGACTTCTCTTGCCAATTCACAATTTACACGACAGTAGAGCCCCTCAATAGCTAGAGTCATCTCTCGGTCCTGAAAAGACAACATTACAATTTTGGTGAGTTTTACGAACTCAATGAGGTAACCATCATCGATAGTTCACTCAATTCATGCAACACCTCAATTCACATAACAATTATTCCACAACATTGCACTTTATATAAGTATCACATTTTCACTTAAGCAAAAGCAAATTATGCATTTCAATCAATCAAACATACATAACCAAATGCATATGAAATGATCATGAGACTCTTTTCCAATTGTTACGTTGCTGTGAACGAGTATCTGAACTGTCCCGTATCTATTTTGGATGCTGGGCTCATTAATAATTGTCCCTTATTTGATGAGGATACAGGGCTCATTACACGTTGAGCCTGAGGCTCTGAAACACTTGTGAGCTCGAGGCTCATTTTTATTCGTTGAGCTTTAAGCTCTGATCATTGGCTACTCTAGTCACAACTTTCATTATATGATTATGCATTCATGAATGGAATGTATGTAACACAATCAATCACATTATAAAGCACATAGGTCTTCACATTCACATTCAAGCTGCACTTCAATATACATTCCACATTTCACCTTCTGTCTGGAATCCACAATCAAATCTCATTCATTCATTATTCAAAACATAATTATAAGTAAACAATAATTGAGAGAAACTGTCTAGGTTACTCGCCAACTGCTCCCGAAGTTAATGCCTGGAAGTTCCGACAACGTCTGTGAGTTGACGTTCCAGTTGCTTCTTTATAATAAATAACATACACATATATCACAATTTGTACAATCATAGGTGTTTAATAATGCCCATGAATGAAATGAAATATGTACAATACATGTTCATGACAATCCCGGGTATTTATCCATCAATTTTATCGCAAAATCATTCTCATAACAAAACTCATCCTTTTTTCAAGTCACACTTTCGGGTCTACTATTCACATTAAATCAGAAAGTGAAACTGAAGTAATTAGGTCATACTCTCTTCGAGAAAAGTGTTCCTCTATGTCTTATGATTCCATTGACACCAAAATCACTGAATTTGGTTCAGTAAATAGGAAGATATACCTCAAACATTTTCAGACTATTCTTATCCAAAAATAGTGTACTATAGCCAATTTCCATCTAGAAATTGAACATCTTAGAGATCGAATCAAAATTCAGTTCTTTATATAATTTGTAGTCCTATTTCTCTAGTTTACTCCAAATGAACAATCATCTCAATTGGAATCCTACAGGTCCAGATACAATCAAAACATTGAAGTATACTCAGTAAAAATAATCCCATTTACATTGTTCCAATCGATTCCCACAATTTCATTTGATCCTTATTTTTGAATTCAATACCAATTGCTACAAATTTTAATGGAGAGGTATCAAAATGTGTTAGGAATCTATTGCTTTAAGAATCAAGTCATTTGGAAGTCTAGAGAAGAAGTTATGGTCAAAAGAAGCAACTAAGTTTATGTCCTCACTCCTAATGAACCTATTGTGGCGCGATTGCCATAACTTTCACAAAACATGTCGGATTGATCTAGTTTTTATACGGTTGGAAAGAGGACTTCGAGATATATAACTTTTATGAAGATCTTGAGTTAGATTTTGCCTTAAAAAGGGCCAAAATTGGGTTTTACTATAGCTATCCCAAGAATGTCCGTTTAACGGACATTGTCGGGCTTAAGGGTGCTATTTCACCCGAGAAAGTCCGTTTAACGGACATCCATATGGACTGGCCTGGGGGTGTTTTTACACCCGAGAAGGTTCGTTTAATGGACTTAATGTCCATTTAACGGACATATGTTACACAAAACTCCCTCCAAAGCCTCTCCAATGGTTCCAACACTCATTCTAACCTCATATACACCCATAATCTTCTCAAATTCACCTCTTCTAGCATAAAACCACTTCATATCAACTCACACACCAATTAGATTTCATTCAACCTTCAACTCTCAACTCATTTCAATCATCATATTCAACTACACCTTATCATCAAAATTTCTATCCTTTTTCCACAACATATCTTATTCCTAAGTACCAAACACTTCATATTCAAAATCCAACATTTCAAGTTGATGACTTCTGCATGTATAACTCAAGCTTAGCTCAACAACATCCATACCCAAATTCATATTCCCTATATATTCATAAACAACCAAATTAAAATACAAACATATACTTTCATCCAAGATTTTGCTGCATCCAGTTCTTATTTTCACATCAAAATTTGAGACCCTTAAAAACATAATTTATATTTGATGTCTTCAAAAGAAAGATAGCCTATATCTCTAGTTTAATCTAAACTAAGAATCAACTTATTTGGATAACTACAGAACAAGTTATGGCTAAGACACAAAAGTATATCAATGGAAATTTTCGGCTAACATTTTCCAGATTTTCAAACTTTCCACATTTTACATCTAACTCATCTTATACCTAGCTTATCTCTTCCATTTCGTTTCTTCATCATTCTCTAAAAATCACTCACAACAATCATGATCTAATTACCCAAAAATAGAGCATATAAACTTACCCATTCATAACCAATTTTCTACACTCATCTAAAACCCACTTTGATGATCATTCAACTTCTAACTCATCTCTATAACAAATCATGGGTCATTAGGATCATTCACAATTACAAAAACAAGAAATTTACATAGAGTTCTCACCATCCATGTGACACACACACAACTCACATAATCAAGTCATCAATCTCAATTTACTCATCTTTCTAGCTTGTTTTAACCATACCCATG
>JANVCQ010000232.1:27103030-27114693 GCA_025531925.1 Erythroxylum plowmanianum | reverse complement strand
ATTGATAAGTTTAGGATGTTGATTGACATTAGAATTGAAGAATGGATTGACTTGATATGAATGTATCTCAATTTGGATGTTATGAGTTGTTAATGATATAAAAGATCATATAATGTTAGAATAACATTGGTGAAAGATTGATTGATGATATTATAATAATCAAGTGTAATGAGCTATGAACCTTAATGCATGACTAAATGATGAACTTAAAATAAATTTGTTTCATTGAGGTGTAAACCTAAGTTCAAATTAGACATATATGAGTTTTGAAGTATGAATGATCACGACATGTGAATAAAGGAAACATACCCAAAATAGTCAAATTGAGCATGCATTATACATAACACATATACATATATATATGATTGAATGTTTATATGATTGTGCAAGTAGTAACATATGTGCAATGTGTGTATTACATCATATGGATACATAGAATAGAACGTTAGCATCCAGACATTTTCCCTATCTTGGAAGCAAATGTTAATTTGGAGCATACTGTGAGTCGACCTAGATGGTCTCCTCTAAATTAATTATTTTGTTTAAGCATTTATACTAAATTATTATTGATGTGAATGTGAATATGTTAATTTTGGACATTAATAGTCCTAAGAGTTTGATAAATATGAACATATTGGAAGTGCTTCATTGAATGTGAATAAGCAAGGAGTAAGTGATTTTAAACATAACTGTTGTATGCCGGACTTAGATTTGATGACATGTGAAAGTGAATGTGTAAAGTGAAATAAAGTGACTAATTGATCTTATGTGATTTGATGCATTTTATTACATGAATGCATGAACAGATAATGGCAATTGTGACCAAAGTAGCCACCAAAAAAGAGCTTAAAGCTCAGAATGTGAGTAAGAGCCAAAGGCCCACTATGTATAATGAGCCTAGTATATCCAATGGTATGGGACAATTATTAATGAGCCCGATATCTACAATAAATATGAGACAGTTATAGGCACTTGGTCATAACAACTTAATAATAGAAAGTGAGTCTCATAAGTGAATAAAGTGTATTTGATGCCATATGATGAATTAATGAAGTGATGTGTTATATGTGTTGATATTTATCTGTGAATTGAATATGAACTGTGAACTATTTGTCTTATGTGATATGAGTGAGCTATCGAGGATGGTCTGCTCACTGAGTTCCCAAAACTTGCCCAAAATTTGTAATGTTGTCTTTTAGGTTCAGGGGATACCCAATTAGACTAACTAGAGTCTAACCATTGCATTTGGATAAGAGTTAGAGGTCAAGTCAGTTGGCGTTTGTATATGTTTTCTATTATTTTAGTATTAAACATTGTATTCTGAAGCATTATTTATTGTGTAAATGAATTTTGCTTATGATAACAGTTTGATGAAATACATTTTGTATTTGTATTGGACCAAGATGATCACTGGAATTTTTGATGATATGTTTATGATTTGTGACATTTATAACTGAGATTGTTATATGTAAAATGGGTCGAAAGTTTAATATCGATTTTCTAGATATGTATGTGATATATCTAAAATTTTCGAATTGAGTACGATTGACTGACTGCCCTAGTATGCTACCTCGTAGAGTATGTTCTCGAATATTGATGGTTTGTTCAGGAATATGCCCTATAAGAGTGGGGTGTTATAGAGTTAGTATCAGAGCCTAGACTTAGTGTCTTACATGGGCATTTTCCAAAATGTGTGTCAAGGTACATGCATTTTAGACATATCATAGCATGCAGTGGCAACTGATCCCCAGTCTTAGTCGCATTTACATATATCATACATATAAGCATTCATTAAGAGTCCAAACAATTAGAAATAATGAGAAGAATGATGACCTGTCAAAGTGTAAGAAAACTAAAGCTTGTGGATATCTAGAAATGAAAAATAGTATATAGTTCGATATGGTAGATAGAGAATCACTACATTTGTATTTGTGGATGTATCATCGAATATGACATCAATATTTTACTGTGATGGTATATCATTGAATGTGAAATAGATGTGAATACATTGTCATAGATTGATTGAGGAAAGTAGAGATATAAATATGAATGACAAGATTAAAGTGTACAAGCTAAGTTGAAAGAAAATAAAATTTTCTGTGACCTTGAGAGGTTGAACTTGGACTTGAAATGAATGTTTGATAAATGTGACAAGAGTTATGATTTAGCGTAAGATTATATCAATGGAATTGAGGTCAGAACTTCATAAGGTTATGCTTTTAAAATTTTGAATTGATTGAGAGCGTATGTATGTAAGATGAATAAATGATAATTAGAAGATGAGATAAATGATAGCGATATATGTAGGAGTTCTCAAGGTTAAGTTGATTTGTCATTGTGAGTGCATATTTAATAATGTGATTACTTTGACAAGTGATATTATCAAGTACCTAAGTATTATATGTTCATATATGAAAAAGGAAGTGATCCATAACATATTGAATACTCTTTAAACATAGTCCCCATAGTTAAAATTCCAAGATGACTCAGAGTAGCACAAGAAAGCATTTTAAATGATCATTTGGGGATAGATTAAGAGTGTCAATGATGTTGCTATGTGTGATGAGTTCGAGGAAATAGAAGCCAAGATTAATTAGTTTTGGTCACGATCATGGCAGAGTCCTCACAATCGTGGCCAATTCTACAAGCTCCTATCATGATCATAGGAAGGTCCACCATGATCGTGAGCAGGCACAAAGGGAGAAATGTTGTTTAGAATTAATTGAGATTAAAGTATCTTTGGCATAAGATATTAATTGGTGACTTGTCAAAAATACAAATCTAGAAAAGATGTAATGATCTAGATGAAGCAGGCCAAGGTATTAGAGTAAAGGAATCTACCTACTACTTCACTGAACTTTATTATAAAGAATATTTTGATCATGTAAAATATGATAGAAATTGATCGAATTAAGATATGATAAATGGTTAAAAATTGATCTTATTGAGGTATTAAGAATGGCTGAAAAGAAATGATGAATTTAGTTTACTAATAAAGAGTACGTAAAGAGTATAGATGATTGGGAAGAGAAATCTTCTTTTGATGAAAACTTTCATTGAATTGTATCATGTAAGTTGAATGTTCCATTTTTGGGAATGAATGGCTATTGAATAAATTAGAAGTGAATATTGGAGTCCCATTTTTAACTGAGACTCAAGCATAAGAAGTTGAATATGCTATAAAGAGTATATGTGTTTTGTTTGATGTGAAGCAACCTAACTATGTTATTGGGTTCTTAAATTTGAGATGACACTATTACTATTACTAAGGAACTTAGGCCCACAATGTATTCTATATTTGTATATTCAGAAGGTACAAGTTAGATTTGAATTCTTGTTTAAAAAGAAAAATTTTGAGACTTGTGAATAAATTGAAATGTGTAGAGAAACTAGTAAGAATGATCTGACATTAGAATAAGTCAACAAGAAATCAGAGGAAATCAAATGAATGTAGAAAATCATTCAAGAAAAGAAGTCAATTGGGAGACTAAAAATAATATGAGATAATATTACCTCATTTGAGGAATTAGTTACTTAAGGAATTACGAGAACTAATTATGGGCATATTGAGTTCTGGCAATATCTGTTGAATTAATAAGTACCACAACAGTATTATAGTATTAAAGAATAAAGTGTCCCAACTTTGCTTAGATCAATTAGTAACTGTGATCATAGATGATATTTTGAGTATATTCAAAAAGTAAAGAGAGCATTTTGAACACTTGGAAGTTAGTCTTACATATCATGAGTGAGAAACAATTATATGTCAAGTTCAATAAGTGTGAAGTTTTGGCTTGTTCAAGTAGTAGGTTGAGTCATATAGTATCTGAACATGGCATATTGGGAAACGCAAAGAAAATAGAGGTAATGAAGAAGTGAGAAACTCCGAGATTATCCAGGGGTTTTTACTAGATATTGGATACTACCAGAAGTTATCTAGGGGTTTTTATTGATCTTAACCCTTTGACAAAACTTTTGAGGAAGAATGTGTCATTCTGATGGACTGATAAATGTAAAAAGAGTTTTGAGGAATTAAAACACTGACTCATTACAACATCGGTATTTGCTATTCCATCTAGATCTGGAAGTTATATAGTATATAGTGGTGTTTCACATCAGGAAATTAGGATGTATTCCAATTCAGCATAGGAAAGAGATTACATATACATCGAGACAATTAAGTTATCATGAGTTAATGATTGGCTATATGATTTGAAACTTGCTGCAATAGTAATTGCTTTGAAATTTTCAAGACATAATATATAGGGTGAAACATTTCAGAATTATTCAGATCATATATGTTTAAGGAAAATTATTGAGTTTGAAAGAATTGAATATGAGACAGAGACAATGGACAGAGTTACTTAAAGACTATGATTGTACAATTGAGTATTATCTGGTAAAGTTAGTGTTGTATGATTGTACAATTGAGTATTATCTGGTAAAGTTAGTGTTGTATCTAATCCATTGAGCAAAAAATCCAATAGTGAGGTAGCACAAATTCAGATATCGAGGTTACCTGATCTAGTTCAATTAAGAGGATTGAATATTAAGTTGAATTTAGGGTAAAATGAAGTATTATTAGTTATATTTAATTTAAAACTAGCTTTGCATGAAAGGATTTGAAAAGCCCAAGGTGAGGATCCATAATTATGAATCTTATTGAGAAATTGAAAGTGAATCCAAATTATGAATTTGAATTAGAAAATGATACCTTATGTTTGAAGTTAAGAGTATGTGTACCCAATGGAAATGATTGAGAAAAGAGATTTTGGATGAAGCACACATAGTAGCCTATACTATACATCTTGGTAGTAATACGTCGAAACAACATTTAGTGGCCAAGGATGAAGAATGCATGTGGCTGAAATTGATTATGATTGAAATTGATTATGACAATTGTGATCACAATGGTATTGGCATGTCATTGTATGAGGCGTAATATGACAGAAAGAGTCGTCCGCCTTTATATTAGGATGAAGAGAGCCTAAGGGTTATTGAAGGCCCAAATTTGATTTAAGATATTGTTTATAAGAGAAATCGATCTGTAGCATAATTTAAGTGACTCAAGAAAAACAAACAAGTTAGGTGGATCAACACCAAAGAGATATCGAATATCAAGTGGTAGATAAAATGTTTTTGAGAGTATTGCCTTGGCAAGGTGTGTTGAGGTGCTTTTAAAAAATGGGTTTACAAAGCCCAAAATACATTGATCCATGTGAAATTATTGAGGGAATAGGACCATTGACATATGAGTCGGTGTTACTAATAAAGATGTCTCTAATTCATAATGTAATATATGTAAGGATGTTTAGGAGATATTGATATGATTCGACAAATGTGTTATCGACACAGGAAGTGAAATTGCGAGTAACTTGAAAAATATTGAGAAACCAGTTAAGATAGTAGGGTATTTGAATAAGTAACTAAGAAAAATGAGTGATCCCACCGGTTATAGTCTTTTGAAAGAAATCATTCAAGTGAATAAGTTACGTGGGAAAAAATAGAGGAGAATATGAGAAAACAAACCCACCCAAATCAATTTGGTAAATCATATAAGAATTTTGAGGACAAAATTTCTTTAGGGGGGGGGGAATTATAGTATCTCGTTTTCCCATATTAAGGGTTAGAACCCTAGATAACAGCACATAAGACATATTATTGAGAAATTAGGAAATACATTTCACGCATATGCATAATATTAGCATACACATAAGTGAATTTGATTTTTCTGTACATAGTACAATGACTGTTTTTGCACTCATTTGACTTCTTCTGAGATATAAATGATTTTTAATGATATGAATAGATAATATTTTTTCTTGAACAATGATTTGGTGAATTATATTATTGACTTAGAATGTTTGGTGAAAATTTGGGAAAATTCTAAAATTATGGGTATTTTTGAACTAGGAAAAATGCCAAGTAGCAATACAGTTGATAAATGGCAGCAAATGGCAATAGAAATTATTGATAAGTGACATCAAGATTTAATGATAAGTGTGATAGAAAATTAGAAGACAATTGGATTAGAAATTGAGAGACAAATGGACTGATTATTAAGAATCATCTGTTAGCTTAAGTAAAAATACAAGTAGCATAATTCTTTATGTGGTAAGTGTCATGACACTCACCAAGCATTAAACCCATGACATATACATTGAAAGACCATCTTTTAATTGTCTTTCATTTTCATTATACGCTCTCTTCTTCATTTTCTTCTTCTCTATTCATGACACTCGCCCTCACTCTCACAACCTAACCCTCAACGTTGAGCTTTGCTATCATCCTTCACTTTCGAATCCAAGATCCTTGTTGTCTTCTTCTTCTTGATGAAAACCTAATCTATTCCTCCTTGAAGAGTTGATGATCATATGAGTTTAGAGGTTAAGGTTTCATGGTGATTTTTAAAGAAGAGTTAAGTTAATCAAGTAAGTATATTATTCTTCATGATTTGTTGAATAACAACTTTTATGATGATAGTTAGAGATAAAATTAAAGTGATAATTGAGTAGAATGTGTGCAGAAATTTGATGAATGTATGTATACATTGATGTTCTATTTTTGTGTTTATGATCAACCATAGTTTATGATTTGTTTATGAATGATATTGAGCTGAAATGGAGCTGAAAATGGAGAGGAAATGAAGTAGAAAAGATGATTCACGTACAAGATGTGTTAGATGTAAAATGTAGGAGTTAAAAATTGGGAAAATTAAAGGAGAATGACTAGAATATGTTAGTTGTAATGTTTCCACTAGACATGCATTTGTATTTTATCTATAATATCCTGCCTCCTAAAATTGTTAAGAGACTAAACTATTAGATTGAGTCACACGAGTTATTTCATTTAAGAATTTACAAGATATATTTCATTCACATGCATAATATTTGTAAACACATATGAATCATAATTTATAAAACATTGCAAGATAGTATATGCACTCAATTGACATTTTTTGGGGCATAAAAGGTTTTTATTGATCATGAGGTAATTGTGTGTTAATTTTGTCTTGAATTTTGTTTTGATGGACTATAATTAGTAAATTGTGAATTTATTGTTACAATTGAGTAATTGATGAGGTGATATGTGCATCTGGTTTAAGAAAAACTTTAAAGAGCAAGATAAATTTATCCATGGGAATTTAGGTTGATTAGGCCTATGAAATGGTGAAATGTGGCATTGGGAATAAGTGACAAATGGCTCAGTTATTGAGACAAGTGGCCCTTTAAATTTGTGACAAATGGCACTTTAGACTTGTGACAAGTGGAGCAATAGAATGGTGACATGTGTAGCTTTATAAATTGTGACATATATAGCCTTACAAATGGTGACATATGTAGCCTTACAATTGGTGACATGTGTAGCCTTACAAGTTGTGGCATATGGAGGCTTAAAATGAGTGACATTTGGAGCTCAAAGTAAGTGACACATGGACCAATAGAATAGTAACATGTGAACTAATAGAAGGATAACATATGCACCAATAGCATGGTGACACATGGACTAATAGAATGGTGACACATGGATTAGTTTGACCTTCTCGAATTTTCTAGAGAAAATGGATGAAAATCCAATAGAAGTAAGAGCAAAGGTCTATCATAAGGTTTGAAAAGGAGACAAATGAAAATGAGAAGAGAAGTAGAGAAAAAGGGGAAGAGAAGAGGAGAAGGAAAGAAGTTATCAAGATAAGTTGAAATTCTAGTTTCAATTTCATTTTTCTCTTTCAATCTGTCTTTCATATTCTTAGAGCATGAATTTGAAGAAACTCAAAGAATGAAAGTTGTAGATATAGGTCTTGACTTGACCTCTATGAAAGTGACTTGACAAAATAGTGACTAGAGCTTAAGGTATGCTTATTTACCTATTACTGCCCGTGATAGACCCCTTTGTAGGAACCTTGTATTATTTCCTAATTTTTGAGGACCTTAGAGTCCAAATTAGTGAAAGTATAAAACATGCAAAATGATTATTGATGTCTTATTAATGCTTCTATGAAACGGATTTGTTAGCAGATGCATTGGTAGTGATTTATTGTGGTTTGAGTATTGGTTACTAGTCTGTTTCTTACTAGAAACATGACATAATTTGGATGGAGATTATATTTTAAAGGGAGATAATGTTTGTGTAATTTTTGATATATTAATACTAATGGAAGTCTAGTTTCAAGGTAGGTCACGAGAATCATGACATTTGGATTTTTGTAGAGAGAGTTATGATTAAAAGAAGATAGCTTGTTCATAAAGGAACATTAGGAAGGAAAGGATCTAAACATTGCGCATAAGGTTATTCTGAGATTTGTTTTCTGACGAGATTTGATTTATACATGTGATGTTTTCTGCTTTTGTGTACTGAAACTGGAACCTATGTTCATCGGATGAGTGATTAATAGGCTAGGCTTATATGGTCCCTAACCAGTATACGTTGAGTCATAGGCTAGGCCTATATGTTTCTATGTCATGTATGTTCACTTCATAGGTTATTAACATTGTCTTGGGGTGTATTAAGTTTTATTTACGATATATGTTTTTCCTGCTTACTAAGTACATAGTGTACTCACCCCCTCTGCTTTCTAACCATGCAGGTTAATTTAGTGAGCTTGAAGCTTTGAGTGTATTGTGCGGTCTTTTGACATTTTTGGGGCATTACCGCATGCGGGTAGTCTCTGTTTTGTACTTTTGTTCTATAGTGGGTCATGAACTATTTTTGTATTACTTTGGTTATGTTGATATGCTTTAGGATTTTATAAATTAAATATTAACTGTCTCGTAGTTTGTAAAAGACTTTATGTATGAACTTTTGGTATTGTTGTTAAGATTGCTTTTAAGTGGACTTAAAAGTCCAGAAATTGTGGTAGAATTTTAATATGAATATAGAAGTGTGTTTAAAACTGATTGCAGGTGTTTTGATTAAGTTTTGGGATTTTCAAAATATAGTTGTTGTGCAGTTAGCCTTGCATAGTCAGGTTAATAGTACTGTGAGTATCCTTAGCCTAGGTATGCAACGATTATCATGTGCTCGATGTGGTACTGGGCCATGACATTATCCATATCTTGATCTGTAGACATCCCAATTGGATGATTTTAATTTTATATTAAACTAGAGACATATGACTATAGTTGTCATGAAAGAATCAAATTGGAATTCTATCTCTAAGTTTCGAAATTTGGATGATGTTATAATAATCAAGTGTATTGAGCTATGAACCTTGGTGCATGATTGAGCGATGAACTTAGATCTGATGACTTGTGAAAATGAATGTGTAAAGTGAAATAAAGTGACTGATTGATCTTACATGATTTGATGCATTTTATTACATGAATGCATGAACATGATAATAGCATCTATGATCGGAGTAGCTACTGAAAAAGAGCTTAAAGCTTAGAATGTGATTAAGAGCCAAAGACCCACTATATATAATGAGCGCGGTATCCCCAATGGCTACGAAATAGTTATTAATGAGCCAAATATCCACAATAGATACGGGAGAGTTATAGGCACTCAATCACAACAACGTAATAATCGAAAGTAAGTCTCATGAGCATTTCATATACAATTGATATGTATGTTTAAATGATTGAATTGTATTGCTTGAATTATTGCAAATGTGATATATGCAATAAGTGAATAAAATGTATTTGATGCCATATGATGAATTAATGAAGTGATGTGCTATATGTGTTGATATTTATCAACGAATTGAATATAAACTGTGAACTATTTGTGTTATGTGATATGAGTGAGCCATCGAGGAAGGTCTGCTTACTAAAGTCGCAAAACTCAACCAAAAATTACAACGTTGTCTTTCAGGTTCAGGGGATACCCAATTAGACTAACTGGAGTCTAAACCCTACATTTGGATAAGATTTAGAGGTCGGGATTAGTTAGCGTCTGCATATGTTTTCTGTTATTTTAGTATTAAACATTGTATTCCAAAGCATTATTTATTGTGCAAATGAATTTTGCTTGTAATAACAGTTTGATGAAATACATTTTATATTTGTATTGGACCCTGATGATCACTAGAATTTATGATGATGTGTTTATGGTTTGTGATATTTATAATTGACATTGTTATGAGTCAAATGGGCCGAAAGTTGAACTATCGATTTTCTGGATATGCGTGTGATATATCTAAAATTTTTGAATTAAGTGTAATTGACTAACTACCTTAGCATGCCACCTCGTAGAGTATGTTCTCGAATACCGATTGTTTGTTTGAGAATATAGCCTATAAGAGTGGGGTGTTGCATATATGAAGTTACACACCCGTGTATGTTGATATACACTGTCATGTACATCGCTCATGTAAGTTTTTATGCCAATGTGAAATTGCAAATTTTGGTATTTTTAGAGATACATAATCACTTACACACTCATATAAGTTGACCATGTATGACCGAAAAATCCTAGATTTCACTATAAAAGGATACGAGTCTAGGCAAAATAAAGGAAGCTAAGTTATTAAGCAATTTTAAGTCATAAACAATGTAGGAGGCAATAGTTCCAATCAAGGGATAAAGAAAGCACAAAGAATACGTCAAGAGATCTATTAGATAACAACATCAAATCTAGTTTTGTGAAAAGATCCGATAGAAGAGAAATAGAGATTTATGATTATGATTTCTTTGTTTCCCATTAGTTTTTTTTCCTACATATTTATCACTGGTTTTGTTTTCTATGAGTAGGAACTAATTTTTTTTAGAGTCTAGGCGTGATGAACCCTAAGTTGTGATAACAACATGACTTGATCTTTTATTCGGTGCAATTATATTGACTCATTTGTTATGATTCAATTTTGCGTTTCATTCTTATTCGAATATACCAGAATATTAGTGTATGATTTGATTTCACATTATTGAAATTTATAAATCCTCTTGTATGAATAAACCTAATATAATTGGAAGAAGTTGCATGCAAACCTTGAGATAGGTTAATATAAATCCCCTAGATTATGGTCAAACCTAATAGTAGAATTCACAAATTAATAACACAATCATAGGGTTTTAATGAGAAAGATTTTGTTAATCAACTAATGGATTAGTAATTAATAACCTTCAAAAAGTATAAAATAGGAATTTTCACAATCCAATAATTAATAATATAATTGCATAATAAAGGTTTAATAATTAAGGTTCCTAGGGAGATTCATCACTTTGACATTATTATTTGATATTGACATTTTCTTAGTATTTTCCTCTATCTTCAATTCAATATTGTTTTCGATCTTAGTTTATTTGTTTAGTTTAATTTTTAATAAAAGTCAAAATTTGATTTATAAGTTAGATAATAGAAAAATGATAATTACTAGTACTTATAATGTTCGTAGGATCGATCTATACTTGCCTGTGTTAACTTCAGCTACTTTGTGCACTTGTGATAAATTTTAATATAGATATAAAAATATCAATCAAATAAAAACATGTTTTAGCATTAGAAACATATAATGAAGATATAAAAATAACAAAATTGAGGAGATATTGGATTCATTACCAACAAAAGCTAATATGTTGTTAGGTCATATAGTGATTACCAAATGAAAACATAGAAGAAGAGGCATGTATTTAAGTCCAGAAAAGAAACTCCTTTAGGCTCTGTTTGTTTCGAGGGTTAATAATGGAATGGAATGGAACGTAACATAGTTCCATCGTTTGTTTGAAGGT
>JANVCQ010000232.1:27032738-27045972 GCA_025531925.1 Erythroxylum plowmanianum | reverse complement strand
GTGTTATGTTTTGATGATTAATTACACTTGACATGTTCTATGTGATGATATGTTGAATTATGAGTTGTGAATTTGAAGTGTGAATTATTAAATTTCTAGCCCAATGAGATTTAAATGTATATGAATATATGAAGTATATGTATGTTTAATTGTGTGGCTCGTTGCCAATAGCTATAAATGTGTAAGCCACTGAGTTGTTCACCCCACGCTTCCCTCCTCAGGTGCAGAAGGAGAAAATTTGCAATCCTTGCAAAGTTTGGCAAACACCAAGAATAGAGACTTTTGTAATGAAGTTAGTTCAAGAAATTTTGTAATTTAGAATCATTTTAAGCATAAGCATTTAAATTGTATTCAGGTGTATTTCGTATTTTTGTATTTCATATTTTGAAATGAGCTTGTATAAACTCTTTTAGAATTCATTTATGAAATATGATTAGATTTTGGCATGTGACTCTCAAAATTTTAAATTATTCGATGTTTAACTATTGCGGGCATGCCACCATTATGGGATGACGGGTTCTGTTTTGTTTCCGAATGTTTGGGCTCCGAAAACGGGGTCCAACATGTATCTTGCGGCACCATGCTTCCAAGTCTATTATTTTATGGCCTTTTGGAGAATGAAGCATTTCCTAACTCTGATGTCTCCCCTGCTGTCGATACCGATGAGGGATTGAATTTCCCTCCATTTTCCTGAACCTGAAATCAAAACCTGTTGACATTACATTAGAAAAATAATCACTCCATCAATTACCTTCTCTCAGTGTTTGAGCTGAGTTGCTCCATAACTTGAAAGATCACTCTAGTGTTGATGCTCCCAACTTCCGAGGCTTCATTTTTAAAGGTTCAAAGGTTTCTTTCAGTCCAAAGGTTGTACACAATAATAAAAAGGAGGGTAATAAAAATATTGATGTCACAGTTTTTGAAAATTGGGGGCTGGTTGAACCAATTTATAATGGAATGAAGGTTTGTCAGGTTAGGAAGGTGTATTTGAAAGTGGTTAAGGTAGTGTAACCACACTGTTTTAGAGAAAGAACATTCAAAGAACAAGTGTTCAATAGTCTTATTGTTTGAGGTATACAAGGAGCAGTGATTTGAGGTGTGAAGGTAAAGGAGTTTATCCTTTATTTGCAATTTATTAAAAAAGGCTAATCATAGTATGAAGGAATACCTAGGGTTTTTTCTTTTATACAATACTAGTTTATGGCAAGAAACACTCTGGTTAGGGGGTTTTATGGAATTGTAGGCAGAAGCATTTGTATACATTTTTTAAGATATTGCTAGCCATTCCGGATGATCAGGTCTTATACAATTTGGCTGATGTAGGAGAAGCTCTAGAGTACTTATGGTCTCAACTGTTGCCTCTTGCCAACACCACATATTATTTCTAATTACATCGGATACTCTTACGGTCATAGGTAGCTCCGACCCATTGATCACTCTAGCTGTTGAGAGATCCTAGGATGCCAAGGATCCTGCCATAATAAATTATAATTCTCATTTCCTATCCTAAATCTGAATTGGTTCCTAATTTGATCCCTAACATGTAAAATCTTTCTCCAACTCTACGAACTATAATTGGTAGGTTGGGCACTCTAGAAATTTTTTCATCTCAGAATTATAATGTGCACCCACTTAACCCATATAGCTTCACTATCATTAAACAAAATCCAGATTCTTTTCCCTATCAACATATTATTCCAAGTAGAAAAATGCTTAATACCTAATCCTCCCTCTCGTTTAGGTCTAAATAGATCATTCTATTTAACCTTAGCATGAGTTTTTGTCACCACCTTCCCAGACTACAAGAAATTCCTAAGTTTTATCTCTATTTCCTTCAAAATGGAAAAAGGAGAATGAAAAGACTAGAATAATACACCTGAAAGGTAGAGAGGAAAAAAATAACCAATTGAAGTCTACTAGCATATGAAAGATTTTTATGGGTACATTTGTTAATTCTGGCATCAATTTTATCCAACAAGGGTAAACAGTCCCTCCTAGACAACCGACCTATTAAGAAGGGTATCCCTAGATATCGAATAGGAAGGTTACCTCTTTTAAGGCCCGATGTGACTTCCATTTTATAGGCCATATGGTCCATTTCAAGAGATAAAAAGAACTAAGTCTTGGAAAGATTCATGTCCACGCCAAATAAATTTGAAAAGGTGCACATGTAATTAAGTAAAGTTTGGGCTGAAGCCAAATTAGCATGACAAAACAACAAAAGATCATCAGCAAACAAGAGATGGGTGAGTTTAAGAGCTTTACACCTTCAGTGGTATTTAAAGGAAGTATATACAAGCATTTAGGCTCCTTGAGAGTACCTCCATACAGATAATAAAGAGAAAAGGAGATAAAGGATGCCCTTGTCTTAAGCCTGACTTTCCTCGAAAAAATTTTGAGGGGCACCCATTGATCAATATAAAATAAAAAGGAGAGGTTATACACTCTTTGATCCACTCAATGAACTTAAGATGAAAGCCTACAACTACTAGTATATTCAGGAGGAAATCCCATTGAATTGAGTTATACCTTTTATAAATCCACTCTAAAAGCACATCTCCTATGATTATTAGAAAGGTGGTAATTCTTGAAAATCTCTTGAGCCAATAAGATATTATCCCCTATTTGATAGTTCTTAATGAAAGCACTTTGGTTTGGGCTGATAATGTGAGGGAGTAACTGTTTAAGTCTATTTGCTATATTTTTGCAATCACCTTATAAATTATGTTATAGCAAGAGATTGGCCCATAATTAACTACTGTAAAGGGAAGATCTTTCTTAGGAATAAAAGAAATAAAAGTGGAGTTAAACTCTTTGAGTAATCTCCCATGTTGGAAAAAATCTTGGATGGCTCTACTAACTTCCTCCCCTATAATATGCCAAGTATGCTTAAAGAAGAAACCATTAAACCCATCCAGCACAGGGGCCTTATTCGGATTGAAAGAGTTGAACACATCCCTAACATCTTGTGCTGAGACTTCAACAATGAGGTTGTTTGTAAGATTATCAAGTATCGAATGAGGGAAAAGATTTTTCACATACTCTTTAGAGGAGAGAAGGTCTTTTTTATTTTCAATAGTGCTCTAAAAAAAGCCTATGAATTGTTCTTGAATCTCTTCAAAAGCAACAATCTTATTACCATTGCCCACTATTAAAGAGTGGATGTTATTTCTGTTCCCATTTGACAAAATTGAATTGTGAAAGAATTTGGTGTTCCTATCCCCTTCTTTGTGCTGGGAAGATTGTTTATAGAACGACTCCTAATCATCTAAATCTCTAATCAAGTTATTAATGGCTTCAATTTCCTTGGTAACCAGTTGAGGCCTATTAGGCAAGTGTCTCATTTGGTCTTGGGTATTATTAAGAACAACTTGACAATTCTCAACTTTAACATTCACGTCACCTATCTGACATGATTTAAGTAATTTGAGCACATTTTTAAGCATTTTAAGCTTGGACACGACACAGAACATATAAGTTCCTTGTACATGAGAATTCCAAGCTTCTTTTACTGTCTGAAGGAAATTAGGCTATGAGGCTAGGAAGTTAGAAAACCTAAATGGAGAAGATCTCTTCTGCATGTTTGATAAGGACCTAATCACTACTGGAGAGTGGTATGTTAGGATTATGAATAACACCACAAGATCTAGGAAACCTAGCACTCCAGGCCGAATTGATAAGGGCTCTATCAAACTTTCTTGCAATAAAGAAGTCGCCATATTACTTGTTGTTTTATATAAAACTAGGATCACTAGAATTTATATCACATAAAGCACATTCCTCAACACACTTCCTAAATTCACTCATTCCATTAGTAGCCGAGGAACTTATAGGCTCTGCCTCATGAGAAAACAGTATAGCATTAAAGTCCCTCGCTATAATCCAAGGTTGATTACCAACAATTTGTTTGATATTAGACAGAGCATACTAGAGGTTCTTCCTATGATTATGATTATTAGACCTATAAACACATGTCACAAAGAAGGTTAAAGAATTGTCCATAGGGGTAACCTCTAAATGGATCAACTGATCATTAGTGATTTGAGGAGATCACAACAAAGCTATCACTAACCTAGCCTTTAAAGCATGATCTACATTGCTATAAAAAAAGCCATCTAGGAAAAAAAGAAGAGCACACATTATTAAAAAAAGTAGGAGACCTAATCCTAGATTTAATCAAGCAACCAAAAGAAATTGAAAACCTCTTAAGAAATGCATTCATAGAAAATTGTTTTTTTGAGTTGTTAAGACACCTAACATTCTAAAAAACTAAAGCCATGTCACAAAACAGAACTAAGGCCTACTACTTTTGTTTCCTCCTAGATTTCCTACACTTCTTAAAAGTAAAATCTCCCTTTACCCCTCCTAAAAGATCCAGACTCTGAGTATCACTAATTAGAACTAATTTAGAATTAGGAAAGGAAAGGTGGTTACCTACTTGACTAATAGCAAGGAGGTTAGAATCCTCAAGGTATCTATTTAGATCATCTTTCTTCTGCTGAGCCTTGCTTAGTTCAATTTGACTTCCAGAAGGACAACTTTCCTTATCAACTTGTATTTCCATCTCGTAAGCTTGATCTTTCTGTTGAATTCCTTTGCACTTACTTTGTTCAGTTAGGATTTCAAAAGCTCTACTTTCCTTATGATTTTGTTGTGTCTTCTCAAAGACTTTCTCCTGCTCATTCCTTTTTTGAAGATTTATACTATTTGGTATAGATTCCTTCCCCGTATCCAACTCCTATTTTAATCCAGTCTCAAACAGTTGCCCTATAGGTGTCCATTCCTTCTTCAATAAATGATGATCAGGCCTCCATTCGTACTCAATCATTATTTCCTTAAAGGTTATTTTTCCTACTTCATTGTAAGTGGCCAATCGGAAAGATGAAGGCCAACTCCTCCGCAGATCTAACTCCACACACATTCTAACATACACAATTCTAGACATCCTAGCTGTCTGAGTATCCATAAAAGGTGGGTCTCCTACTGAATTTGTTATTCTTCCCAACCCCTCAGTATTTCAGTATTCAATAGGTATATTATGGAACCTAGTCCACACCAAGGCATATCTAACCTCTTCTTGTTCCCCTGTATTCAAATACCATTTTCGTAAGAATAAAGGTTTTCCTTGGTTATGCCAAGGTCTCTTCTCTAAAACCAAATTCATACCAATCTCTGAAACAAAATTAAATAAGAAATTGTTCAAACTCCTAATTATGTTTTCGTTAGTCCAAAAGCTAACCAAGATTTAGAAATGACTCTCTCAACCATGGGATATGCAGGGTGCTTACCAATGAAGAATTCTATCAGAGCATGTTGAATCTTTGGTCAGGGAAATGTTTGGGTCTATATTTTGGGTACAATTAAGGTTAGAGGAAGAGGTCGCTTGGGAAGGTCTAGGTGAAGGAGTAGAAATTTGGGCAACAGGTGATCGAGGTGGGGAAGAAGATGAAGAAGAAACCATGGAGGAATAAGGGTGTAACCCACTAGCGATCTCAAAGGTTATGGAATCTTCCCTATTTGCTTATCACTCTCATAGCGCATCTTTCAAGTTTCTCCGGAATAGTTTTATTGATAACCTATAATAAAATTTAAATTAATGAAAATAACATTTAGTAGTTTATATTAGTAGCTCTAAAATATAAAAATTGTCAAAATACCGTACATAAGACATGATTAGTTTTTTCATATTAAGTATCTTAATAAAAGATTTTTTTTAAAAGCTAAATAATTCATTACAAAAAAGATTTTAAATGTAAAAGCAATGCTTATAAAGGATATTGCAATTGTTAGGCTTTAGCAAAGGAGCAGTAATGACATGGAGTAAACAAAGTTCTTAACCACCAACAAGATATGCCAAATTAAGGTGTTTTTAGTTAGGAATAGTGCATACACTTGTCTTAAAGCCCTGATCTTTCATCGAGCATTCACTTGTTATGTTTGGGGAGCTTATTGAGAAACCATTTGAAATTAAGGTAGAGTTGTAGGTAATATAAATAAGATTTATCAGGATTTGCTCTCTTTGCTACCAAAAAAATTGAATAGCTTGGAATTTCTCTTAGACCGTATAGAATAAATAACATTACCACATCCCAACATGCCAATGGTTTTATCTCCTTCATGCTTAAGCTTATAAAAAATATCAGCATAGTTTAGGCTTATGACATAGAAGTTTCAAAGCTCTTGTATTGCATTCCATATTTTAACAGAGAACTCACAATTAAAGAAGATATGTTAGGTTGTCTCTTGTTCTTTATTACACAAACAACAAAGTTAGGAAACGTTAAGGAAGTCCATGATTCCTAATTTCTACATATAGACAATCTATAGCAAAAATGAGACTTTTCATAATAATTTATTGCACCATACTAACCCATACCAATTAATTCCTTTATAATAGGAGTTAAAAACTTCCTATAAGAGCCATTAGAGTATTTCCCTAAGGAATGCTTGAATTAGACATACTAGTCCTCTCTTGAAGGTTGAGTTGAGTAATCAGATATCGTGTTTCCATATAAGGATGCTTAGTAAGCCTAATTGTTCCCATTTATTAGTTCTTTAACATTGAAAGATTAAGAAACCAATCTTCTGAGTGTAGGGAATAGGTTGGTCTATGAATAGGGGCAATCTTGCACCAGTTATTAAATTATAGTGAAACATATTTTACCATGGCCAATCCTGCAATCAATGCACATTTCAGGAGGTTCCCTAAACTTGATATGTTAGTTCATAAACCCAAAGTTTGAGGGTAAGCTTCCAATAAGGAATTATATGTGAATCCATTAGACCCAAAGAGCTTCCTTATTAGATAGAAATTCCCTATATTTTGTTAGTTAGGAGGGTTTTCTTATCTAATGCCACATAGATAATACTCCATCCACCAATAATCTTAGGTTTGCATACCTCAGATCATTTAACCTGGGCAAACCAGAGAATTTCTAAAGCATCTTCTCAATAATTAATCTTATCCATTAAAAGATAAAGCTTTGTTGCATTAGTTATTAATCCTATTTTGAATCTTCTCTAAGAGTAAAATGTAGTCTCTGAAGCTTAGTCTTTTATGGTAATTAGGATACCTAAGTAGAGAGGATGATCCTTGAGTTAAATGTTTATGATTGAAGATAACTAAGGAACTATATCAACTGCTCTAACTACAACTAGCTTATAGCTTTTGCTATGGTTGATTGAGAGACTTGATAAGAATTTTAATTAGTTGAATGTATCCATTAGTAGCCTTATTGATTTATTCTCAACTTTGTAAAATAAAAAGAGGTCAACCATACATGCAAAGCTAAAAATCCCTAGTTTCTTGTATTTTGAGTAAAACTCAAAGCTTATATCTTACTTTATGGACATTTTATTCAGTCTAGAAAATGAATCCAAGAAGAGAAAGAAGAGGTAATGGAATAGAGGGTCCCCTTGTATGAGCCTTTTCCCTCATCTTAATAATTTGGATGGCTTACCATTAATTAAAACCATAAAAGATGTAGTGTTAGTGCATTGGTTTATACAAGTAATGAATATATCAAGGAATTCAAACTCTTTAAGTATGTAAAGAATGTAGCTCTAATGCATTGAATTAAAAACTTTATAAAAGTACATTTTAATAGATAATTTTTGTTGGAATATTTCCTTTCATAGCCCTTCAGCAACTCTTGTGCCAGGAGAAAATTATATCCTATCAATCTTCTAGGTATAAGGCACCTTGAGAGCCTTATATGAGAGTTTCCAACATAATCTTTAATCTTGATGCAATCATATTAGAAATGATTTTATAAATGGTTTTGTAATAAGAAATAAGTCTGAAATTCTTGAGGAAGCTAAGATTTTAAACTTTAGGGGAACAAATAAATATAATTTAAGTCGATTTCTCTCAACAACTTACCATTAATGAAATATTTTAGGACTACTTGGTAACCATATCTTTGATATGAGGTCAAGCTTTATGGAAAAATAAACTATTCAATCCATAGACCTAGAGGACATAATTATGTTGAGTTAAAAAACAACTCTTTCTAAATTATTAAGGTTGAAAGTTTAGATCAAAGCTGCAATATCCTCTCCTAAGATTTAATATAAATGATCTAAGCAACAATATAAAGGTGTTTATAGGTCTTGCTGAGCCTAAGACCTTTAAAAGTAATCAAAGGCTTCCTACTTTAGCTCCTCTTGTGAGAAAGACTTCCATCATATTTTAAAAGATAAGTGACACAATTTGTGTTCCTTTTAGAAAGATAATTCTATTGAAGAAAGAGGTATTTTATCCTATCTTTTATCTAATGAACTCAAGAATTTTATTTAAGGAGAGAGTGATGGATTTCCATAGCTTCTGAGAATTATAGTAGAGCTTCATCTCATCTTCTTATAAGCAAGGATCTCTAAGTTTGAGATATAAGTTTGTTTGAAAAGACTATAGTCTACTACTAGTAGAAAAGATTGAGTATTGAGCGTTGAGACCCCATCTTAGATTTAATTTCTTAAGCTAACACCTAACCATATTCAAATTTCTCATATAAGTGAATATATAGTTTCCTCTAAAGTTGTAGCCAATTCCTTGGAAATAGATTGCTCAAACCCTTTAACTTATATAAGAAAGTTTTTTTGAAAAATAAAAAATTATTATATTAGTATGTTAGTAGTGGGGTATATATCAATTTGGGCTCCATATTATATAGAATCAGATACACCATATGACTATGATTAATTAAAACTCCGTTTAACAAAACTACCATAAAAATGCAACATTTCATATAAGAAGTTAGATTACCCTCGTGCTAGTATCCTTTCTTCTATACTTTTCCAAATTAAGGATTGATGTCCTCGTAGCCTTTGCTAGTGGATCCCTATAGATGATGCATCATTCTCTTTCCTTATTGAGACTCCTTTTAGTAAGAGTTGTCTCCTTTTTCTATTTATCTAGTCTGAACCAAAGTGTTCTCTTTGTGGTTTCTAGTCTAATTATTTTAGGTGGTCTATTTAATCATCCTCTATCCTTTTTATCTACTTACAGTCTATTTACAAGTGATAAATTTATAGGTTCCCAAAAGTTTAAGTCATTGGCTTCTAGCTTCTAGGTATTTATATGACCCTTGTTTTATTCATTTTCTCACATGAAGTAGGTGTTTGAGTTAGTAGTCTATGGTATTCATCTTCCTAAAGTCTCCATGACATGATTAAAGAATTATTAAAGTCTAAAGAGTGCTTGCATGCTAAAAGTTACTCTTTGATATTATAGAGGACAATTTTTTAACTGCATCTAATGATCTTTCCATACCCTAAAACTACCTGCCATTTTTTACTCTCTATACCTTATATATACATGTACTTATAGCTATCAAATATACTTCCTTAGTAGTTTTAGGAACGAAGTTGCTCAGGAGCCATTATATCACCTCTGGAATAAGAGCAACAATGTTGAATTTAAATAATTTAATCTATCTATAGTACTTAGCTTGTTCTTCATTGCCATCCAAAAAAAAATCCATCTTAAGAAGTAGAGCCTTATTCTAAACTAACTTATAACATTCAACCATAGGCCATAATAGGTGACGTACTTCCCTACATTGTCTATTGGAGATTTGGTTTAAGGTGGTTATACCAGAAGTAACAATCCTAGATAGCCAAATTAGGAGAGTAAAAGGGAGTCAAAGGTCTAATTACTATTGGGATCTTCCATCCTTTTTCCTTCAATTATAGGATAAACCTTAGACTACATAGAATATTCTATAGGTAATCCTTAGCTTATTAGTTTTGTATTAGGGGTCCTTGTCCTGTCTAGTTGTCATACTATAAGCTAGCCAGCCTACCATTCCTAACCTTACAAGTTACATTCATCCACACCTCATCCTTTAACTGTATAAATTGGTTCAAGAAGTATGAGTGAGAGGGTTTTATGAAGAGTGACCACAAAGAGTGATAACAATGAAACAACTACCCTTGAGGAAATAGTTATGTAACTGATAGGTGAAGATTAGACTATGTTTTGATAGGTGTTTGAATGTGTTTATTGATTGTTTTTAGATGATCGTTGCATGTATAGGCTTAAATATGTTAATGTGTATGTTTATTTATATTCTAAGTGTTTGTGTGGTTTAAAGCATGTTTTCATTCATAATTATATATTTGTTGAGGTGTATGATGTGATTTTAGTTCTAGAACTCAAATAGGTGAGGGATAAGAGATTTGGACATATATAAAGTTGCATGGGCAAGGTCTCGATCATGACTCCCATTTCACAGTTGTGACATAAGAGAAATATCCAAAGTCACGATGGTGAGTCCATATTCACGATCGTGGTGGAGAGTAATTTCATAAAGTTACGATCGCTACACCAGATGCATAATCATGACAGAGGCTTCCTAAACGTGACTTTTTCCATCTACTTTAAGTTTTGGGCATTTTTGGAACTGAACAAAGAGCAAAATCCCTAGTTACATCCACAAGAACCACTATGACTATTTAAGAATGTGAAAACATCCATAAATGTAGCCACCATCTTTCAAAATTGGATTAAACAAGGAGGATCAAAAAGAACATCAAGGATTTCCAGATCAAGTTTCAAATCAAGTTTTTCTTTCTTTCCTTTTCTTTTCTTCATTAAACTTGATGTGTAAACTGGATTCTTAGATGTTATTTACATTTATGAGTTTCTAAATATCCAGATTAGGGTTTTTTCTTAGGTAATTAAGTGACTTGATTATTTTTAAATTCAATACAATATTCTATCTTGGTGATAATTGTGCATATCAACAGTTAGACAATAAATCAAGAGAATGAGTCAAAAGTAATTAGATTAAGTTGTACAA
The DNA here is from genome assembly GCA_025531925.1 of Erythroxylum plowmanianum. NCBI lineage: Eukaryota > Viridiplantae > Streptophyta > Magnoliopsida > Malpighiales > Erythroxylaceae > Erythroxylum > Erythroxylum plowmanianum. Next base: position 27,035,170 of record JANVCQ010000232.1, on the reverse strand, counting down.
CAAGAGTTGGTGATTTAATAAGTCAAACAATTATCATATTGACAATCATACAAAGAGAGATCTTTTGTGTGAACTTAATTATTTAATAAATCACTTCAAAGTTAGTTGCAATCATTAGGAAGTTTTAATGAACCGAGAGGCTGCAAAATCTAGAATTTTTAATCAATTAGGGTTAATCAATTAAGTTGGTTTATTTGGTCTTGAGTTAGAGTAATCAATCTCTTAGAAAACCTAAGATCCTCACCTGATTGAATTAATAGTGGTTAAGGGAACAAAACACCAAAAGAATAAATCCTAAGCCTTTATCATTGATCATCCTTACATAATTGTGGTAGCTCAATAGTTAGATGGTTTTTTACTTAATTTTATTTGTTTTCTTTAATTTATGTTATTTATTTTCATTCAATTAATATTCCAATACCTTAGACAAAGTTAGGTTCACTTGGTTTTAACTAATTCCTCATAGGATCGACGCCTTCAATACGATAAGTTTACGATCTGTATACTTTTAGATATTGGGAGTTTTATTAGAGGTAAAACTTGCTCAACAAGGTTTTAGTGTCATTACCGAGGAAGTAGTTTAGGACTAGTTGAATTCCTTTATTTTAAGGAAATTTTCACTTTTCTTATGTCCATATGACTACATGAACATAAGAGTTTCTTAGAGTTTAAGTACGATCTAAAAAAGTCCAACACTTGATATCATAAGACAAGAACGTGCAATTTTAAAAGTGAGATGCCAAGAGGAGATTAATTAAACAATGGCAACAGAATTCAATCAAGGAGACCAATGGCAAACCTTATGTATTTCATGAGGCTAGGGTCCAACACTGCACAATAAGGCATCACTCGACCACTGATGCCAATCATATTCAAAATAAAACTAGCATTATTGAATATGCTGCAAACCAATGTGTAATTCTATGGGTTAGAGAATAAGGATCCTAATGCACATTTAGTAAATTTCTTAGAGATATGTGATACCTTTTGATATAATAAGATGTTGGAAGATGCTATTAGGATGAGGCTCTTTCCTTTTACCCTAAGGGATAGAGCCAAAGCTTGGCATCGTTCCTTAAACTTGAGAAATAACATGATATGGAAGCAGCTAGTGCTAGCATTTTTAGATAAGTACTGCCCATTGACAAAGACAACCAGATTAATAAAAGAAATCACAAATTTCCAACAGAATGATGAGGATTTACTTTATGAACCATGGGAGCGTTACAAGGACTTGCAAAGGTGATGTCCTCATCATAACTTACCTAGAGAATTCCTATTGCAAACCTTCTACATTAGAGTTAATCCATCCAAAAGGTAACCATTGATGCAATGTCTGGAGGATCACTAATGAGGAAGATAGTTGAGGAAGCGGATGATTTGCTAGAAGAGATGGCAAACAATAGATGTCTTCGGACATCAGACAGAAATATACAGCAAACAACCTTCTGTAATAAAAAGGGAATCAGTATTGTCAATTCGATGACAGAAATGCAAGCTGAGATTGACAATTTAATTAGACAACTCAATGGCATGAAAGCCTCTTCATATGCTCATGTTAAAGCAATTCATTAAAGATGTGAATTATATGGACAAGATAACCATGATACCGTTGATTACTTCTTAATGCAAAATAATGATACAATGCAACTTAACTATATGGGGACACAATTTGTTGAGCAAAAGCAAACAATCTATATTATAACACTTATAGTCTTAGATGGGGGAACCATTTGAATTTTTCTTAGTCAAACATTGTGAGTAACATATGTGAAATCAAGCTCCACTCAGTTTTCAACAAGAGAAGCCTAATGCTAGTAACTTAAAAATGGATAAGATTTTGGACATAATCATATGGAAGGGAAGTTTAAATAGGTAATTAAGAGTCATGCTTCTTTTATTCATAACTTGGAGGTTCAAATGTGCTAACTAAAGAATGTGTTATATACAAGAAGTGTGGAGAGTCTCCTGAGCAATATTAAAGCAAACTCAAGGGAGCAACTCAAGGCTATCAAACTTAGAAGCAGGAAGGAACTTGAGTAACCAGTAGAGACATAAGCTGCAACCCACCCAAAGGAAAAAGACTGATGGCCTATTTGGTTGAACAACTGGAATAGATAAGGAATAGAATAGTTATTCTTAGGAATAGAAAAGATGAGAAATAGAATAGGTATTACTTTGTTTGGTTTACTGCTAAAGAATTTCTATGCTAGTATTTGATTTGAAAATATAAACTTGAAATGAGAAAGGAATAAATAACAAAAACACCAAAATATCTTTATTATTATTTTTATTATTATATTATTTTTATTATCATCATCATCATCATCATCATCATCATCATTATTATTGTTGATGTTGTTGTTGTTGTTGTTGTTGTTGTTGTTGTTGTTGTTGTTGTTGTTGTTATTATTATTATTATTATTATTATT
>JANVCQ010000232.1:27004973-27016788 GCA_025531925.1 Erythroxylum plowmanianum | reverse complement strand
AAGAATAATGATTTTATTTTAATTTTTAATAAATAAATAAAAATTATTGTATAAATATAAATTAATTTAGTTAATAAGTAAATTGTTGTGGTTGTATAAATATAAATTAATTTAGTTAATAACCAAATTATTGTGGTATATTCTTTGAAAAAATTTTGGTGTAAAATGGTTAGAATAATACTAAATTTAGTATAAAAAAATTCTTGAAATATTCTCTTTTACGTTAAATTTGTGCTAAAAAATTTAGTGGGACGTTGGAGATGCGACAAGTGAGGATAGGAATTAATTCAATGCTTTGGAAATCACTCCTGAAACAGCAAATCTATCCATTCTGCAAGAAAATAGAAATGGAAGTGAACCCTTCTTGTTATTAACACCACGTAAATACAGGCTAAGGCTTAAGCTCTAAAACCTCCGGTCTGCAGATTCTCTTTCTTTAGAGCCATGAACTTTGCTGCTATATCATCATAGTCAGGCAACTTAGGATGGACATGGTTGGGAGATTGATCAGGAAATGAGCTTGACCTCAATATATTTTCCGCCTTATTCAACCTTTCTTGAGGCATAGTCATAGCTCTGGAATAAGGAGGCTTATTCACTTTTCTTATCCGAGGACTAGACGTTGGGTATGAAACATTAGAAGCAACATGGTTACCCAAAGAAACTTGTCCCCCCACCTTCTCTGCATTGTTTTTCTCCATGAAAGAAACTCGATCTTGACAGGAGAAAACATCATATAATACGGTATCGACTTCACAGCATCCTCTCCTTGGCCTTGGAATGGCATACCCCTCCACTTCTGCACCGGCTACTCTAATTGGAGACCAATGACATTGATGAATGTTTTTTCGAGCTTGGTTTTGTTCAGGGCCTTGACTAGTGAATATTCCTCTCTTGTGCTTCCAAACTTGAACTTCGTCGTTATATCTGTCACCAAGTGTGCAAAAGTAGCATGGATTGTTCAAGTAACAATCATCTGCCTCATGCCAAAAATGAGATTTCCTTTGTCCTAATTTTGCAAAACATGTCTGTTCACATTCGTTTCTGTGATGATTGTTCTGAGAATGCAATCGATGCTTGTGAGTGGAAGATCTCTTACATGGTGTGCCATAATAAATAGCACAATCAATGTCCTTGATGTTTGCACTTTCTCGAGACACAGATCTCCTTCTTGACCTTTTTCTGATTGGCTTGTCCTTCCTTTTACCACTACTTGAGTTGGAGCTTTCATTGCCTGATTCATACTCACTGAGGTACTTAACATCACACCTTTCTCCAATCTTACTGTATTTAGACAAGAGAGACGACTTGAACTTGAAAACTCTCTGATCTTGGCAGCTTTCTTCGTTCGTTGTGGGAGACCTAAGCTCCTCAATGTCATCGAGGTAGACTATCATCTCGTCGGGGAACTGACGCAAACATTCTGAAGAAGAAGCCGCTGTCTCTCGTTGTAACTTGCACTCTTGGTTTGTACTGAAACCCATATCATTCTTTCGCTTGTCTTCTTTACCCGAGGCAATGAATTTTTGTTCATATTGATATGCAAAAACCTCAGTTTTCTCTGCTAAGTTACAAAACGGAGAATCCGGTATTATATCTGGTGAAGATTGTTGAATCGCAGAGGAGCCAAGTGAATTATTAATTACTTCAGAATTCTGGAGAGGATAAGACGGCCTGGTCGGACTCATTTGAACAGATGATAAATCAACGTATATGGGTTGGGCGTTTTGCATTTTGAATCCTCCAGACTGGCTCGCAGAAATTTGTACACGTGTATCTCGCACCTCTTCTCCAAAATGTTCTTTTACCTGCGGTCACATAGATTAGGACTAAATATGCCCTTCAGTAAGACAATAAAATTAGATGCCAGAATATTTGACAGTACCTGTTGATCCTGCACAGGACTGTACTCGAGAGCCAAAATCTGAGGTCGCAGGCAGCAATCCCTTGCAATCTCATCCACCATTTTCTGCTTTAAATCCTCAGAAACAGAAGCGGCAGAGAGTTTCTCCTTTACCTATTGCCAAGACGGAGTTAACGAATTCGTGACGAAGTTCTATGGTAATGAATGTCGCAAGTATTTACTATGAGTCAAAAGTACACCTGATGGTTGACCAAGTTCCCAGGCAATAGTTCAAGAGCTGTCATTTCAAATCGCTTGCCGTAGCGCTCCCCAAAGAGTTTCCTTATCAAACGAAGCTCTGGTAGATCGCCACACCTTGCAGAAGCATAAATAAGACTCGAAATTGCTTCATTAATGTCATTGGGACACTCCCTGAAACCACAATAGAGTGAGAGGTTCTGGGATCACAGGAATTCCAGTAGCGAAGTCATGTTTACTTTTGTGGAAAGAAACTAATTAGCAGTTCATCACATACTTGTGCTTGCGAATGTAAGATAGGTGGATGATGACGAATTCACAGAAGTCGTCCAATAAATTATAGACTTCCACTATGCTTTCATCTTTAAGCAGATGCTCGGCCTGAACGTTGATAAATCAGAATTCAAAATTTACAACAACTGAGACACAACTATGTTTAGTGTTTCAATACCTTTTAAAATAACCGGAGGATTAAACATAGTCATAATCAAATGACACGTTTTCAGAAAGAATACCACCTAAATTGATCTCTTCAACCAAGTAAAACGGGATAGGAAATCAAATAACTAAAGTTTTGCTTGGAACTAAAGCAACTGACAAAAAGGCAAACAATAAAAACGACCAAATTTGTACTAAGAAAATAAAGTTTAAAAGTCATGTAGCTCCGGATGGAACAATTAAGGATCAAAATTAGGATAAACAGTAACTCAGAAACATAATCAAAAACAGGGGAATACAAGTATACCCTGGTATGGGCAACATCTTCACGGCCTATCTTGATGAGTTGAGCTACATCCTCTCTCAACTGCCTCACGATTGAATATCTCTTGTTCTTCAACAACTTGAGCCGGCACTGAACTTGCTTGATCAGCTTCTTGCTGCAAAAAAAGAGTAGAACTTTTGATTTTCCAAGAAGTAATATAAAGGTAGAGAGTTCAAGCTTGAAGATGTTCAGTCACAGACCATTTAGAAGCTTTTCTCCACCCAAAGAAGATATTAAACATAGCGAAGAATTGGAAAGGGTATTGAAAGACCACCACACATGTTGTGTAGGAGGGGTGTACTGGGTTTTAGCAAGTTACTATGAGTGGTGGTGGGAAGTTAGTGTTTAGGAGGAGTGGGTTTGAAAACGAGGGATGATAGTGGCGTTAGAATTCTAATCAAATAACTGCTCATCCTCATCACTTTCCTTGGACACATGTCTTCCTGCTCCAAAAATTCCTTTTCAAGTGGGTTAAGAAAAGGATTATTGAAATCAACTACAATTTAAATATATATATATATTTGTTTCTGTGACTGCCTAGTGCACTAAATATTTTTGAGGGATCAAATCAATCCAAAATGTCACTGAAATAAGAAAATTATCCCTGTTTTATTTATGATTTAAGCACCTAATATTCCCTTTCCAACTATTCCAAGTTCGAGTGTTTTGGTGGAGATCAAAACAGTTCTTTTATTTAATTAAAATTTTAAAATACAAATGTCATTTTTAATTCGTTGCCATAGAGATATTTCATATTTGAATAACATTAGGTAAGTATAAAAATAACACTTATATCATAACCCTGCCATTAATTGCAATTACTATAATGATTTATAAGAAGATTTATTAGTTTATGCTATTTCAAGTATAAAAAGCACCAATCGAGTTTCATGCTTTCAGTGAGGGTATAAAGACCTCATTTTGTTAGCATATAACTTGAAAATAAAACTGCTCCTTATAACAAAATAATGAGGACGAAAAGTAGATTCCCGTTTTGGAAAACAAGAAATATACCGTGCATAAGTTATAGAGTCGATCCATGATTAAAATTAAGACGTATTTTCTGATTGGATTTTAATTGTTTCCAGGAAGTAGCTACTACACGCCAGCAATAATATATATGTACATATAAATATATTAATATTACTTGTAAAAAAACCATTTTTGTTAATTAACTGCTTTCATAATAAATAAAATTGAACTTTATTTAAATAATTTTCATGTAATTTTTTTCCTCTATATCCGAAGCAAAGTTGTGCATGGTCCAAGAAAATAAAGCAAAGATTTGAATTGATAATTTGACGTCAAGATTTAGTGTCTATTTGGATGAGCTTATATTAGTAAAATTTTTATCAGTTAAACTTTTATCAGTATAATTTTTTTAAGCAGCGAGTTAACTGTTTGACTGTCATTTAAAAAAGAGCTTTTTTTTAAGAGTTTCATACAATAGACTGTTTGACAACATAAAAATAAAAAATACTTTTAATTTTAACTATATTTTATTTTGTAATAAAATTATTTATGCATATAAATATTATTTAAAGTATATTAAACAATATGCAAAGCACAATATATTAATTATTATATAATTTTAAACCATATAAAACATAAATGAAAATATATCTAACCAAATCTTTTATATGGATTATAATATAATTAAAACTAATATCAAAAATAAATATTAAAACATATAAAAACGTCAAATAATATTATATAAATCTCAAAATAAATGTGAAGATGTGTTTGAAGATATTGTGGGAATTATGTGTAAAAACATAAGGGTAAAAGGACTAAAAAATAAGGTCATTAATTGATCTGAAAAATCTACATAAAAAGTGTTTTTTTGGAAAGCTCCAAATTTGAGTTTCTCAAAAAATTGTATTTCAACTTCCAAAAAAGTCATTTCTATGTGAAAAGTGTTTTTGGATTTTACAGCCAAATACTCATTTTTCTTCAAAGCAACTTTTGCAGTGAAAAAAAATGCTTATTCACTCTCCAAAAGCTGAAACAAATAGGCACTTAGCAAGGTATTAGGAGTTGGTTGGGAATCATAAGAGAAATGGGATCTCTCTCGCGTGCTATTAAGTGGATCCGAACGGAATACAAGGGAGCCCTCATGAGATGCAAAGCAGCAAGAATAGCACTTTTATACACTATTTACATGATCTAGAAAACCAGAAATGTAGTTCAATTAGATGGTGTTACAATTACAAGGTTAGATGTGATCTCTAAAATTAAAACAACCACCTATAAGATTTTGTATAGATTGTATCTGGCTGATCTCATTATTTTTTAATACTAAGATGGCCATTAACTGTTGTTTAGGAGTCCCTTTTTCTGGTTGTGATTCGAATACTAAAACCTTTATTGTTGTAGTGGAGTACAAGACAATTGGTAAGTTGAGTTATTTAATCCTGCAAATGGGTGAATGGGAGTCTGCTTGGATGGAATTGACTCAGATGCTATGGCTGATAAGTAGAAATAGTGGTGATCTGATGATGCGAGTTGCTATGGGTGAATTGGGGCATAGGGGATAGCATTTTCATTTTATAAAGAGCGGGCTGGTGTTTAAAAGCATATCATAGCTTCTACATGGTCAATGTATCCACGAGGGGAAAACTTGCTATTCATGCCAACCTGCAGGGGAACATTTTGTGGGGAGACTGGAGTGTATTATTGTGGCCGGGGGAGGGAAATGGGTCACTAATAATCATGTTTGAGTATGGTGGATATTCTTTGCTCTTTATGCTTCAATTACCAAATTGGGTGTAATGGGGCAAATAGGATAGCATATCCATTTTTAAATAGTTGGCTGGTGTTTTTAGAAGCTTATCCTAGTTTTCTACTTGGTCAATGTCTACAAGAAGGAAAAACTGCTATTCACTTCTGCCTGCGGGAAGACATGATGTTGGGAGATTGGAGATTTTTTGTAGTGGCAAGGGGTGGGGAATGGATTACTGAATGTATATGGGGTGGGGTAATGACATTAGTGATTTATTTGTTGTAGTGGGTAAAGGGCCTAAGGGACTGGACTTAGCTGGTTCCTGGACAACATATTCTGGGTAGGGCATAAATGCAGGCTAAACCTATGGATGTGAGACAGGAATGGGCTTCCAAGCCTGCAGGCCAACCTTTTGGGAGGAGTGAGATTGGGCTTTATACACACTAGGCTGATATCTGCAGGCTTCCTGCAACAAGGCTAGATGTTATGTGACTGGGCTTCTCTTGCAGGCCTTGAAGGATTTGGCCCCATGGAGTGCTGAACAAAATGAAGAGCTAAGCTGCAGCCACATTTACTGAGTACGTGGACCTACCTGCAACATGAAACAATGCTTTAGATATAAGTTTTTTGATGTTTCGTATGGATAGTGGAACACAGTAGCCATATCTTGGTACACTTTTGGTAATTAGGGCCATTTTGGATCTTGCCCGTCTATCTAAGGTTTGACTTCACCTTTTGAATGAGGAATGCCTTAGTAAACTCTGTATATACTTTTTTGATGAAATATACATTTTACCTTTCATAAAAGAAAAGAAAGAGCTATCATTAAGAGAAGTAGTGGGCGTTAGTGAGAGGTTCTCACGTGGGCGATTTGCCTCACCCAATCTCGTCCACGCTGCTTTTCGATTGCACACGAAGTTCTGCCTAATCTTGAGTATGTTTTAGCTTTAACAGAGGACATGCTAGGTACTTGGAGTGGTTTTGCCCACTTGACTGTACTGTATTGAACAACTAAGTAAAGGGTTCGGTGGTATTTGAAGGTTCTGTATATGGCGTGACTAAGGTTTCGTCTACGTTGGCACCTGATAATCTGTGGGAACGAGCGATTCCGACGTGGAACCATTGGAAGGTAGGGTTCCCCTCCAGCTTCTAACACCTGGTTCGGACTCGTCATTTTTTGGCTCCTAGAGTTTGAGCTATGGGGAAGAAGAAACACAAAGGCAGGGACATCACCGCTGAATGTGTCACGGCTTATTGAGTTGAGACCCCACGAAGGCTACCTGGGGTGCAGGTTGACAATGTTCAAGCGCCGAAGAGACCAGCAAGTGTGGTAACTGCCTACCCAGTGGGAACCATGCCTGCGAAGCACACTGTTGGGACCCAACATCCTGAGGTGAGGGTTGTGTCATTGGCTGAGGGTGGAAGTAGCATAGCGCCAGAGGGTCGGCCTCGCCAACCAGACTTACTGAATGCTGGGAACAAAAATGGTAAGCCATTGACTACTGAACAGGTTGTGTTTTCTGTGGAATTGAATGAAGAGCTGGGGGATGATGAAACATCCACAATTGATGATGAAATTGAATTGGGGAGTGTTGATTTCATCTGAATCTGTTGAGGTAGAAGAGGTGGAATCTGCACACCAGCTACTTGATAAAATGTTATAACTGAAGACAGCTGCGCAGAAAGATGGGAACCCGAAACCTTCCTTTGTCAGTTTGTTCAGGAATAATAGGGAGATGTCTCAAGGCAGGAAACTAGAGTATTTGGCAGTCGATGATGAGGCCTCTACAGACCCAAAAGATGTGGCCATGATTGAGCAAACATGGAGGCATTGTTTAGTGGGATGCTTCATGGGTAAATTCCCTGGATTGAAGGCTATGGAAGGGATGATTACCAAATGGAATGTGCCTTGTTGACTCCTACCACACAGTCAGGGGTGGCTGATCTTTCAATTTGATACCAAGGAGGACTGCCACCACACTTTAGCTGGAGGTCCATACATTCTCTTCGGTCGAAATTTGCTACTGAAGAAGTTGACCCATAGCTTTGCTTTTGATTACAAGGACTTTATGGAAGTCCCCATATGGGTGCAACTTCCCAATGTGCTGTTAGAATTGTGGACTTATAGGGGACTATCCAAATTGGGCTCTTGCATTGGCAAACCATTATGTATTGATAAAGTTATTGGAATGAAATCTTGGATTGGGTATGCACGGATACTAATGAAGATGGATGTGTTCAAGTGTCTAGTGACTAACTTTGAGGTCAAATTGCGTATGGCCCATAGGTATACACAAGGGGTGATCTTTGAAACATTTCCTAGCTATTGTTACCAATGTAAGAAGTTTGGGCACAACCCATTTAATTGTAAAGAGAAAACTAAAAAACAACAGTTAATGAAATCCCCTGTGGTAGATAATTCCGGATTGGTATAGCACGCTAGTGAACCGAACCTATTTACCATGGATCAGGGGGAGGGGAAAGTACCTCAGGAAAATCATGTTGTAGGTGCCCCGGTTGATCATGACAAGACAAGTGAACCGTTTGTACATCATAAAGCTGGTAAGGCCAATTTGGAAAAGAGGGTGTCAGTGACTGAATTGAGAATACCTGCTCCACTGCCTCACTTGGAAAAAAACATTCAGTCGGAAGGTGATGAGAATGAAGTCCTGAATCATAAAAGTGCCCTCAAGGGTAAAGCAATCACGCAAGCTAAAATAGATACTATCAAGAAGTCTCAACCAAGAACAGAATGTAGTTACTAAGTGGTTGTGCATACCAGCTCTAAAATTCCAAAGGGTGTGGGAGGGAGCCGCCATCCCTAACCTAAACAATGACGGTGTTTTGATGGAATATTCGAGGCCTAAATCGAGCCTCGAGACAAACTAGTGTTGTCAAGCTACTTCGACAATACTAGTTTTATTTTGCTTGTTTATTAGAAACTAAGCTCACGGTTGGTAGCCTGAATAGGATGATGAGGACCAGATTTGGTGCGTGGGTGTGTGCCCATAATTTTGCAGCCATTGATGGGGACTAAATGTGTGTTCTTTGGCATCCCAACTTTTACCATTGTCAGATTTTGGCATCAGGGGATCAATTTCTACTTGCTGAAGTACAGTGTAGAATTATGCAACTCACTTTTACAATCTCATTTGTATATGGATTATATACGATCATTAGTAGACGGGAACTTTGGCAGACACTCCAAATTTTGAATAGGGCTATTAGGAAGCCCTGGCTTATTATGGGTGATATCAATTACGTTTGTGATATAAGGGAGTGGATCGGTTGCCAGTCCCTATCTGCATACTTACTTAAGGACCTCCTGGACTTTCAAATAACCATGGGGTTAGAGGATGCTCCTAGTAAGAGGAATTCTATACATGGCATCAAAATCAATTATGGGCCAAATTGGATCGAGTACTACTCAACCAAGCCTGAAATGGCCTTAGAGTCTACTGTCTAACCCACTTCTAGGAGATGTAGGCCGAATCTGATCACTACCTTGTGTTGATGTATTTCAATCGAATACACAACATAGGCAAGCAGCATTTCAAGTTCTTCAATATGTGGCTAAGGCATCCCCAGATACAGGAGACTATAGCCAACCAATAGGAGCAAGTAGTAGATGGTTCAGCGCAGTTTACCCTGTGTCGGAAACTGAATATGTTAAAATCTGACTTGAAGTCCCTGAACTCTGAGGTTTATGGGAATATTTCGGTTAAGGCTTCGCAAGCTTAGGAGACTTTCTAATTCACCTATAAGGAGTCCCTCTCTAGTCTCGAAGATTTGGCCCTATGTCAAGTAGTGAAGGACAAAAGGAAATCGTCTGTTTTCTTAGCTGAAGCAAAATGACCCTTCTATCAACAAAAAGCAAAATGTACCCATCTTATTAAGGCTGACAAGAGTAGTAAGTATTTTCGTGCAGTGGTTAGAAAAAGGTTCAAGCAGAATACTATCACGTATCTCATGAGGGATGATGGTATTCTAACTACCTCACTGGGAGAAGTAGTCAATTGTTGCTTGAACTTCTATCAAAATCTCCTTGGTACATCCTCTCCTTCGGACAGGCTAACAGTTAAGGTGGTTCATAGTGGGCCGATGTTAGATGCATAGGCAGTGGATCTTCTAGTTGCCCCTTTAGTGAGATGGAGATAAAGCAAGCTATGTTTGACATTGGTGATGAGAAGGCCCTTGGATTTGAGGGATATACCTCTGCATTTTTCAAATAGTAGTGGGATAGAGTGGGAATGACTGTTATTGCTACAGTGCAGGAATTCTTTGCCACTAGACACTTATTGAAACAGCTTAATGATTGCATTCTCACCTTGATTTCGAAGAAGCAGACAGATCTTAAAGTCACTAACTTTCAGCTCATTGCCTGCTTGAATGTGGTTTACAAGGTGATTGTCGAAATCCTGAATGAGCGCATGACTAAGGTGATTTGACACTTAATTGATCCAGCACACATAGCCTTTATCCCTGGTAGGAACATGATGGATAATGTGTTCCTTGCTTAGGAATTGGAAAGGGGATATGCCTGGAAACAAATCTCACCCAGATGCATGATTAAAGTTGATACCACCAAAGCTTATAATACGATTGAATGGGGTTTTCTGGAAGACATGATGAGGAGTTTGGGATTTCCCTCACAATTCATAGTTTGGGTTATGGAATGTGTGCAGACTACCTTTTATTCTATCTCTGTCAATGGCTCCATGCATGGTATGTTTCATAGTCGAAGAGGGTTAAGACAGGGGGATCCAATATCCCATGCACTTTTGTTGCTCGGGTTGGAATATTTTTCATTGTTGCTTTGCATCTGAACCAATACTCCTCAATTCCACTTCCATCTGAAGTGCAAGAAGCTTGGTATCACCCACTTTCCTTTTGCCAATGATATAATGCTTTTCTCAGGAGGGGACTGTTCATCCATGGGCATATTAAAGGTTGTGTTACATGAGTTGGGTAAGGTTACTAACCTCAAAGTAAGTGTGCAAAAGTTTAATGTTTATATTGTATGAGTGGATGGATATGAGAGGGAATAGTTACGACAGATGGTGGGCTACCCTCTTAGAGAGTTTCCTATTCGCTATTTGGGCATCTCATTGGTGCCAATGAAAGTTTCGATACCCCAGTTCTCAATGTTGATTGCTTCGGTCGAGTCTTACCTCCACTCTTGGAAGGGGCAAACACTGTCATTTGCAGGCAAAATTGAGCTCATCAATTCTGTTATCCAGGGTATGCTCCCCTTTTGGTTACATGCTTTCCTATCCCTGTTTTGGTCCTGGATAGGATAACCTCTCTTTGTCAACTATTTCTTTAGGGAGGAAGGCACTTTCGGGTGGCCTAGGATACTATTTGCACTCCAAAAGGAGAAGGAGGGCTGGGATTGAAAAATTGCAAGACTTGGAATAATGCATTGCTTGCTAAAGTCTTATGGAACATATATGCCAGGGAAGACTCGCTATAGGTTAGATGGATCCACGAAGAATACTTGAGGGCCCTCACAATTTGGGACTGGAGTCCACTTACCCAGGATTCACCTCTTTTGAGAAAGTTAGCTTGGATTAGGGATGAAATGATAGGCAAATTGGGAGGGCATAATGGAGTAGTTTATGGCATATAGAAGCTATGTGTGAACGGTGTGCTCTCTTTTTAGAAAGCCTATGAATTAATTCACAGCAAGGATACAAGGCAACCCTGGATGGCTTTTATTTGGAAACACTATATCCCACTTAAATTTTCATTTGTTGCTTGGCTTAGTCTTCACAATCGATTACCCACCAAAGCTAACCTACAATTTTTGGAGATTGAGCGAACATATGCTTTATGTAATGAAGCATCAGAAACTGTTGATCACTTGTTCTTTCATTGGGGCTATATGGCATTCTATCAGAGCATGGTTAGGTCTAACTCGTAGTATGTCTTCACTACACAGTGTAATTAAATGGAACTGCAAGGACTATAGTGGAGCCTGAATACGAAGCAAAGCTGTCAAACTTGGACTCTTATTGTAACACCCCACTCCTGCAAGACATGTGTCTGACATCTTGAGGGATATCCGAGTCGTGCCCTGTGAGGGTGGCGTGCTAGAATACTCAATCAGTCAAAACTCAGTATAAATTTTTTTTGAATACAATCAAATATGTAAAAATTAGTAATCAATTTGGGCCCACTTTCATTCATAAACATCTTCAATCAACACATTACAATCAATAGAATTTCA
>JANVCQ010000232.1:26989046-27001923 GCA_025531925.1 Erythroxylum plowmanianum | reverse complement strand
ATATAGATAATTATTATATATAGAAATAATTAAAATATAATAAAGATATATATAAACTAAAATAGATAAGATATAAAAGAAAGCTAAATTAAATAAACTACAACTATATAATATGATAATAAATTATTTTGTAATTTTTAAAAAATTTATGAACTATTTCATAAATTTAAAAAATTACCCAAAACGGTACCCAGTACCGATACAGTTCCGTTCCAGAACCCAATTCAGTACCAAGCCTGGTACGGTATTCATAACTTTGAGCATGGCATTCTAATGACGAAGCGCACGGACACAAAAAGTTAATCACCGACTTTCAGTTCACTTTAATGCCCTTACTTTTTGGGATTTAATAGAGTTGGCATCCAATCATACTTTCACAATCACTATTATCTGTCATAATTCAAAAAGAGGCAGAATACCGTATTTGATATCAGATTTAGTTTTAATACGACCATGTATCAATAATGATAATAACAATAATTTTAGTACTGTTCAAGATAATTTTTAAAATTATAATAATAAAAATTTAAAATAAAAATAATTTATTTTAAATATGAAAAATAGTATTATGAGATTTTTTAAAATTAGTTTAAAATTTTCTTAATTTATGCAACTTAAATTTTTAATTTTTCATATTAAAATCATTTCGTTTTTTATGAAACAAATCGTTTTTGTATAATTGTTGTTAAATACTCTGTGTTTCTCTCTCTTCCTAGTTCTTCTCCTCTTTTGAGCTCTAACTATTAGGCCTTATTTGGTGAAGAGCTTATAAGCTCTTTTTTAGCTGATTGACTCATTTTAGCTTGTTGACTTTATAAAAAAGCTCATTGGGTTGTTTGGTAAAGAGCTGGTTGGGTTGGCTGATTTAACCTAACTAGCTGATTTTAAACAAGCTCCTCTATAGAAGCGTTTCATCCCAAGTAGCTAATAATTTTTCGTTTAATGTCCATTTTGCCCTTATTACATTTTACTCTCTCACATCTCATTCCTCATTTTCTTTAGACTCTTCTTCCTTCTCTTTCCTTGCTCTTGTTTTCTTTCACCGTCTCATCCTCACACCATCTCGTTTTCCTTGCTTCATTCGTTCACTCCTACGCATCAACAAAGGAGAGTAGACCAAATGGAGAGAAGCTTTGAAGTCGATTTCGGTGCCATTAAGGAGTTCAGTCCCGAAGTGGAAAAGGAAGAAAATGGCAATTGTACATTAAAGTTCGTCTACTAAGAGGTGGCTTGCTCTTAAAGCTAACCCTAATGTCATGAATCAGGTCGATAACTCATCCATGGTTTTCTTCTTATTCTGTTTGTTCGTTGAAATTTAGTGTTTTCCACATATTGGACATCTAGGGTTTTCCAAATAACACACCTTTGGTTGATTATGATTGTTCTACTTTACTGAAGTTTCTTCTCTAGATTGTTTTATTTTCTCATTCCCTCTGAAATATTATTGCTTACCAGATTCATGGTTTAGCTGAGTATGGTTTCGATACTGTGAGTTTCTTATTTTGGATTTCAGATCACGGTGAAGTGCAAAAGGGAACTGCAGAGATATTCTTTAAAAAAGTGAAGCCCTGAAAAGTATAATGTTCTAGCTTTGAGCCTCATCTTTAAATTTTGGATTGAACAATTTCTTGACATCTTTCACTGCACTACTTGCTAAGAGAGGATAACTTAAGTTTTTTTTACCCCCATGTTTAAGGATTTTCCTATGATCTTTATGTGTTTGTAAAAAACTTTCAAAAAATCCTTCTTGCTGACTATCAAGAACTCAGGACTTTAGATATGTATGTTATGAAATATCTGTGTTGGAACCGTTCATTACGGGACATATCACAATATGAACTTTAATTAAGCTGGATGGTTTTTTCTTAATGAATGATTGTACAGTTATTCACATGATTTGATTACTAGTTTGAAAATTTAATAAGTTTCTTTCTTAATTAGTTTAGCAAAAAAAGAATGTTAGGATTGTCACTGTGTTTAAACATTATTCTTCAGTAATACTATCTACTTTTGCTTCTAGTGACAATTCACATTGATCTAACTTCAAAAATATATTGTTATACTCTTATTTGATTTAAGTATGCATTGAACTGATATCATGATGTCTTTTTTGGTGTGGCTCGAGCTATTTGCATATCGAGATAGTCATAGAGTTGTTGTGTGTGATATAATTGACACTTGGTGAGTGAGGTTTCTGGTTTCTACATATGATTGTGTTTGTGGAATGTGTTTATTGATGCCCTGTCATTGTAGGTAAAACAGATCCATATGTTGTGCTAAGGTTGGGTGATCGAACTATATGCAGTAAAAAGAACAGCCAGACCACTGTCAATGTGCCTCCTGGTGAGCCCATTTGGAATAAAGTAAATCGAAAGCATAGTCCAATGATGCATTTGTGAACTTAAGTTGGATGAGTTTCTCTTTTAACTACATTTAATTACTTTTTTCAGGATTTTCATATGCTTGTTGTTAATCCTAGGAGACAAAAATTGTTAATCCAAGTGAATGACTCTCTGGGATTTGCTGATTTGACCATTGGCATAAGTGAGGTAATTTATTTTATTCTGGAGTAAGCTATTTATATTGTTAAAGAATTGGCATAGACAAGTACTAAATTAATTATAACTTAGTCCAAAAGTTTGCATCTTTCAACTTATTATCTTTTGGGCCCTATAGATCTGGGGAAAATGGCTGGCCTATGCGGGCTTCTAGTTGTGTGCCTTAGTTTGGTTGTTTGGCATTCCTAGTGTATCTAATACCTCTAATTTTTTTTATTTATTATATCATGCACATCATTTTCCTATAGCTATGTATTTCTCTGGATCTTTGGTTTGTGTTGCATTCTAATGCAATTTGCCAAATCAAATTTTCTCATGCAACACACCAGTTCACATAACATATAATTCACAATTTTGCATAATGGATCATGTATCACATTTTTACTCCAGCATAGGAAATTTTGACATTTCAATCAATCAAATATACTTGATATAAATGCATATGAAATGCTCATGAGGCACTTTTTATTTATTACGTTATTGTGACCGAGTGTCTGAAATGTTCAGTATCTATTTTGGATACCAGGCTCATTAATAACTGTCTCTTATCTGCTTGGAGGATATAGTACTCATTATACATAGTGAGCCTTAGGCTTTTAATCACTGTTTGAGCTCGAGACTCTTTTTACTCGTTGAGCTTTAAACTATGATCGATGGCTACTCTGGTCACAATTGACATTATCTGATTGTGCATTTATGAATGGAATGCATGTACCACATTCACTCACATTATAAAGCACTTAGGTCTTTACATTCACATTCAAGTAGCACTTCAATATACATTTCACATTCACAATCATCGGACCTTCTGTCCGAAATCAACAATCAAACGCATTCATTTATCATTCAAAGCATAATTTAAGAAAACAATAATTGAGAGAAACCATCTAGGTTACTCACAAGTTGCTCCCGAAGCTAATGGCTGAAAGTTCTGGCAACGTCTGGAGGTTGATGTTCTAGTTGCTCCTCTATATCAAATAACATACATATATACCACACTATGCACAATTATAATTGTTCAATAACGCACATGGATGAAATGAATTATGTACAATTATTTCCATGTGCAACAATTTTACTATTCATGCGTATGTGTATGCCATTTTATGTATGAGCATGAAAATGCAAATTCTAAGCTCTCATTGAACACTCTTATTTACTATTCTAACTTTCCCGCAGGTAACGAGATGTTACATTTACGATGTTATCTATAATAATTATATTTCCTCTATAAACACTCGGGTAAATATTACTTGGTTGACAAAGGCTATCTGAAAAGAGAAGGATATTTGACACCTTACCCAAAGACAAGGTATCATCAATCAGAGTTTTGTGGTGCAAATCTAAGAGAATCTCGAGAAGTTTTTAATCGAACTCATTTATCATTGAGAATTTGTATTGAGAAGACTTTCGGTATTCATTGATGGATCAAAATAGAATAATTTATGTAGTTTTTGCATTACATAACTATATTAGAAGAAGTACAATTAGCGACCCAGCTTTTAACATCACCGATCAAGATCCTAAATTTATATCTCCATATATATTTTAAGATGATGAAGTTAACTTTACGCAAGAAGGTGTCGAAGAACAGAGAACTTAAAAGATGACAACTATTCGTGATAATATTGTTTCTAGTTTAATGGTAGTTAGACGTCGTTCTTAAATTGTTATAAATCTTTGCTTTAAATGACAATGTTCATTTCTTTTGCTCTATTTGAATTGTGTTGTTAAAGTTAAACTTCATTTGGATTCATATAGTTTATTAGAGTTATAAACATAATTTTTGTAGAATTAAATATCTAAAATCTAAATTCTTATAAGAATATTCATTGAAATACTAAAATATATAATATTCATATCGTTATAATTTTTTAAAATTCATGTCTTTATAAGTCATTTTATTTATAAACAGCTAATACTAAACAACTAATTTTTTCAAACATCTTTAACAAACAACTAATACAATCCACTGGTCAAATCAGCTGATATAATCAGCTATCAGCTAAATGTTTTTAGCCACTAAGTAGGCCCTTAATTGCTTCTTCCTTTTCACTAACATTTTGTGTTGACATTAAAAAAACAAGATGTCTGCGTATAAAAGAGAGGAGGCTGACAACAATTAAGGAGACAATTCTGAGAAAAGCTAGACAACTTTTTTGTCCTTAGGGACAATTTTGTCTATATCTCATAAAGTTTGACAACATTAATTGCAATTTTGGCTTTTAAATAAATTATCGGTTAAGTTTCGCCATTTGATTCAGATAAAGATAATAAAGTGGCTTAATAAATGATCTAGATTAATGGGTCAAAGTTTGGGTAAAAAAAGGTCCCAATTAGTGTGGACCGGGTCCATATCAGCTTTGTGATAGGGAAGCCCGATATGGAAGCTATATAAAGGTTAAGGTCTCCTGCAGTTATTCATGTATCATTCACGAGCATAAGGATTCTCTGACCTGTTAGGGAAGCTCATGTTTTGAGAAAACTGTAGAAAGACCTAGCTAGTGAGTCGGGGAGCACTTTCCACTAAAGGTCTCGGGAGATTTGGAGACGTCTAGAGCTTGAAATCGGTATCAAAATCTGAGATGGAACCGAAATCAGGGTATTCCGCATTACCTTTGTTTTTTATCATTTCATATAGATCCGGGATACGTAATAAGGCTCACACTACGTATTACATGTGGTATTAGAGCGGTTACGTGATCAGATTGCTAGAAACGAAGATTTTTTAGTTTTTCATCTCATTTGATTTTCTTTTATTTTTGATTCATTTTTCAGTTTTTTTACGTATATAATTACGTAAAAGTGGTATACATATGGTTAGCTACAAAAAACGGGTTAAAAAAGGGCTGAATGGAGCATAAAACGGGCTTATGGGATGTCGAAAATCGCTTCTGGCATCGGAGGTAGGGAGACCGTTGTGCATACGTGGCACCATTGGATGCGCGACATGTGTCAACGCGTGCAGTGCACGCGCCGCACAATGTCGGCGCGTCTGTACATGGTAGCGCACGCGATGCACACACCAGACATATGTGGCGAGCGTCTGGCCGCGCACGTGCATCGCATGCGCCCCTCCGGGGACGGGCACTGACGTCAGCGATGACGTCAGCGGACTTGCTACAATGACCACAAAAAATCCCCAAAATTCCAAATTTCTCGTAAAGGTACCTTGAGGTATTTTGAGTCAATTTTTGGGTCCGAGAAAATTTATAAAGTAACCTTTTTTCTATTTTCTGGATTTATTACATTAGTAATAAATTAAAATTTAACTCTAGAAAAAGGATTAAGGTATTCTGAATCCGATTTTGATTGAATTTTCATGCTTCGGACTTCATATGGGGGAGATACATATGATTCTCGTGTCTCAGGTCTCATTTTCAGTGTTCGGGATTGTATAATAATCAATCAAGAAAGAAATTGAGACATTCTGAAGCCATTTTTGGGTAAATTTTCGTGCAATGAACTTGCCATAGGGAGATACATGAGGTTGTCGTATCTCAGGAAGTCGGTTCAGTATCTAGTGACGCATGATAGTCACTCTACTGAGATTTTTCTTTTACGAAATTCGCGAATGAAGTTTTCGAAGAATGTCTTCAGCACGTGTATGTGACAATGAGACTGTGCATTCGAATTTTTACATTTATTGATGTTGCATTGTCACATACGATATGCCCATAAAGAATGTGAGGATCTTGTGTTTGCGGACTTTTTGGGTGTTGATGAGAATGCAGTCACCAAAGTAGCCTTTCAAGTCAGTATTCTGAATTGTTCTACTTGCATGTTGAGGGATGTCTCTGATTTTATGTTTGGTTATTTTGCCCAAAGGTGTTGACCTTACATAAAATTTTGAGATGTGCATAAAAGCATTAGATGGAGGAAAGCTATTGCTCAGGTGATCTATTCACCCAAAGGTAGTAGTGTCATGAAGTTGATAGTTTGTACTCCTATCGCTTTTTATGTGTGGAAGTCTAATTGCATATATTATGTATTTAACCCAAAGGTGTTTCATAATATGTGTGATCGGATTTTCAGGAAAAATATTATTCAATGGCTTTAGTATCACTGTTGTCCTACATTAGTGCTGATTTAAAGATTTTCATCTTGAAGTCACTTTTTCAGTCAGCAAAATCAGTGTCACCATTGAAACCCTATCCGATTTTAATTTAAAGAATTGGACGGAGGATGTATTGAAAGTTATGAAGTTAGCTATGGTTGATATGGCCATATGGACAGGTAAGCCATCTCCACTTACATCCATGAGTTCAAAAGCTCATAAAGCAGCCTATGAAGCCTAGGATCGGTCTAACAGATTATATCTGATGACCATTAAGAATCCATACCTTACCATCTGTAAAGTGAACTTCTGGATACAAACATAGCAAAGGAGTTTCTTGATAAAGTCTCCCATAGGTACACAGTCTCATCTGGTGTTGAGATAAGTGCCTTGATGAAAGTATTATTCTCCATGAAGTTTACAAGGAAAAAGGGGAGTAATGGAGTACTTATCGAGAATAATTCATTTTCATAGTAAGTGAAGATATTGAGACTTCAATGCTTTGATATCCCATTGTGTTGCTGAGGTGGAGAAACTCAAGTTTTGCTACTCCTACAGTCCTCAAAGTAGCTTAAGGGAAGACAAAGATGAAGCCCGTTAAGTTCAAAGGTAGAAAGTTCAAATCTTCTCCACATGCTGACGTTGGTCAAACCAGTTCTAATAAAGGTCCCTAGGACATAAAGAAACCAGTAGTATGAGATTTAAAGGAAGACTGTGACCATCAGGTTATTCTTTGGCTTGTCAATTATGAATATAATTTGTGATAGTCGCATTAAGTATAAGTGGCTATTTAGTGGAACATCTGATCAAAGTGCTTCCACAATACAACAGTTCATATCCAGGATAAAGCCAAATAAAGGGAAGGAGGAATTAATGGTTCATAGCAATAAAGAGGTGGAAGTAATATCTATAGGGGGTGTATATACTGAACTTTATAGTAAGGTTCATTAGGTTTTACATGACATATTTTATATGTGATCTCTTGATCAATTAAGGACATTGAAGGGTGACATTTTGCATTTAATACTTCTATTGTACAATTGCTATTTAATGCAAAACATAAAGGTGTAACTTTCTTGTCATATGGTTTGTATAGAATGTGTCTTACCCCGAATTAGATATATACTTCTTCGTATCATGCTAAACAAGGTATGAAGGACCTGATGAATGAGAAGTCATACATAGTGTGGCATAAAAGTTTAAGCCACATTTCTAGAGCTAGGATTGAGAGATTCATTAAGAAAAGCATTGCTCAATTCTAGATTAAGATGATCTAGGAATATGTGCTAACTGTTACAGGGGTAAGTTGACTAATAAGGACATTGAGGTCAACTCATGCTTCTAACTTGTTGAGTCTGATACATAAAGATTTCGGTAGACCTCACACAATTGCATTGAACAATTCTGAAAGTATTCTGACATTTCTTGATGATTATTCCTATCAAAGTCATATGTTCTTGCTTAAAGACTGAAGGTTGAGAACCAATTGTGAAAATTCATCAAGATAGTCAGATTTGACCGTGGAGGATAATATCATGGGAAACATGATGTTTTAGGACTTTAAAAGGTCCGTTTGTCAGATATATGGAGTTATTTGAAATAGTGACTTAGTTCACTATGCCGTGTAGTTCTGAGCAAAATGATGTGTTGTTGAAAGGCATAATTGCACCCTAAAGATATTAAAGAAGTCAATGCAGAGCAGGACTAATTTATGTAATGATCTAAAAGTTGAAAAACTCAGCCTTGCACATAGTCGTGTAAAGGACTGCCCTACTAAAGTAGGATAATCCTTATAAAGAAAGATGGCATGCTCGTTCCCTTCATTGCTATTTAGTAAAATATCTCAACCACTTTAGGGCTACAGATTTTATTGTAGAGAAGGAGGGACCAGAATAGTGGAATTACGAACAGCGAAGTTTCTAGAATACCATGTCTATGATGATGATGGGTCTCTTGGCCCTTCAGACGATAGTAGGGTGGATACTACAATTATCCCGTACCTGTTACTCATATAGTTAAATCCGGTGGATCTAGATCTTTGTACCATACCTGTACATGAACAGAAACCCATACCTATACACAGAGAGGTTTCTGGGGGTACAAGATCTAATACAGTTAAGTAAATCCACTGAAGTGAGATGACCTATTATCCCATCTGATTACATAGTCTATCAGGTGTACTGGACTACGTTGTTAGACATATTATGGATCTAGTTACTTTTATAGAAGCTATTTCTGGACCCAATGCGGATATGTAGTGGGATGCGATGAATGACGAGATGTAAGCCATAAAGCATAGAAAGATCTGGGAGCTAATTGATTTACATCAAGAACTGCAAGCTCGTCAGTTGTAAATAAAGTTTAAGACCTAAAGGGTTTCAGGATAAAGTTCATCGGTTTATGGGCTCGCTCAATTGCCTAAAGGTTCACTCAGGGAAAAAAGGTTGACTTTGTGTTACCTTTTCTCTTGTATCCTAGTAAGACACATTTTGAGTGATAAAAGCAATTGTAGCTTATGATGATATAAAGTTACATCAGATAGCTGTCAAAACCACCTTCCTGAATAAAGACCTTTATGAAGTAGTCTATATGGTACAATCTGTAGGGTCCCAGGATCCAGACAGTACTGACATGGTTTGCGAGTTATGCAGATCAATATATAGTTTACAATAAATCTCCTAAAAGTGATACCTTACATTTGATGAGGTTGTGGCCTCTTTCAGCTTCATGGAAAATAAGGTCAAAGGATGCCTATACTATGAAGTTGAGGGGAGCAAAGTTATCTTCCTATTACTGCATGAGGATGATAAATTGCTCACATCAAGTCACTTGACCATGTTGTATGGGGATAAGTAACTTTTAGTCAAGAACCTTGACATAAAGAACCTTAGTATAACATCTTCTGTCCTAGGTATTCGGATTCACCAGGATATATCTTAACACTTATCAGACCTCTCGAAGAATGCATACATTGAACAGGTGTTACAAAGGTTTAATATGGTTGATAGTAAACCTGTCGTAACACCTTTCTCTCACAGTGAGAGATAGTCTTTGGTGTAGTACCCAAAGAATAAAGTAAAGAGAGAGATTATGAGGAATGTTTTGTATTCTAATATAATGGATAGCCTGATGTATGCTCGGTTATGTACTAGATAGGACATTGCATTCACTGTTTGATTGTTTGGTCAATATCTGGTTAATCCAGTTATAGACTTTTGGAATGCAGTCTAGTGAGTGTTGAGATGCTTGAAGGAATTAAGGATTATATGTTGACATATAGAAAAGTCAACAGACTAGACCTTGCAGGGAATTTAGATTTAAGATTTAACTATGCATCTGGATGATTGAAAGTCCTCTTAAGGTTACATTTCAAGTTTGCAGATGATATAATGTCGTGAAAGTAGACACTGGTAACTTCCTCGATTGAACATGTAGAGTGCATGCTAAAGGGCTATTTCGTAGACGGTTTAACTCAGAAATTTGATTTCTGAGTGGTCTGTGGTCCATTCAGTAGCTAGACCCATTTAGTTTTACTGTGGTATTCTTCTTACAGTGTTGTTTAATAACAACAAAGAATATCATAGGGTCATAGCATTTAAAGATCAATTATTTGGTCATCAAGGTGTTGACACGAAAAGGTGATATTAAGGTTTGGAGCATTTAAAGACTGAGGAATAATGAGTCGATTCTTTAACTAAAGAACTTCACCCACTTGTGTTTGTAACACAAGTATACAATATGGGTGTTTTAATGTCCTTAGACACTATTAGTTAAGGAGATCGTTATGTTTGCTTCATGTACATTTGTACATTTTAAAGTATTATGATAGTATAATGGTTCATTGATAAAGATGATCATCGTTTATCCTCAATATTACGTATCATCATACATTGTGATAATACGTATGAAAATCTTAAGATTTGTGTCAATCTTAAGCATTTGATGGTCACTGGGCATATATATATATTGACCTTGTGCCTATGTCATTTAGACACATACAGTTTAGCATAGATATCTATAAAGTTTGACATGACATAGGGGAATATAAGTTTTTAATCCCATAAAGGTTCTCCAATGTAGTTTAGCATTCAGTTAGAAAACATAAAGGTTTTCTCTAATGTTGTTTAGCATTTGGTGGGAGAAAATAGGATTTCTCTAATGCAGTTTAGCATAAAGTTGGAGAAATCAAGACTTACAAATGAAGATGATACAATTTAGATCATAAATGTATTATCGTAGTTTGCCACATTCCATTTTCCCATTCATGTTAGTGAGATATTAGATATTCGTGATTGTATTGGAACTGTATCACACATGACACATGTATCTGATGCTTTTCAGTATCGAAAGCCTTGCGGGACAGAATGATGGACTTTCATTATCTTTGGATCAAATATTTTTGTTTTAAAACTTAGTCGACTAATACAGTAGCGTGACTTAATCGAGTTTTTTTAAAAACTATTTTTAAACTAGAGTCTACTGCAATTAATGCTTGTCCAAAGGGGAGATTGTTAGACATTTTTGCCCTTAGGGACAATTTTGTCTATGTCTTATAAAGTTGGACAACATTAATTGCAATTTTGATTTTTAAATAATTTATCGGTTAAGTTGCGCTATTTGATCCAGATAAAGATAATAAAGTGGCCCAATAAATGATATAGATTAATGGGTCGAAGTTCGGGTGAAAAATTGGTCCCAATTAGTGTAGATCGGGTCTATATCGGCCTTGTGATGGGGAAATTCGATATGGAAACTATATAAAGGTTAAGGTCTCCTACAGTTACTCATATATCATTCACGAGTATAAGGATTCTCTGACCCCTTAGGGAAGCTCGTGTTTTGAGGAAACTGTAAAAAGATCTAACTCGTGAGTCGGGGGCATTTTCCACTAAATGTCTCGGGAAATTTGGAGACGTTTGGAGCTCGAAATCGGCATCAGAATTAAAGATGAAACCAAAATTTAGGTATTTTATATTACCTTCATTTTTGATCCTTTCATGTAAATCCGGGATACGTAATAAAGCTCACACTACATATTACATTAAAAGCTCTGATAAGAAAAAAAAATGAGGAGAGACAGCAATACATACTAGCTTTTTTTACGCTTTCAACAAATTTTGTGAGGGGAAATAATGAACTTCTCGTTTTTTTCTTTCCTTTATTAATATTTTGCAGTTCCCTCTATTTTTTGTTTTTCTATTCCTCCCAACGATGGAGGAGGGACTTGCTACTTCTTAATCAATACGCCCCAAGCTTACAGTCATCAGTTTTCTATTCTGATTGAAACTAGCCTATGAGCTAAGTTTCTCATAACTCGTCGTTGCCTTATTTTTCTCGCAGTCGCTGCCAGCTCTTTCTACACAAAGTTCATCTCTTTTTATTCCCCAGTCCAAAGCATGTAAGTTAAAATCACTGATAAACTTATGGTTTCTAATGAGAATTTCCCTCTCTCTCTCTCTCTCTCTCACACACACACACACACACACATACACACACGTGTGTTCACATATGTGGAGACGTGTAGTGTGACGACAGGTGTTAGTTGGTGACTCGCGGGGTATCGGTGGCTGATAGGGTTGGGCTGGGCGGGGCACAGTAGTACGCGGGAAGAGTAATTTGTGATTCCTTTGTGAGTGTTCGGTAAGAGTAATTAATATATGCAGCCTTTTCTTTATAATTTTTGTAAAGGGTGTATTTTCATAATGGACTCTCTTAAATTGTCATTTTGGAAACCTAGGTTAACATTTTTGGAGGCCTTAGAGCTATACATAATATTGCTGAAGTCTCTAGCTATCATTAAAAGACCAATTATTGTTTTGTTAATGCTTTCAAGATCATTCCACAAGGCATTTCTTTGAAAAGTAAGATTAGATCCACAAAGTTGCTAATTTTTTTTTTAAAAAGAAAAGTGATCTTCATACGCATGAGTTGATCAGTTGTCTACTTCATTGTTACTTTTAGTTCTTCAGCATTGTAAAAGATAAGGATACTACTATAGTAGTGATGATTTAAATAAGCAGTGACTAATCCCCAATCCTTCCCATTAAAAGTTAGTTATCACATTTACTAACTCTTATTTTGGATTTCAAAACAGATAATAACATAGTTTTTATTTCCTTTAAAAAATCCCTAAGTGGTTCATGTTTCTTAGGGGAGTTTATTTGCCTTACATTCTGGTTCTGCCAGATTCAGGCTGAACGGTGCGTTGCCGTTTGGATCCATGAGTTGGCAACCTTCCGCGTTGTTCTTCGACGTGAATATA
>JANVCQ010000232.1:26924147-26942164 GCA_025531925.1 Erythroxylum plowmanianum | reverse complement strand
GAGACGACCCGAGGTTGCATCCTGTATTGCGATCTTGGAATTTATTATTTTTGACCGGTTTCCAAGGATCAATCTTTTGATTGAATCGACAGAGCCGCGATCAACTACCATTTAAGTATTTACAAAATTGACATTATTCAACAACTTTAGCTCATGTTTCACCTATTGCCACTTCCTCATACATATAAGCTGCTTCTACCCTTGAACATTCAAGCTTAATCCCTTATTAATGGCATTTTTAAACCCATCTAATTCAACAAGATAATTATTAAAAATGAAAGGGGAATTTGTAACAACCCGTGTTGAGGGTTAAAAATATTGAGGAATTAGCAGTGCACTATATGATTTGCTTATTTGAGTATTCACTTACAAGTGAATATGTATTTTTGACACATACAAATTATTGTACATGCTTTCATGACATTTTCCTAGTAAAATGGATTAAAAAATGCAATTAAATTGTGGAAAATTTATTTCGAGTCTATTGGAATTTTTGGGAATTTTAAGAATTTTTCTGAAAATTTTGGAGCATTTTAGATTTAAAAGAGACAAATGGCATTGTTACATGTGGTAGTCTTATATGTTGACAAATGGTATAACATATTGGAGACATGTGGTAGCTTGTATTGATGAAAAATGGACCACATGCAATGGGGCCACGTGTCAATGAGTTAAGAAAGTATGATGTTACAAGTGGTGAGACAAAAACGCTATAGCTCTTTATTTTTCTCTTGGTTTTGCTTTGTCCTCACTGAAGCCCTATTCTTCATTGTCTTAGCTGGGATTTTTACTAAAGAAACAAGTAAGTTGTCTTATAGTTTTCTAGATACTTTGTAACTAAAGTTGATGTTATTGTAGCACTACAAATGAGTACATGCATAAGTTATGTAAGTTGACTAGATTCAGTAACAGTGATGAGAGAGATGAATTGATATTATCAAGCGGTGGAAGTGTAACACCGATTGCATGTAGTTTAATGAGAAATTTAGTGAAGTATACCATAATAGAAAATATGGAGTAGAACCTTATAGTTATGGTCCTGTTTTGATTTGTAAGTTGTTAGTGTTACAACTTTAACATTTAAGAGAGAGATTTTGAATGAGTTGAAAATACTGTGCTGCAGGTGTTCCAACACTGATTACATGTAACTTAAATAGAAATTTAGTGAAGTAGAAAGGTCCCAGATGATTTGAGTGGTTGTGATGAATGCGTTTTAATGGAAATAATGTAGCATTAGAGAGAGAAAGGTCAAACTATACATTCAGTTTTGAAGTTTGATTTTGATTCTCGAAGTTTTGAGTTGTTTTAGAGTTAGATAAGTTGCAAAAGGTGTGAAAATGTAGAAAAATACGCATTAGGAATGGTTTTAGATGAAGATAAAAGGGAAACAAAATTATGTAAAAATGCAGAATTGGTGATGTCACACCCGTGACACTCCTGTAGTAAGAAGAAAATATTTGTTCTTCATGTGCATGGATCGGCTCCTTTTGTGTTAAAATATAAACCTAATTTTGAGTTGTTTTGTGAATGAGCAGAGATGATATGTAAGTGTATAGTTCTGGGAAAAATGAAAATGAAAGAAGGAAAGAAGAAGACTATTCAGTGAATGAAGAAGAAGGGAGGTCGTGATCGCGACTTTGTTATATGGACTGGAACACGATTGCGACATTGCTGGTCCATCTACATGACCGCGACTTCCATGCTTTTTGAAGTAGGTTGTTTTCTGAACATCCTTTGAACTTTTTGTTATAACTTCTTCTCCTGACATCCAATTGACATGGGAATTGAACCAACGGACTCTTAAGACATAAATGTTCATCTCCATCAAAAATTAGGACTTTCTAAAATGTGTTGATTGAATAATTTAAGTTGGAAATATGACTATACTGAAGTATGACAACTGGGATGGTTTTATTGAACATACTTTGGTATTCTGATTTTATCTTGATCTATAGTTTTCTTAATATAGTGATTCTTAATTTGAATTAAATGAGAGACACAAGGATACAAATTGTCTGAAGATATTAAATTCTAATTCTGCCTCTAAGAATTTCAAAATATGATTTGAAGTTGGGATAAGAATTTTGTTGAAGCTAAAAATCAGTCTGAAATCTTTTGAGTGTAACTTTCAGTATACTAAACCAAAGTGGAGTAACTTGGTATCATTGGAAACCTAAGAAAAAGAGGAAAACTTTTTAGAAGGAAGTATTAACTAATTACCTCACCTTCCTGATGAGAATAATTGAGCAAAGTGCACCCAAAAGTTGGTTGAGAGATAAATCTGGATTGAGCAATTGAGTATGGTTTCACATGATTGATAATGTGACAAGATTAAGGTTAAGAAACCTAGGAATTTGTCATGAATATACATCATACATATTTAGTATACATGAATGTTCATAAATGATTTCATAATTATGCACAATAGTGATATGTGCTTGTGTTAAATGTTATAGAGGAACGTATAGAGCAACTTCCAGATATTGCATGGACTTTAAGGCAATAAACAAAAAGGGAGCTTTTGTAAGTAATTTAGACGGTCAATTTTGTAAGTAACTTACTAAGAAATTCTATAAATAATTTAGATGAACTCATTTGTAAGTAAATGTTTGTAAGTGATCTTCTAGTATCTGTAAGTAATTTAGTAAGAAGTTTTTGATGGTTTTGCTTTGACTGTATTGTTTGTTATTGATTTTGCTCCATTGAATGATTTTCAAAGTTGTTAGATTGATATGTTTGAATATTTGACATGAAACCAATGAATGACATATGTGAATTGTATTTCAAACATTTCTGTTTTTAAATTTTTCAAGTCCTAATTATAGGTAAATAGGCATGCCTAAAAGGGTTTGCAGCTACTTCTAGACACTTCGATGTCAGGACTTCGATCTCTTTTGGACACTTCAGTGTCGGGACTTCGATCTCTACTGGACACTTCAATGTGGGGACTGTGGTATCTTCTAGACACTTCGATGTTGGGACTTCGGTCTCTTTTGGACACTTCAGTGTTGGGACTTTGGTCTCTTTTATTTAGTGATGCCAATCATGGTATCTTCTGTATAAGTCCCGTTACCCACTTCTGTTCATGGATTTATAGTCTAAAGCATTTTGTACTTTAATCTCTGATAAGCTTTAATAAGAAACAAACCCTATTTTGATATGATGGGTTAACACCCTATTTTAAAAATCTGTTCTGTATTTCTATATGTTCTGTTCTACTATTGAAATATCTAACTTTAGTATGTGAAGTGTTTCTCAGTAATAAATCTTATTCTGTTCCAAATTTCAGTATGTTGAGATGCTTTTATATAATATAATTCAGTACTTGCTATGGATATACATAGTTTAGTTATTACTCAATAAGTTATATGTTTAGCATAGTGGATTTGCCCCGTGTAGGTTCAAAGATAAGGACTTAAGGACAGTGATAAGTCAACTGCAATGGTCAAAGGAGTTAGAGTTTTTTCTTTGACAAAAATGTATTTTTGAGTTTTAATTTTTAGCTTGTGCCTGAAGTGTATGAATTTGGATTTGCTTATAAGTTTGTAATAACTATATTTCAAGCTGATTTTCGATTTTGAACAAGTTTGTATTAAATTCAATGTAATATCATATATGATTTCCTGATTTGGTTTTAAGGAAATTTTAGATTGCTTCTAGTTTGTTTGTTCTATTTCTGAGTGTGACGTTTGCATACCCCCAGGGGGTATTTGGGTGCCACACTTTTTGATATTAGAGTATGGTTTAGACAATTCTGGTTTAACCAGTGCTCAATTGTTGCTTATACTTATGTGTAAAAGTTATGTCTAGCCTAATGCAGTTGTCCTATGTTTTGATTCTAGAATTAAAGATGGAAGGATCACGCGAAGCCATTGACGAGGCTACTAAGAGCGATCATGCTAATCAAACTTACTAAGAGCGATCATCCTAATCAAACTCATCAATCGATATCTAGACCCTTTGATGGTCAATCGAGGTGAGGCTGAGGTACCATCTCCTCCTCCATCTCAAGGAGAGGTTTTAGTGTAGGTTAATATGAAAATTGGAAGGCAAGAGATGATCAAAAGAGAATGGAATCAACGTAGGAGCTTTACTAGAGGAGGTTAGTCCTAGGGAAAGTGAAGTCAGGAAAGTACTTCCTTTGCATCGAAAGTTATCCAAAGATCTGGGACTTGGGGAAGGGGATAAAACTTTCCTTCATCGACTGTTTCCAATAGGGGTTCCCCTAAAGGTCGAGGTTTTGGTGCCCTTAAGTGCTCTCATTGCTCTATACAGCATTAGGGTGTTTGTAGGAGGGCTACGAGAGCATGTTTTCTTTGAGGCAGTACTGAGCATTTTATAGTTAGTTGTCCTCTCAGAAAGGCTCAGACATCACAAGCTAATAAGGAGGTCTTCTATGCATCTGCTAGGAACAGAGGATGAGGTAGAGGTTGAGGAGGATATAATCAAAACAGAACTAACCCAAGTTCCCACTTAGAATCGACCAGCTATACCTTCTACTTCAGCTTAAACTTATGCATTGGAAGCTCGTGAGGATTAGGACGCACCTAAAGTCATTGCTGGTATTATTTCTCTCTTTGATTTTGATATGCATGCACTGATTAATCCTAGTTCCACTCGTTGATATATGTCTGTGTTGAAGAAATGTTTGATAAGGAGATGCCTATAGATCAATTAGAGTATGACATGCATGTAACCAGTCCTCTGCGTAGTAGTGTATTGATTAATCAGGTATATAGGAACTGTCCTATTATGATATAAGAAATGAATATGTAACAAATCTGGTCAGATTGTCATTTCATGAATTTGACTTGATTTTGGGTATGGATTGGTTGTCCAAACATCAGGTAGTAGAAGATTGTGGTGCAAAAATAGTTATGCTTAGGAAGCCAAATCAGCTACAATAGTATTGCATGGCATCCGCACTAGTTCCTTGGCTAATGTAATATTTGCTATGTAAGCCTAAAAGCTCTTCAAGAAGGAATATGAGATTAGTATTATGTTATGGTTGTATACCTTTCAATTGATATGGAAGGAAAAGTATTTTCATGGATTTGACGGAGAAAAAAATAGGGATGTAAGTAAAAGTGATGGGATCTAAAGAGTACATTACCTTGAGAGGTTGAACTTGGAACCAAAATGGTTGTTTAAGTATCATGTTGAAAGTTTGTGATTCAGTATAAGGTTATAACATTAGTTTGTTGTTAGAATTTCGTGATGGTTATGTTTCATAAATTTCTGAATTGATTGAGAACATATTCAAGTTAGATGAAGCAAAAGATAGCAATATATGTAGGAAACCCTCAAGAATAAGTTGATTAGTTATTGTGAGTGTACATCTGATAAAGTGGTTGTTTTGGCGAATGATGTTACGGTGTATAGAAGTAATATATGTTTAGATATGAATGAATGAATATCGAATAAGAATGAATAATTGAGTATTGAACGAATCATATATGAATATTGGTGACAGATAAGTATGAAATTCAGACAGAGGAAGTTAAATGTACTACTGCGAGTGCATAGATTATAGGCAATTGAATAGAGTCACAATCAAGAACAAGTATCCGTTGTTGAGAATTGAAGACTTATTTGATTAATTGAATGATGCAGGATGGAAAGTAGTTGCTTATGCCTTTAGGCAACTACAGTCATAAGAATAGAATAATCTTACTTGTGATCTAGAACTTGCAACAGTAGTGTTTGCCTTAAAAATTTGGCGATACTACTTGTATAGTGAAAAATGTAGAATTTTCACAGATCATAAGAGTCTACAATATCTACTTACCCAGAAAGGATTCAATGTGAGATAATGGCGTTGGTTGAAACTATTTAAAGGCTATGATTGTATTGTGGACTACCATCTGCACAAGGTTAATATGGTAGCTGATGCCTTAAGTCGAAAGATCATTTCAATATTATCACTTAAGCAGAGTGAGTGGGAGCTGGTATCTGATGGAGCTTTAATAGCTCAATTGAAAGCAAGGCCTAACTTGAGATAAGAGATATGTGATGCTCAGAGAACTGATGATAAGTAAGAGATATGTGATGCTCAAAAAATTGATGATAAGTTACAACAACAGTTATCAAACCAATATTGGCATGACGCCTTATGAAACGCTGTATGGTAGAAGGTGTAGAACTCTGGTATGTTAGATTGAGTTGAGTGAAAGCAAGATGATCAGGCATGAAATTATCAAAGATACTGAAGAAAAGTTTTAGATTATTTAACAAAGGTTAAAAGCTGCCAATGATAGGTAGAAGTCTCGTGCTGATCCAAAAAGGAGAGATATTGAGTATTAGGTAGGAGATAAGGTATTCTTGAAAGTATCCCCATGGAAACAAATACTTCAGTTTGGAAAGAAAGGTAAGCTTAGTCCGTGATTCATTGATCCTTATGATATTTTGAAAAGAATTGGACTAGTAGCTTATCATTTAGCTCTTCTTAAAGAATTGACCAAGTTACATGATGTATTTCATGTTTCTATGTTGAGAAGAAATCAATCTAATGTTACACATAAGATTCCTATGCAAGAAGTTCAAGTTCAACCGGATTTGACCTATGAAGAAAGGCATGTTTCGATCTTAGACCGAGAAGTCAGGCAACTTAGGAACAAACAAATACCTTTAGTAAAGGTACTCTGGCAACACCATGGACTTGAGGAAGCATTATGGGAACCTGAAGAAACCATGAAAACTTAGTATCCGCAACTATTCGAGGACAAAATTTTCTTAAGGAGAGAAGAATTGTAACACCACATGTTAAGGGTTAAAAATATTGAGGAATTAGCAGTACATTGTAAGCTTTGCATGTTTGAGTATCCACTCACAAATGAATATGTATTTTTGACATAGACAAATTATTGTACATGCTTTCATGGCATTTTCTGGGAAAAATGGATTAAAAATGCAATTAAATTGTGAAAAATTTATTCCGAGACTATTGGAATTATTTCAAAATTTTTGGAAATTTTTGAAAATTTTCGAATATTTTAGATTAAAAATAGACAAATGGCATTATGACATGTGGCAATCTTAGATGTTGACAAATGGCATAACATATTGGAGACATGTGGTAACTTGTATGGATGACAAATGACCCATATGCAGTGGGGCGACGTGTCAATGAGTTAAAAAAGTATGATATTATAAGTGTGTAAGAAAAAATTGCTGTAGCTTTTTATTTTTCTCTCGGTTTTGCTTTGTCCTCACTAAAGTCGTGCTCTTCACTGCCATAGCTAGGATTTTTGCTAAAGAAACAAGTAAGAAGTGTTATAGTTTTCTAGATACTTTGTAACTGAGTTGATGTTATTGTAGCATTGGAAATGTGTACATGCATGAGTTATATAAGTTGACTATATTTGGTAATAGTGATGAGAAAGATGATTGATATTATCGAGCAGTGGATGTGTAGCACTGATTGTATGTAGTTTAATGAGAAACTTAATGAAGTATACCATAGTAGAAAATGTGGAGTAGAACTGTATAGTTATGGGTGCTGCTTTGATTTGTATGTTGTTAGTGTTACAACTTTAACAGTTATGAGAGAGACTTCGAATGAGTTGATAATAGTATGTTGCAGGTGTTGTAACACTGATTGCATGTAACTTAAATAGAAATTTAGTGAAATAGAAAGGTTTCAGATGATTTGAGTGGTTGTGATGAATAGGTTTTAATGGAAATAATGTAGCAATAGAGAGAGAAAACTTAGACTATACATTTAATTTTGAAGTTTGATTTTCATTCTTGAAGTTTTGAGTTGTTTTAGAGTTAGACACAATGCAAAGGGTGTGAAAATGCAGAAAATATGCATTAGGAATGGTTTTAGATGAAGATGAAAGGGAAAGAAAATTATGAAAAAATGCAAAATTGGTGATGTTCACGAGTGTGACTGGACACTCCTGTAGCAAGAAGAAAATATTTGTTCTTCATGTGCATGCATTGACTTCTTTTTGTGTTGGAATATAAACCTGATTTTGAGTTGTTTTGTGAATGAGTAGAGATGATGTGTAAGTGTATAGTTCTAGGAAAAATGGAAATGAATGAAGGAAAAAAGAAGATTGTTCAGTGAATTAAGAAGAAGGGAGGTCCTGATCATGACTATGAAAGATCGTGACTTTGTTGTATGGACTGGCATCTCGCGATCGCGACATCGCTGGTCCATCTGGAATATCACAGTCGTGCAAGCGCACAATTGTGACTTTCATGCTTTTTGAAGTAGGTTGTTTTCTGAACATCCTTTGAACTTTTTATTATAACTTCTTTTCCTGACATCCATTTGGCACGGAAATTAAACCAATTGACTCTTAAGACATAAATCTTCATCTCCACAAAAAATTAGGCGTTTTGAAATGGATTGATTGAAGAATTTAAGTTAGAAATATGATTGTAATGAAGTATGATAACTGATATGGTTTTACTGAACATACTTCGGTATTCTGATTTTATCTTGACCTGTAGTTTTTTTAATGGAGTGATTATTGATTTGAATTAAACGAGAGACATAAGGATACAAATTTTCTGAAGAGATTAAATTCTAATTCTGCCTATAAGAATTTCAAAATTTGATTTGAAATTGGGATAAGAATTCTGTTGAAGCTTAAGAATAGTCTAAAATCTTTTAAGTGTAACTTTCAGTATACTAAACCAAATTGGATGAAATTGGTATCATTGGAAACCTAAGACAAAGAGGACAAATTTTTAGAGGAAGTATTACCTAATTACCTCACCTTCCTAATGACAATAATTGAGCAAAGTGGACCCAAAAGTTGGTTGAGAGATAAACCTGGATTGGGTAATTGAGTATGGTTTCACATGATTAGTAATGTGACAAGATTAAGGTTAAGAAACCTAGGAATTTGTCATAGACATGCATCATACATATTCAGTATACATGAATGTACACAAATGATTTCATAATCATGCACAATAGTGATATGTGTTTGTATTAAATGTTATAGAGGAACGCATAGAGTGACTTCCAAATATTGCCGGGAATTCAAGGAAATAAACACAAAGGGAGCTTTTGTAGGTAATTTAGACGGTGAACTTTGTAAGTACCCTAGTAAAAAATTCTGTAAGTTATTTTAGATGAACTTATTTGTAAGTAAATGTTTGTAAGTGATCTTTTAGTATCTATACGTAATTCAGTAAGAAGTTTTTGATGGTTTTGCTTTGACTATTTTATTTGCTATTGATTTTGCTCCATTGAATAATTTGCAAAGCTGTCAAATTGATATGTTTGAATATTTGGCATGAAACCAATGAAATCTATATGTGAATTGTATTTTAGAAATTTCTATTTTTCAATCTGTCAAGTCCTAGTCATGGCTAAATATGCATGCCTAGAAGTGTCTGCAGTTGTTTCTGGGCACTTCGGTGTTGGGACTCTAGTCTCTTCTGGACACTTTGATGTTAGGACTTCGGACTCTATTGGACACTTCAGTGTTAGGACTTCGATCTCTTTTATACACTTTAGTGTTAGTACTTTGGTCTGTTCTGGAAACTTCAGTGTCGAGACTTCAGTCTCTTATGGATATTTCAGTGTCAGGACTTTGGTCTCTTTTATTTAGTAATGCCAATCATAGTATCTTCTGTATCTCGTTACCCACTTCTTTTCATGAATTTACAGTCTATCTCATTTTGTACTTTGATATTTGATAAGCTTTGATAAGAAACAAACCTTATTTTGATCTGGTGGGTTAACACCCTATTCTGAAAATCTGTTATGTATTTCTGTATATTCTGTTCTCCTATTGAAATATCTAACTTTAGCATGCGAAGTGTTTTCAGTAATAAATCTTATTTTGTTTTGAATTTCAGTATGTTGAGATGCTTTTGTATAATATGATTTAGTACCTGTTATGGGTAGACATAGTTTAGTTATTACTCACTAAGCTATATGCTTAGCATGGTGGATTTGCCCTATGTAGGTTCAGAGAGAAGGACTTAAGGACTGGGACAAGTTAATCGCAATGGCCAAAGGAGTCAGAGTTTTTGTTTTGACAAAAATTTATTTTTGAGTTTTGATTTTTGGCTTCTATCTAAAGTGTATGAAATTGGATTTGCTTATAAGTTTGTAATAACTATAATTCAGGTTGATTTTGGATTTTGAACAAGTTTGTATTAAAGTCAATGTAGCATCATATATGATTTCCTAATTTGGTTTTATGGAAGTTTTAGATTGGTTCTGGTTTGTTTGCTCTATTTGTGAATGTGACACTTGCATACCCTTCCAGTGGGTATTTAGGTGCCACAAAATTCCTCTTTTTCAATATAAGTGTATCCTAAATAAACACTTGTGAATGGTCAAATGAAGGTGGATTCTTGAAGTTAGCTTTGATCTTATGAACATCCTTAAACCACTTCTCATTGACCATAACTCTATCTAGCTTCTCTTTTAGATACTAATCCCCTTTTTGATTATTTTTCCATGTAAAAAACGAACCCTCCATTTTTAAGTTTGTCTTTTGAATATAGCTTATGTAGTTCATGAGATTTTATAAGGAGCTCCTTTGTCCAATGTTGCCTTTGGCTTTTAATGGATGCAAAGTGTAATTAAAGTCCCTAATGATCATCCATGATTTTTACATAAAGATTACTATTTTACTTTATAAACTCTATATAGGAATCCTCTGAAAAAAGATGAAAAGCATGGAAAAAGTTTATGCTAAAGACAATTTTTTAAGATACTATTCTTACTTGAAGATGAATAAGTTGATCCTCTACTAAACACTGAAATGATCTCCATAAGTAACCATGATTCTTCTATTATGATGACACTAGTGTTTCGAAATAAGTCTCTAATATTGCCTTTAAAAAAAGATAGTTTGTATTTATTATGCTCCATAATTATAGTTTTAAGCAAACAAACCAAAATAGGTTTAGTCTTACTCATAAAATCCATAATCATTTATTGTTTTATAGGGCTGTTAAGATCTCCAATATTGTAAGAAATGATATTCATTTATTGGGTACAGACTTTCTTCTTCCTCTTAAAGCTCCCTCTAGTTCCTTTATGAAAGCTATCATAGGAATTACCATATGCATCTAATCTAGCTATTTATGTGTATAATTTTTAATAAATGCCCTCGGTAATCTTTAAGCCCACAGTTCGTTCACATAGTACTTAAGGTATTGATCCCAAGAGGAGGGATAATCTAATCCTAAAATCTAAGGCTAGAATAATCTTAGAAATTCAAATATAACAAACTAAAATAAGAATTCAATTCAATCAATCAAAACAATTCAAGAATCAATCAAGAAAATATTAATAACTCAGTAATTACAACACACACCCAAAAATCAACCTAAAAAAATTACCGGTTGAGAGAAAGGGAATTTTACCTATCCTTAACTCTAACCTGATTGATTATGAATTATCAGATTATTGGTTTTAGATGATCCTAGGGTTGATTACTCCCTCTCAAGTTATAACCATTAAATCTAAATTCTAAACCTTAATTAGAATATGGAAATTGCAATCTTTTGATTAACAACTTATCCAAAACCCTTATTAGATATGAAGTTGTCCAATAAACTATCGAGAACCTATGTAAGATCTCTCTTCACATAATCCCCGTTTCGATTTAATTCTTGTTCTATTAAATCACCTAACTCTCATTAACCTAATTTAATTATTTTTCATTTGATTCACCCTTTCAATTTATTATCGAATTATGCAATTACATAATTTAATGACAATAAATCCAATAAACATAAAAATAATCCGATTTCATTAATTCAAGAATAAAACTCCGAAAGTGAGCTTAGAACATCCCTAACATTTAGATCCTATCATTAACTATTCAATCAAATTCCATACAGTGATAAAACTAAAATAAATAGGAAACACAATCGAATGGAGGATGGGAGGCAGCTATGTCGAATCGGCTTCTTCTCTTTTCTCTCTTCCTCAATCTCTCATTGAATTCTCTCTAGGGTTTCTCTAAAAGTGGCTGATGCAAAAGCTCTTTCTGCCTCTTTGTCTTGTTCTTTAAATATTCCTTATGTTTTGAGTAGCGCTAGGGTTTTTCTTGGGGTTTGAAAGGTCTAAAAAATCTCTCAAAACTTGACGTTTTTTAGTGTCTACATGTCTGTCCGATGTAAATAATTAACATATTAACACAATTCTAACCTAAACACATACTAAACGATTGAATTAATAGTTAAATACATATTAAACTAAGCCCTAAAACATGATACAATTTACACTTGTCAACATCCCTACACTTAAACGTTTGCTTCTCCTCAAGCAAACAAAAAAACAAACACACAAAATCACTAAGCACACAATGTAATAATGAGACAATGGCTTCAACTTCATGAAATAAATTTAACTTTAAACACAATCATTCAAGTTATTTCAAATCATTAACATGCAAAATTTGCATCTAGGGGCTGTAGACTAAGCACACATTAATCAAAACTCAAATATCAAGTTACTCACCGTTTTCAATTGTACATACACATTAATAATTCTCTCCTAAGTACGTTTTTATGAAAATTCAAGTTATTTAAAAGTTTGGTAGGTTTTATTAGAAAACACATTTTAAAAATATTTTGTAGACATGGACCTAGTCTTTTACACGGAGGCAAACATTGTTGGTGAATGTCGATCCGGTTACTTGACTAAATCATGCTTTTCTCAAGTTGCTTGGTTAAAACATCATTATAGCCTTTTGATGTAGAGGCACACATTTGTGATGCGTGTCGATCTGGTTACTCAGCTACATCACGTTCTCAACTGGCTAGCGAAATAATATTTATTTAAAATTAACTAACACAATGTTTTTCTTGCCTACCTTACTGCTTAAGCTACTCGTTTTCATAAAAAAATTACTAGTAGAGCTACTTAAGTCGAAATACCTAAAATTATGAATGAATGTGACAATTTAGAGGGTGACAACTCACATTAAATCCTAATTAACTTGCATATTTAGCCGAAGAACCGAATTCACTAATTTTGCGAGCTAATGGGTCTTCACAACCTAATAGATTATGCTTAAAATTAAATTAATTTAAATCATCTAAGCCATTGACACATTCACAAAATTCACAAAATGCAACTTAATAAACTATCATGCAATATGCAAAATTCATATTTAAAGAAAAACACATAACCCTCCCCACACTTGAACAACATATTGTCCTCAATGTGAGAAGGAGGCAAACAAACATGAATGGCAAGAAGAAACATAAATTAAAGTAAAAACAAAAATAAAATAAAATAAAACAAATACTAAATTTGAAAGGAAAAGGATTAGAACAAAGCCTTATGGTGATAGAGGCGGGGATGGTGTTGAAGGTGGAGGTGGTAGTTGGATGCTTCGAGCCTATTATCTTATCTTGGAATTGCTTAAAGAAAGCGAGAGAAGTAGTGATCCCAGATCAATTCAAATTACTAAAGTTTTATTGAAAGTTCAGAACAATGCTAACTAAACCTAACAATTTCATTTGAACTACTAAGCATGCTAATTTATGGTCATTAGCTTGACCTTACATCAATGGAGGCATAACAAACCGCACTTATAGAGTATATGCCCGACATACCAGAGGATATTTGAGAACATACCCTACGGGAATGGCACGTTAGGATAGTTGCATTAACACATTTTAAGGCATCACACATATTATAAACAAACCAATTTTCATTTTGGCCCATTTCATTAACAAACATATCCAGTCATAAATGCCATTACATTTCAAAATTTGCAAGTAAATTATACAACAGTTGAAAAATTTTTTTATTGATGCCAACCACTAGCTCATGTCTAAATGCAGTAGGTATACTCCAACTAGACTAGCAAGATCTCTACTAAACATGAAAAACAGCGTAACAATTTTGATGAGTTTGCAAACTCAATAAGTGAACCATCATCAATGTGGTCACTCTAGTCGGAACATAAAGTTAAGTATATAACCAATTTCATGAAGTTTAACACATCATCTAGTATCCAATCCCATATCACATTTTCTCATACTTCATCAAGTACAAGTACAACATATATACAAACATTTCATAACACTATTTCAGAAAAATCTAGTAATTCATCTCAATCATTCATATGATATATGTAAAGTTATATATAGATGCAAATGCACACGTGACGCCATTTTCATTTTAGTTTGTTATGACTGAGCATCTATTTACTGTCCTGTATCCATTGTGGTTACTTGGCTCATTTCATTTACTATGTATCTATTGTGGATACTAGGCTCATTATTAACTGAGCCTGTGGCTCTTTGTGCACAATTCCTAAGCTTAAAGCTCTTTTTCATGTTGATCACTCCAGCCACAACTCCTTTATCTGATTATGCATATCAATGTAATGGAATGCATCAATTCATAGAATATTCTATCAATACTTTTCATTCAATGAGTTCATGTCATTGATCACATTCTTCGGACCTGAGTCCGCCATTCAACATTCAATTGAGTACACATTCAATATTTCACATACAATTTGAAAACACTTCCATACTCCTTGGACCAACAATGTTGGGAATCACAACAATCATGTAAGTAACCGTTCAATAACTAAAAGTTAACCAAAAACAATTCAATTATAGTGAGAAACATCTAGGTTAACTTTCAGTACACTCTAAAAAGCTATTGCCTTGATGATCTGACAATGTCTGGCTGTTGATGATCACCATGCGTGTTTCTCATCATACATACACACATAGTTCATAAATCACTAACTTGGTTAATCATATGATTATTCAATCATTCACATATATTTATGCCATGTTTCAATGCGTGCTTAATTGACTTTTCG
The DNA here is from genome assembly GCA_025531925.1 of Erythroxylum plowmanianum. Lineage (NCBI taxonomy): Eukaryota > Viridiplantae > Streptophyta > Magnoliopsida > Malpighiales > Erythroxylaceae > Erythroxylum > Erythroxylum plowmanianum. Next base: position 26,927,384 of record JANVCQ010000232.1, on the reverse strand, counting down.
GTTATGTATTCGTATACAAAGATCTTGACCATACAAATATTATAGCCTGTGTGCTACTATTTTGTATTTCAGGTTTATACCTTAAGTAAGTTTGATTTATTCCCATTTCATCATTCACACATTCACCAAACCTTTCTAGCAATATATCTTCACACAATTTCTTGATTCTCATTCATTTATACCTAGTATACATTACTATAAGAACACCTTTACTCTTATGGAAATTCAAAATTTCTAGATTTGGATACATTCATATCAAAACAATCCATTCTTTAAGTTTTGTAACTAGTTAACAATCTAAACTTATCAAGCTCTTAATCAATTAATAAAACAACACACTAGGTCCATTCCTATCCTTAATCAAGTCCAAATACACCAATTTAGAGTAACTTATCCTCAGTTGGTTCAACAAACACACAAAACAGAGTTTATCATTTCAAAGCCTTGGCCACGATCCTGGAGGACCTTCCCACAATTATGGGATGAGTGCCCCAAAGTGTAATATCCAATTTCCCTCAATTCTCCACGAATTTCATCTACTTAGGATCATCATTAACACTTTAAAATTTCCATAATTCAAACCCTCAAAAGCTACTTTAATTCATGTTAATATAGATTCCATCTTAGTTACATTAAAGCTCTCTAAATTCTATTCATTTATGTCACTAACAATCATTCTTACACATACACTACATCGCCATTTTTTTCCATATTCAAATGAAAACTCTTTCATATCAAATTCAAAACACCTTCATAATATTCCGTTAATTATACCTGAATTATACCTCAATTCCTTTTCAATTTCATTTTAATTGCCATCCCAAAATCATTCATTTGACAACTCATAAACTATTGTTTTTCATACATGCTAAACAGAACAGAAGCTACCATTCATGCATCATTTTCCCAACACACATTTAACAACAATACTTTAATCAATCAATCCCCGATTCAGTCATCATCAAGTTCTATTATTTTATATCACAAGAGTTCAGTATTTTACTTACTTGTTCAACCTAATTGTCTCCTCAAATATCAACGTAGCTTAGCCTTATGTGCATGCATGATCATCCTAAGGGTAGTGACAAGAAGAAAACAAAAAAATATATATATTTTATGAAGAACTTGACCAAGGTTTTGAGGTGATAATGGACAGAATTTAGGCAGAAGTTCAAAGTTATGAGGCAAAAGTGAATTTCGATGGTGAGAAGGAGGAGACGGATGAATCACAACAAAAACAATAAAGAAGATGATTCTACATTAGTTTAAATTATTGTCTATGTATTACAATGACACTTGTCATGTTTGCATGCAAACCATTTGTCCTCACCTTATGCTGCCAAATGTCACCAAGGTCCTAGGCCTTTTGTCACTCAAAACTACCATGTGTCACTTATTTCTTAGGCTTAGTCATCCTAATTTTTCATATGTCAACTTGTTTTGCCACTTCATATTTTTCCTAAACTAAATATACATATTAATTTATCAGTCTCCCAATTGTAACAAGTAATTCCAAATTGCTAATCATAATCCATCAATTCTTATTGTTGGTAAACCAAAGTACAAGACATTGGAAATGCACATTCATGTCACATTCATTTTAGTTTCATAACCCAAAATATGTCAATTGAGTGCTCATACCATCTTTACAATGTTTTTCGAAATCATAAATCATGTGTGTATGCTATTATTATGCATATGAATGAAATCATAAAATTTGTCATAAATGTACCAAATTCATTCTATATGATGCAACTAATGAGACTCAGTAATCTAACACTTTAATCCCTTAACAATTTAAGAGACCAGATATTATAGGAGGTGTCTTAATTGTTCGAAAAGAAGGAAATCACTTCCTTGTCCTTGGGAATTTCTCCTCCGAGAAATAGGTTTCAATGATGCTCGTTGACCTTGAAAGTTTCCTTGTTAGCATTTTCTAGTTTAAGGGCTCCATGATCGAAGACTTGAATGACCATAAAAAGTCTCCTCCATCGAGATTTTAACTTTCTTAGAAATAGCTTCAACCTTGAATTATATAGTAGAATTGCATCTCCTACTTTAAATTACTTTTGTTTAAGATGAGAATCATATCGTTTCTTTATCTTTTTCTTGTAGAGTTTCACGTTTTCATGTGCATTATAACAAAACTTCTCAAGTTTGTCTAGTTGAAAAAGTCACTTTTTGCCTGTTTGCTTCCAATCAAAATTTAACACTTTTATCACCCAGTATGCCTGATGTTCTAGTTCGACTGACAAGTGACAAGATTTTCCATACATGAGTCTATAAGGAGTTGTTCTGATAGGTATTTTCAAAGCAATTCTATAAGCAAATACAACATTGTTTAGCTTTATTGCCCAATCCTTCTTAAAGTTGTTCACCATCTTTTCCAAAATTTGTTTCAGTTCTTGGTTGACAACTTCCAATTGGCCACTAATCTGTGGATGGTAAGGTGTAGCAACATGGTGGTGCACTCCATATCTTTTTAAGAGGGCATCAAAAGATTTGTTGCAGAAACTTGTACCTCCATCACTTATTATCGCACATGGCACTCTAAATTGATTAAATAACTGTTTGATGAACTTTTGCACTACCTTTCCATCATTGGTTGGAGATGCCACTGCTTCAGCCCAATGTGAACATAATCGACCCCCACTAGAATGTACATGTTTCCCATTGAAGATGGGAAAGGACCCATAAAGTCAATTCCCCATACATTGAAGACCTCCGCTTCTAAAATGTTGGATAAAGGCATCTCATCTCTTTTGATGATGTTATCTATTCTTTGGCATCGATCACATTGTGCCATGAACATATTGACTTTCATGACGTTGCTTCAAGGTGTCCAACATTTCCTCCTCCGGAGCACATCATCACATTAACCCATTAGCGCATGCTCTGTATAAAATTGGTTCATCCCATAACTATCGTTTACAATCATGTAGGAATCTTTTCCTTTATTAGTAAGATATATCAAAAGGAATTTTACCACTGGCAACATAATTCGTAATATTAGCAAACCATAGTATAGCCAAACTCTCGAGTAGCATTAGGGTTTCATCGAGGAAAATTTTTATTAATATCTTCGCTTCACTTGTATTCCCCTCCTTCTAGTTTGGATAAGTGGTCCGTAACTACATTTTTTGCTCCCTTCTTATCTCTCTGATTGGACCAAATTTATACTATAAATTGGCCCTAATTTCTTAAGTGATTATGCACTTGTTGACTCCTAATTAATGA
>JANVCQ010000232.1:26833799-26845195 GCA_025531925.1 Erythroxylum plowmanianum | reverse complement strand
ATGAGTTGTGAGCTATCAATTGAATAATTTTGAACTGGAATTGGAGATGATATTGATGAGGAATTAGAGTATAATTCGGTTCTAATTGAGGCATGAATAAGGTATAAGATGCGAGTTAATTGTAGTGTTGTCACTGAACATGTTCCACTAAATAGACATCGATATTTTGGCCCTAACTTGACTTGTAGATATCCAAATGGGGTGATTTTAATGTCTATTAAACTACATACATATGTCTACAATTTCCATGAAGGAATATAATTTTAGTTCTAACTCTAAGGGTTTTGAAATTTGGCTTGAAGTTGAGTTTTGGATTTTGTCACTGTTTGAGAATAGTCTGTAGCATTTTGGGTATAACTATAGGAATAATGAACCAAATTGTGTGACCTTTAGTTCATTAGAAATTTAAGACATAGAGGAACATTTTTTCAGAAGAACATATTATCTAGAAGCCTTAATTTCTATGTCATAATGGCCATAATAAATTGACCTAAAACCTGTCCTGGGTAAATATGGAAAAACTAATAAAGGAATTGAATGAGGACTTTTGGATAACCCATCCCACAATTGTGGGAAGCCATACACGATAGTGGAAATGGTATGGCGGTAAAGAAAATGTTCTTTTGTGTGATTTTTGAACTAATTAAGGATAAGGTACTTAATTATGATGCATTTGGACGTGATTAAGGTTTAAAATGAACATAATTTGATGTTGGAAAAGTTTATTAGATGTGTGATAAGTTTTGATTGATAATTGATGTTATACTTTAAGGAAAAGAATGTTTGATAAAATTGCATCTAAGTTTGGAATGAAGGAGTCTTAAAGGAATGAAGAAATTCATATGAATGCAAATGTATTCCAAAGGATATTAATAATGCATTAGGAATGAATGAATGAGAATTGTAAATTATGTGAAATATTTGTAATGCTAGAAAAGAGTTAGTAAATGTATGGTTAATGAATGGAACATGATCAAGTCTACCTAAGGTATTAACCTAAATGCAAACAAGACATATCCAAGTGACAATGTATGTATGATTATGAATTATGATTAAGGAAACATACCCGGGATAGTCATTAGGCATGCATTGAACATGACACATATATGTATGTGCATAAGTGAATATGTATTCAACTTTGTAATGTGAATTCTGTGTGTATTGTATGATGTATAGATCATCAAATCGAACGTCATCATCAAGAAATTGTCGATCCATCCAGGCAATAGCGTATACTGAAGCGTACCGTGAGTAACCTAGATGTTCTTACTAGGATTGATTTATTTATGTTTAAATCAATCAGATGTTACTGATCTGATTGTAATTGTGATATTACTGATTATGGACAATTGATTGACCGAGGACTTCGATATTCAGGACTGTATTGGGAGTGTTTGTGATTTGAATGTAAATAAGAAAATTGAATGCTCAACTATTTGTTGAATGCCGGACTTAAATCTGATGAACTGTGAAAATTGAATGTGCTCATTGAATGAAAGTGACTAATGATATATTATGTGAACTGTTATACTCCATTACATGATGCATGTTCACATAAAGGAGTTATGATCGGAGTAGCCAATGTAAAAAGACTAATGATATATTATGTGAACTGTTATACTCCATTACATGATGCATGTTCACATAAAGGAGTTATGATCGGAGTAGCCAATGTAAAAAGAGCTTTAAGCTCAGTTATGCGCATCAGAGCTTCAGGCTCAACGTGAGCCCGGTATCCATAACGGATACAGGACAGTACTGAAATGAGCCCGATATCTACAATGGATAGAAGACAATGAAATAGACACTCGGTCACAATAAAATAAAAATAAAAGTGAGTCTCATATGCATCTGTTAGAGATACTGCACTATCTGGGTTTATTTGTTCATTATCTTTAGATAGCTCTTATCCTCAGTTAGTTTGTTAGCTATATTTTACGATAATATTTATATCTATCCTTTACTGATACTTCGACAGATTCTTATAACAGCTTGGGGTATATATATATTCATACCACATTGATTAATGAAATCAATCAAGAAATTCATTTCAACTTTATTCTCTTATATGGTATCAGAGCCATAATATGGCAACTCAAGAAAACCAACAATCATTTTCGTCTTCTTCTCCTATGGCTGCAGATGCATCTCTTTCTACCAACCTCTCTAATTTCCCTTCCAACGCTCTCACCCTTTCTTCCCCCTCGCTGTCCACCATGTTACCCTATGCTCAGCTTTAACTTTCAATTAAACTCAAACCAACAAACTTTCTTGCTTGGAAAACACAATTTCAACCAGTCATCAAGTGCTACAATCTTACCAATCACATTGATGGCACACCATCACCACAACCTCTTATCACAAATCCTATGACCAACGCTTTAGAAGCAAACCCTATGTATCTGAAATGGATGCAAGAAGACCAACTACTTTTAAGTTGGAACTTATCATCTCTCACTAAAGAGATTTTTCCATATGTTACTGGTATTGACACGGCTTTTGCTACTTGGCAATCTCTTGCTCAATCATTCGGTGCAAGCAATAGTGTAAGACGTGTGCAATTACCTATGGCTATCTCTAACGACATCTATATTTGTACATTATGATTATGAATAAAATGATTAAGAATCTATTTATGAAATTGTGATGATAAAGTGATATGCTACATTTGAGTAATTGATGTTAATGTGGTTGATTGGGATATATATAAGATCTGAAAGTGTATATGAAATGTGTGACATTCATTATGTGTTATTGAGATGAGGAATGTTGTGAGTTTAGCTATATGTGACATATTTGTGTATTTGATATGAGTGAGTCCATTGATGATGGTTAGCTCACTGAGTTCGCAAAACTCATCAAAATTGTAATGTGACTTTTCAGGTACGAGAGAGGAGACCTAGTTCCTAAGTTACTCTAGAAGAATGATTTTGGATTAAGAAATGACTCAAAAGTCTATCAGCTGACATATGAGGAATAGTAGACTGTTTTATGTAGTTTACTTATGTCATTTAGAACTTTTGTATAAAACCTTGTAAACTTTCAAATGTTTCAGTAATGAAAATATTTGTTTTAATGACTACAGTGTAAATCATGTTTGCAATAGAATGAAGAGTAGTAGTTGTTTTTAAGTATTATGTTATTCTTTATGATGCCATATAAGAGAACATAACTGCTCTAACATGCCATTATCACAGGATATGTACTTGAATGTCCTTTGGATTTTCTAGTATATACTCTATTGTAGTGCGGTGTTAAATATAAAGGGTATTAATAACACTTCAAAATATATAATACAAATTAATTAATATAAAATTTTCAAATTGTCATATACTAACTTCTCAAATTATATCAATAATCATGAATTCTATAAAAATTATTTCCCTTTTCTTTTATTTGTCTCTTAAACCTTTTTTATTGATTTTTTAACCCTTACTTTCTCGTACAATAACTATTATCATCATCAAAAACTAATTTTAAAAAGCAATCTTTTAAGATATTTATTGAGGACACCAACCTAATATAAAACTGATAAAAATTAGGGTATTCAAGTTGACTCCAATTCTATCTCTCTTTCAACCAATAAGTACGAGAGGTTGAATGACATGATCAATTAGCTGGAAATTAACTTTGTAGGTGGTTCTGTCGGATTTTGGTGGGGTTGGGCGCTGCTGCTTGGATCCATGAGATTGATTGATTCTGGTTGAGAGATACCTGCAAAACAGTAAAGGCACGTTGGGGGTTGATTCCCGGTAGGCCCCTCCGACGCTCAAGTCAGTCTCTTGAGAGAGTTTTTGATGGCTAGTGAATAAAGAAAAATAGGGTTTTCCTAAGTCGTACCTTTCTCATGATGAGGTAATGAATTTATATCTGAAAAATACCTACTAGGTTTAGGTCTTCCCTTTCAAGTGGGTAGCCACCATTTATGAATGGGCCGTCTATGTTTGGGCCTGGGCCTGGGCTTAGCACGACCGACCCAACCATAAGCCCCCTACTCCTCGACTCTGATCATGGAGAAGGGTCGATGGAGTACATAAGGATTGTGTGGCTCATCTGCATGACAGCTCGTGATAGGCTCGATCGACCGGACATCGTAGTTTAGTGCATAGCGGCTCAGGATAAGACCGATCGATCGAGGGTAGAGATAGAACCGATCGATCGATCATAGGCATAAGGTCGACCGATCGAACGTAGGCATAAGATCTACCGATCGAACGCAAACGCCTAATCAAAGCATTGGATTTAATCATTACTTACAGCACGTATCCACTGGTGGGTTTTCAAAATTTGAAATGAAATATCTTTGTAACCGCCATACAGCTGTCATACTCGTCCTTTCAACTGCTGCGTCGTACAGCTGTCAGGGATCGTGAGTATCGCTTCAACTGCAACGTCACTCCGGATATCTGACAACCCTAATTTGTGCGGCTCAGATTTTGCCATACTTCCAACTTCGATTGGTGCGTTCGTTCAGTATTCTGTTATAAATGCTCGGAATTGACATACTTCACTTTCTGCGTGTTCGTCATCGAAATTTCCTTTTCTCACCGTAATCCAAATCCCCAACTCCAGTCTCTAAACTAGGTACGTCCTTTTTCCTTTCCTTGCTCTGTAAGTTTGATTTTTAGTAATCATGTCGTCGACTAGCCCTAGAGAACTTAGACTTAGGGACGAAGCCACCTCCTCTTCCTTTTTCGACCGACCACTGGGGGCCGGAGGTGCTTCACAAAATGTTGGGCCTCTTGAGATAGCGGCAGAAACAGTGGAGGCGCCAGAGGCAAGGGGGAGTGAAGCTCTGGATGTAGAGATAGATGAGGAAATCGCGGCGGATGATTGGATAGACAGGCGAGTTGTTGAGAAACCGCCGTCCGACTAATCAACAATGACCGTAGGGGAGTTGAACCGATCGGTCCTTAGGAATAACATTCCCTCATCCTGGGGACCCAGATTGGCCGCGAAGAATGAGCGAATTTACAGCAGTGCGGGGGCTACTTTGCTGTTTCGGACAGCTTCTTCTCGATTGGTGGTATGAGGCTTCCCTATGCCCCGATCATCGATGAAGTTTGCCGTGTATATAAATTGTTGCCAACCCAGATCCCCCCAAATGGTTGGAGGTTTATGAACGATCTAGCCCTGTTATGCCATCACTTCGGGTGTCCTCCATCGCTCGATATTCTAAGGCTTTTCCTTAGGATGTACCAAAGCTCGCTCACCGAGGGTGTGATCCCCCACTTCCAGTACAGAGATGCGTGGTATCGCCCTGCTGGGACAACTTCGTCGATTAAGGCTTGGAGGACGAAGTACTTTATCGTGAGGCCCCCGGAGTCTTCTTTCGGGTCCAGGCTGTGGAGATATCCTTTGTCCGAGCGGTGGAACGATATTTCCAGTCTGTCCTTTACTGGAAAAGAGTCTGAAGTGATCGGTCAAATCAAGGCGCTCGATCGGTATAATTTCGATCGGTTTGTTCTAGGGTATCGCGGAGGGATATCAGCCGATACATTTTTAATTAGTCCCTCGGCTCGGATTAACGGGCTAGAAGGAGAAACTGCCCCTTCTGGTTGACTCCTCGTAGTTTAATTGCTTTGTTTCTTATGAATATTAATTTCGATTTCTGACCTGCTTTTATACTCGTGCAGGCATGGCAAAGTTCAAGGATTTCGCCGGGTCCTCCAGTTCCCCTAAATCTAAAAGCCAACCCAAAGGGCCTAGATCTTCTTCGAAGGTGAAGAAGTAGAGGAAGGAGGTAGAGGGTAGCGAAAACATCGCTGAGCCGACGATGCTGGACCCATCTACAGCATTGTTGGCCCTTCCATCTACTGAGGAACGACCTGACGAGTCTGCGTTGTTGCCGATCCAATCGGCGGTTAAAGGCCGAGCGAGCTCAGAGGAAGAAGAGAAACCACCGCTTAAGAGAAAGAAAACCGCTCGGAACCCCGAACGATCGTCCTGCTGGTCGGACAAGGGTAAGGGGAAAGAACAAATGCCCCAATTAGACAAGGGCAAGAGGAAAGCACGAGCCTCTGGCGGTGAAAAGTGGGTGTCCACGATCAGCCTTGATAAGACTGCATCGATTAGGGACATCAATGTTGCTCTGGACATCGCTCGGAAGGTTGTTCCTCCTGAGGACGAGAAGTTTTTGGATACGCTGAACAACAAGGATCTGGCGACTAGTCTCGTCCGTGGTTGTGCCAGGGATCTGGCGTTCGCCTTTGCGATTCATCAGCGTATCGATCAGCTCGATGAAGTCAACCGAACGATGGACCGGGAGGTTCACGATCTTCTTGAGTAGGTCAACGTTTTGAGAGTTGAGCTTTTAGAGGCGAAGGAGGAGAAAGACGTTTTTCGGGCTCAGCTCTCTTCGCTGGAGAAGGAGAAGAGTGTGTGGGAGGAAGAGAAGAGCGTTTTGAGAGCTCAACTTGCGTCGGGGGAGGAGGAAAAAGGCAGAGTAGTTGCCTCCAGGGATGAGCTGGAAGGCGAGTGCTGAGCGTTGAGGGAGGAAGTGCTCAATGCCAACGCGAGAGCCAAAATGGAGTAAGAGCTCCAATCGAAGTTCCTCCAAGACTGCCACGAAGCAGTGGTGGATAAGGTAAGGGTTGAGAACCAACTGTTTGAGCTACAATGCTCTGTCAAGGAGCAAAGGATTGAGGCCATCAAGCGATGGAAGAAGCGGTACTTGCACGGTGAGTACAATGAATACGCTTGCGATCTGGCTCTTTCCATCTTGAAGAATTGCTATGACGTGCTCTTCCCTGATGGAGATGAGTCGGCTATTCCTTTGTTCGAGGACTTTACCGAGCCGATGCTTCCGACAGGGCTCGGCCTTTCACTTGAGGAGTTGAGGGAGATTGCTGAGAAAGAGGCGGAGACGTTACCGGATGAGATGCTGAACCTTAGTTCAGAGGATGAAGAAGAGCGAGCTCACGGGAATGTCTCTCCAGTTGCTCCCTCGGATCCTACTCCTATCTCGGCTGCTTTGCCGACCTCCGAGACTTTTCCTGCCACTCAGGTTGTTCATACTTCTCCTTCTGCTGACTTTTAAAGCTCATCTGGTCGGGCTTGTGACCAGAACAAATACACAAGGAAATAAAACTTGTTTTTGTCCTCCATTGTTTCGATACATCATGTTTCCATGTCTGGCTTCTTTATTATCGATCGGTAGTGAGGTTTGATAGAATCGCTCATAGCCGAACGACGTTGAGGCCGAGCGATCTAAGATTGTTTTCTTGGCATCGCCTGGTTCCAAGATTCGGTCTTGGTAACCTGGCCGAGCGATCCAAGATTTTGGTTCTAGACATCGCTTGGTTCCAAGATCCTGTCTTGGCAACCTGGCCGAGCGATGTCGAGATCGAGCGATCCAAGATTTTAGTTCTTAGCATCGCCTGGTTCCAAGATCCTGTCTTGGCAACCTGGCCGAGCGAAGTAGAGACCGAGCGATGTCGAGGCTGAACGATCCAAGATTTTGGTTCTTAGCATTGCCTGGTTCCAAGATTCGATCTTGGTAACCTGGCCGAGCGAAGTAGATGCCGAGCGATCAGTTGGTAGAATCTTCTCCTTTTGAATAATTTAGTGAGATTTTGCTTGCCAAGAAATTTGAAACCCCTTTATTGACGATGACAAGGGCGTAGGTCGTTAAAAAACCTGACTGACAGGGCCAAGAAAAAGGTACCCACAAGTTGTGTACAAGAGTATAAACAATAATAGACAAAGAAACAAGTGAGCTAAAATAAAGCTTATCTATTGGTAAAAAGTCCTCAGGTTTTGAGAATTCCAAGGCCTCGGTAAAATCTTGCCGTTCGTGTCGGGCAGGATGTAAGAGCCGTGTCCGACTTGTTTGACTACTTGATAGGGTCCTTCCCATGTCTGACCGAGCTTCCCAGGATGCTTTTCAGCCGCCTTGGCCTTTCGCAAAACGTACCCACCGACCTTTATGTCGCTCGGCCTTACCCTTTTATTGTAAAACTTTGTTGCTTTTTGTCTTATGGCTTCTGAGCGAGCGGCTGCCCTATCTCTATCTTCACTGAGAAGTACCAATTCTGCCTTGCGGGCTTCATCATTCCTTTCCTCTTCATAACTCGAAATTCGTTGGTTGTGCAGAACTACTTCTACTGGGACCAAGGCCTCTGGCCCAAAGGTCATTCTGAACGGTGTCTTACCAGTGGCCCCATTTGGGGTCGTTCTGTACACCCACAATACTTCATCTACTTCGTCCACCCAAGTCTTACGTCCATCTAAACGCTTCTTGAGGGCACTCATTATCTTTTTGTTAGTATTCTCCGCAAGACCATTGCTTTGAGGATGAGCTACTGAAGTCAACTGGAGCCTTATCTTCAGTCGTTCACAGAAATCTCTGAACTTGTCGTTATCAAACTGCTGACCATTGTCTGTAACCAAGACCATAGGCATCCCAAAACGACTCAGTATATTTTTGCGTATGAAGTTTTCAATTTTCTGCTCAGTGATGGTGGCGACTGCTTCCGCTTCTACCCATTTAGTGAAATATTCGACTGCCACTATCAAAAACTTCTTCTATCCAGGACCAAGAGGAAAAAGACCTAGAATGTCCATTCCCTATTGAGCGAAGGGGATGGGATGGCTCACAACTTTCAGTTGCTCGGTCGGTTGGTGAGACAAATTGCTATTCTTCTGGCAGGCCTCGCATTGATTAACTCTCTCTTGACAATCCTTCTTCATCGTCGACCAGTAATACCCCTATCTAATCAATCTATGAGCCAACATTCTGCCCCCTAGATGATTTCCGCACATTCCTTCATGAACTTCAGCCATGGCTCGTTCTGCCTCCTCTTCATTCAAGCAACGTAGCAGCGGCCAGTCATAAGAGTGCTTGTACAGAATGTCATTGATAATCACATATTCGGCCGCCCTTACCCTTAGTTTCCTGGCCTCTAAAGTTTCCGTCGGCTGAGTTCCCTTAAGAAGGTACAGCCTGATCGGTTCCATCCAACTTGACCGTTCATCTACTTGAAGGACTTCAGTAGCCTTCTGGATGCTAGGTTGGTCGAGCCGCTCGACCAAGATGTTGTTCCTGGCATTTTGATCGGAAGCTATCTTGGAAAGCGCATCTGCCTGAGCATTTTATGTCTGTTTTATCCTGCTGACCGAGTATTGCTCAAAATTACTCAACTCCTGTTTTACCAATTCCAGATACTTGATCATGCTGTTCCCCTTGGCCTCATACTGCCTAGCAACTTGACCAACCATTATTTGGCTATCGTTATACACCTTCAGATACTTTACCCCCATCTCTCTTGCCAATTGGAGGCCGGCTATTAGAGCTTCGTATTCTGCCTCATTATTGGATGCTCTAACTTCTAACCGGAGAGCGTACTCCACCTTTTCTTCCCGGTGTGGGCTGAACAATACCACTCCTACTCCGCATCCCTCAGCATTGGATGACCCGTCAACAAATAGGCTCCAGGCAGGGCGTTGCTCACCCTGCGAATTAGGTTGACTCATTTCTACAACGAAGTCCGCCAATACTTGAGCCTTGATCGTTGTCCGTGGTTTATACTGTATATCGAACTCCCCCAGCTCTACTGCCCATTTTATTAATCGTCTAGAGGTTTCAGGCTTTTGAAGGCATTGCCTGAGAGGTTGATCGATCCATACCTCAATTGTATGACTCTGGAAGTAAGGCCTGAGCTTCCGTGCTGCGGTTATCAATGATAGGGCTAGCTTCTCAATAGGTGTGTACCGCGTTTCCGGCCCGTTCAAGACCTTACTGACATAGTAGATCGGGAATTGTTCATTTCCATCTGATCGAATGAGAACTGCGCTGATCGCCCCTTCTGTAACTGCCAGATAAATGATCAACGTCTCCCCCTCAGCGGGGCTCTGCAAGATCGGCGGACTGGTCAGGTATTGCTTTAGGTATTGAAATGCTCTTTCGCACTCGTCCGTCCATTGGAAGTGAGTCACGTCCGCCTTCCTTAGGATTTTGAAAAATGGAAGGCACTTGTCCCCCATCCTAGAGACGAATCTGCTCAAAGAAACTATCCGCCTGGTCAGTATCTATACATCCTTCAAGCATCGCGGTGAGGGCATTTGGACAATAGCTTCGATCTTTTCTAGATTAGCTTCGATCCCCCATTAAGTGATCATAAATCCCAAGAACTTTCCAGATGCTATACCAAAGACACACTTTTTGGGATTCAACTTCATTTGAAATTTATTGAGGGTCAGGAAGACTTCTCTAAGGTTCTCCACATGTTCAGCAGCTATCTTGCTTTTGACCACCATGTTGTCCACATAAGCCTCGACTGTTTTTCCGATCTGTTTCTCAAAAACTTCCCTGACGAGCCGCTGGTACGTAGCCCCTGCATTTTTCAAACTGAACGGCATCACCTAGTAGCAATATGTGCCCTGGTCTGTTATGAAACCTATTTTTTCTTCGTCTTCGAGGCTCATTTTTATTTGATGATAACCAGAGAAGGCATCCAAGAAGCTGAGGAGCTCACGCCCTGCCGTGGAGTCTACCAGCTGATCAATCTTGGGCAGGGGAAACAGTTCTTTGGGCATGCTTTGTTCAGGTCGGTGAAATCAATGCACATTCTCCACTTTTCGTTCTTCTTTTTCACCAATACCACGTTGGCTAGCCATTCGGGGTACTTGACTTCCCGAATGAACCCGACATCAAGCAGCTTTTCTATTTCTTTCTCGATCACCTCCTGCCGCTCCTTGCTGTGCCATCACTTCTTCTGTCTGACCGGCCTATAATTTTTATGAATACCTAGGGAATGGGATGTTACCGCTCGAGATATTCCAGGCATGTCGCTCAGTACCCAAGCAAAGACCGATCGGTTCTCTACCAAATAACTTTTGATTGCTGCGGCCAACCCTTGTTCGAGTTCGGCACCCAAATTTGTGAACTTCTATTGGTCTTCTTCATCCAGTACGACCCGCTGAGTTTCTTCTGCAGGGTTCATCCTCTCGATCTCTTCGTCTGCTCTTAAATCAAGAGAGCTTGTCAACACTACCGCTCCTTCAAGGGTCGTTGTTTCTGCCAAATAGCATTCCCTAGCGATTCTTTGTTGAACCCTGACAATACCGATGCCATGGGGTGTTGGGAACTTCATCGCCTGATAATAGGTCGAGACAACAGCTCTGAGGGCGTTTTGCGTGGCTCTTCCAATTATTGCATTATATGCTCCTACAAACTTCACAACTAGGAATTCAACAGTCTTCACTACTTGGAATGGCTTTTGTCCAAACCTTACGTTCAAGAGGACTCGAGCAAATGGATAAGTTGATGCTCCTGTTACCCCTTTGATTGGTCCCTCTATCGGAAGTAGCCGTTCCTCCGGAATCTCCATCTGCTTAAAAGCATCGTAGTACAATAGGTCGACCGAGCTGCCTGTGTCAATCATGACGCGCTTCAC
>JANVCQ010000232.1:26817992-26831783 GCA_025531925.1 Erythroxylum plowmanianum | reverse complement strand
CCCAAATTATGCTAACCAATAGGAAATCTAATAAAACCCTAATTTCATACTAATCAAAAGACAATTTAAATTGCAAATCTATTTCATAGGGAAAAAGGGATCGGGGTCTAACAACAATAGTCCTGTCAGGGCATTTGGTAACTCGAACAAGTATTTCCAAAGCTCCATATGCCAATAATTGGTTCTTGTAATTCCTTAAATAACTAATTCGTCAATGACGTAACATTGTCTCACGTTATTGTTAATTTTCCAATTGATCTCCTTTCTCGATTTTCTCTAATTTCATATTGACTTACTCTTCTGTCTGCTCATTCATACTAATTTCTCTACACATTTCAATTTATTTTCAATCTTAACTTCCTGTGTTTGTAACACATTTATCAAGTCAAATTTGTATCTTTCGAACATATTTTCATAGAATATAACGTGAACTTATATACTCCTCATATTAGCAATAATGTTGCCTTAAATCCAAGAATCCAATCACGTAGTTGGATACTTTACATCAAACAAAATACATACATTCTTAGTAGCATACTCTACCTCTTATGCTTGAGTCTCCACTAGGGATGTGACTCTAATATTCACTTTTGACTCATTACATATTCATTTCTAATTTATTCTTTCATTGATCATTCTTAATATAAACTATCTGATCTACTTAACCTAATTCAATTAATTCTTCTTTGGAAGAAGATTTCTGGCTACTATCATCTATATTGTTCATGCAATCTTTATCAATTAACTGTTATCATCATCAATGTTGAATTATTCATTATTAACACCTCAATATGATTAATTTCAACTGCTCATGATATTTCAATAATTTCAATTTCTGTCACATTTTACATGATCAAAATATCCTTTATAATAAAACTCAATGAAATAAGAGGCATATTCGTTTACTCTTATATTTTGGTATGTACCATCAAGATCATTACATCTTATATATATAATTAATTTCAGCAGGTCACCAATTTATATCTCATACTAATGATAAGTTAATCGCAGGGATCATAGTTTACCTCCTATACCACATCCAAATATAAATCTCATATGTACTCAATCACATTATTCACCAATGTGACCACATTATCGGATATGTACTCATAATAACTGGTCAACATAACCTTGAAAACTTCTACATATATCACTATCATTTGTTTCATTTTCCAAACTATGTTCTTAATCAATTTAGAATTATAGATGCACAACCATCTTGAAATTCTGATCTCAATTCACTAGCACAATCTTATACCAGATCATAAATTCCAAGTTTAACTTTTCAATTCCACTTTGCTTGTACACCTTAAATCTTGTCATTTCCACCCCTATCTCTATTTCTTTTTCGGTTAATTCATGAAAATATTTTCACATCCATATTAATTCAAATACATATCCTCAACAAAATCCCGTTACCATTTTTGCTAATATAACCACAAATACTGAATCTATGTCTAACATATCGGATTACGTAATATTTCTTATTTCTAAATATCCATAACTTTCCTTATCTTACACTCTAACAAAATACCATTCTTCTCATTGTTTCTGATTGCCCAAACTCTTAATGAAAGTTCATACATGTGACTCATGCGATTGTAATTATTGGGATTATAGACTCATCCCTTCTCTAATGGTGAGGAATCAGGTGCGGCAGATCCTTACAAAACTCCTCGTGTTCTTTTACGATGTGGCATTTTACTCTCTCAATAAGACATGATCTTTTAACTTACTTTCATTTTAAATCTTATTTCCTACACGTATGTATGATGCATGTCACTTAAGGCAATCAATCAATTCAACAATGCAAAAGATTTATTACACACCATAATAATTCATACTACTACGTATTTTAAGCCTAGGAATCCTTAAAACTTTACGCTTTGATACCAAACAATATTGGCGCCCAAGTCACGGTACCTATTACGAGGCTCTAGTTTTTCAAAAATTTCAAACTTTAGAAAACTTTAGCTTCAGCAGTGATGGGTTTCGTCGCGGCAAAGTATAAAGGTCAAGCAAAATGATCCTTTAGGAAAAATACATCGTGACGAAGTCCCCCAGTTTTTCACGCAAAAATCCTTGGGGAAAGGTTCACCGTGGCGAAACCTTCGAACAAAACCCAGACCACCAGCATTCAACACAAAACATACATACATTCATACAATTCTTTCAACGCAACCATTTTAACAAAGAAGTTAACTATAAACATACACAAATGAAACTTCTTCAAATCATCATTTCATCACTAAAGAAAAAGAGTTTGAAAAACTTTATTTACATATCAAAAGCCACAAGATTGGCCAATTACAAAATACAAAATGCACATGATACAATTGAATGCTTATGCTTAATATGATTCTAAATACCAAAAGTTTTTGAACTAACTTAATTACTAAATATAGCTATCTTAGAGTTGCCAAACGCCTTGCAAGGTTAACAATTCTCTTTTTCTGCTTTATCTTCACTTGTGGAGTGGAAGGTAATGGGGTGAGTTGCGAAGCTTTGTGGTTTATATATTTATAGCCATTGACAATGAGCTATACAATTTAAGCATATACGTATATATTCATTCATATACATTTATAACTTATTTTAGCTAGCTCAAATATTCATAGTCAAGGATGCTATCACTTAAAACATGTCATGCATATTTAAGCATCATAACATAACATTCAGTTATGTATCATACTTGACAATTCAAAGATGCAATGCACAAAAAATAGATCGAGGGTCCATGGGATGAAATGGCGAAACCAAAGTTTACATCATGAACAAAATGAATCTATTTTTTTGGAGTTCATATGCCACCAGCGAGCAGCAGAGAGAAGACTCTTGCCAATGTGCACGTGACGAACAAAATGGTTCCACTCTTGCCCAAACACAATCAAAGTTCGATGCTTAACTCATTTCACACACATTCATACTTTTCATGTTTTCTCATCTTTTCATTCATACAAAATGCCATAACATGTTTCAATGGCATAACTTGATCATAATTCATAAATCACAATGCACTTTCTACAATCACAATAAATCACTATCAAGCAAGTTAACAGACAATACACATACATTAAATTCAACCAATTTCGCATATATTTACCAATAAGACAAACTTGCTCATATTATACAATAACCATAAATATATTACCCAACTTGAATTCCTTGCTTAAAGACTTGCTCAAAGGCGCCTCTTCTCTTGACCCTCTTGCCTTCCTTGATTCCCTTTATCAACGAAACAAATTCTCATTCAATAGGAATAGAATTTGAGGACCCATATATAGCATATTCACTAAGATAAATTCTAAATACTCAAACTCTTCCAAAAGTCTAAACCTTCGGGTTAATTTTTCATGATCATTCTAATCAGGTAAATTAAGAAATTTGATAACACTTCCTTCTAGAAAAATGTTCCTCATTGTCTTAAGTTTCTAATGACACCGAAATCATTTAATTTGGTTCAGAAATCTGAAAGTTATACCCCAAACATTTTTAGACTGTTCTTATGCTGATATAATATTCTGTGCTCAACTTCCATCTAAAAATTGAAATTCTTAGAGATTGAATTAGAAATCAATTTCGTTAGAAAATTTGTAGCCCTATGTCTCGAGTTTACTCCAAATAAAAAATCACTCCATTTAGATAACTACAACGTCAAAATATCAAAGCATGTTTGTGCAGGAAAGTTGACTTCGCCGCAACAAAGTCAGGAGTTCATCGTGGTGAACTTGTCCAGAAGCCTACGAAATTTCCAACCCTCATCTCATTTTTTAGATCTTTTACATCCAACATTTACACCTAACATATCTTATACAAAAATCATCCTTTTTACTTCATTTACACTTCATTCTTTATTCCATTTCAACTCAATATCATTCACAAACACAAAAACAAGACATTTACATCATCTATTCATCATTCACGTTCATCAAACACAAAAGACCAATTTATGTCATTCAACCTCTAACAATCATCATAAATGCTTCATTTAACCATTTCTAAAGTTTGCCTAGATTAGAAAACTCAACTTAGTTTAAAAATCCATAAACATCCATATAGGGTTTCTCTTTCTTCTTCCAACACAAACTCATCTCTCTCTAATCCCTTTGTTTTTCTATCCAAATAAGAACAAAAGATGATAGAACTTACCTAGAACAAGTTGATTTCTCTTCTTCTTCTTCTTCCTCTTTTCTCCCACTATCTTCTCTTCTTCTTTCTTCTCACTCATGTTTTTCTTCTTGGTCTCCTCTCTTCCACGACATTTCTCTCTTCTCTCTTCTTAATTCAAGACCATTTTTATCCTTTGTCTTCCAATTATACCCCTCTTTAGTCTTGTTCTCCCAATTTTGCCCTTCACTTTATGTAATGCCCATTTTGCCCCTTCTTTATATGCCTTAAGTTCTTTATTCTTAAGTGAACTACCAAAAATACCCTTATATAATCTTACTACCTTAACACTTTAATTCAATTAACCTATGTCATATAATCTTACTAACATTAATATAATAATTAACTCCATAATAACCCTAAAACGTTAAAAGACTGAAAAACTTACATGTTAAAAAAGCTAAAATTCGTTGGACTTGTTGTCTGGGAGGTGCACGGTAGACATGCACGGTTGTCCATCAAACCGTGCACCACCAAAATTGCTGAAAATCATGAATTTTCATAGCCTAGGAGACATGCACTGGATGATACACGATCGTGCATCTTTTCTGTGCTTTGAATCTTTGTTTTGTGTAGTGTTTTATACTCATAAACACATCAAACACCTCATGAAACATAAAAATTAAGATCCAATTCTTGCTTTTAACCCAACAGACACTTAGAATATATGCAAACACTCACATTAATATAATTCTATGCTTATACATACAATAATCATCGAATAAACCCCTAAAAATACATTAAAACACCTATCAAAACATTTTATAAACTACACCTATCATGACATAGTAATCTCATCAATCTAGCAAAATTATTGGTCGCTTTGCGATAACTTAGAATTCGATTGTGTTAAGGAGGAATTCTACCAAATTTGCACGTACCTTCTTAGTGATGATAAAAGTAGGTTTTATAAAAATTCAAGATTAAAATTGTAAGATATCAATATGCTAAAGAGTATTGAAATAAGATTTGAACTAAAAAGATTATTTGATTTAGGCAAAAGCAAAGTACAAAATACAAAGAGAATTTGAGATAATGTTAGGGTTTGATTGTGGTTGTTATTTTTGTAATGCGACTGTCTATCCTAATTATATGTCTTGCTTGTTGTCTTTATACTTTTTTCTGGGTGTAACTTCGTCAAGTAGTTCTCTTCTAACTTTCCAACTTCCAATTTTCCATTACCGTGTCCTAGTTCTGACTAATTGTCCACTACATGTTCATTGCATCTTAACCATTCTACTTCCCACGTTTTGCATTTATTTACCACTTCTCGCGTTTAGGAATTCTTTGGTAAACTAACTTCCAAGACTTCCGGTATTCAAGTATTTTTACTTTTTGGCCAAATGAGCTAAATTCTTCTCATATTATCAACAATTATGTAATAATATTCATAACTAATAATTAATTTATCATTTTTATTCACATTTCATATACCATAGATCATAAATTACTATATTTATTTGATTATCCTATTAATAAATAAAAATATAAATTAATTTATTGATTTGTCATATTTATATTTCATTACCTTTATAAAAATATAAACAAATTATAACATGTAACATTGGTTTATTTTATTAATAAATATTATATAAAAGTAATAAATACATTATTATCTATTAATTAAATATGATAGATAATATTCAATAATTAATAATAAAATGAATTAAAATTACCTCTTAATATTATTATCTATATAATATAATTATTTTTAAAAATACATTTAATATAATTAATATTTATTGAAGTTATAATTTTATAATTTATCTTTAAAATAAAAACTAAATGATTTTTAATTACTTATAAAATAAATTAAAAGTAAAAATGAGAATCCAATCTTCTTATTGAATCATATTATTACACAATAAACTAAAGTATTAATGAAAGACTTAATTTACTGTCATATTAGAGTAATTAATAGATTAATTTAATAACAAAGTTTGTTGAAATTATATGCTAATAATTATTAATAAAATAAAATATGTACTAATAATTACATTAAAATTTTGTTTGTAGAAAATTATGATACCAATATGATGAATTAATGATGCAACTTAAAATTTTATTAATTAACATGAAAAACCAATCAAGTTAATTATTAATTATTTAAAATATGAATTATATAATAAATAAGTTATTTTATGTATTACTAATGTTGCATATGATTTACTTTCACATTAAATATATAAATAATTTCTAAAAATGAAATAATATTTTTATATTTTTATAAAATTAGTTAATATTAAATATGATGAATAAATAGAAGGAATAAATTAATTAATATAATTCGACTGTCTATATGAGGTGTAACTTATCCAAGAAATATTAGATAAACAAAATTTTACAGAAGAACTAACTGAATTTTTAAAACTTTGTAAAAGTTCAAAAACTCACTTCTTGTAAAATTCTGACATAAGAAAAGTCTGTTTGTTTTAGCGGATAATAAATTTCAATTTCGTCAAGCTAAAAACGTAAAAAAAGTGTGATTGACGGATGTAAGATCTTTAAGATTGAGACAGAAATAACAAACGAGCGCGGACATGGAAGTTAATCGCATCTTCGTACGTTAATCGCATCTTGGGCTTAAAAATACGTCTGAATACTGTCATCTTTGACAAAGACTTTTAGCCAAGCCCATCGCCACATCCGAGAGAAACTTCGAGTTCAAATATCTGTCGTATATATTTTAGTCGAAATTTAAATTAAATAAATAAAATATACTAATGGATAGTAATGATGGGTCAATAAAAAAAAACCCAAATACGAAAGACTCGGATCCATTTCACCGGCAAATAAGGGTTTTCAACTAGGTTTTGTACTCTCTCTATATATAAGAGCATTCGAAGGAAGAGCCGTGTTCGTCTATGTTTGCTTATCTTTCACTTGGGTTTAATGAACGAAGCAACCGGGGCGTCTCCGAGAGTTTGTATTGTAAAAGACGTAGCGAAAGTGAAAGCCCCATTGCTCGAGATTAATCTATGCCGTTTTGTGTTGCAGTTTAGCCTGTTTCTCTTTTCTTTTTATTCCAAGCTTGGCTGCCTCTCTACACCTTTAGCTTGTTTTCCATTTCAGATTTGCATTGGAAACAAGGCTAGTCCTAGAGGCATACAGTAATTGGCGGTGTTAACGTGGGGGTATTTGATTTTTCTTTTTCTATAGTTTTACCTCTAAAAACACCGGCTACAACAATCTTCAAGCTATTGGTAGGTTGGAAAATATTTTGGCAATGATTTGATCTTTATCCGCGCTTTTGAGACTAATCTATGAAGCACACAAAGTAATAATGGTTGAATTTCTTGATGTGAGCCAGCAAATCTAAAATAATCCATGTTGTTTTATTGTATGACTTGGAAGTGAAGATGAGATTACATGTTGAGAAATTTTTTGACTGATAAAGCTGTTACAGTTCTGAGCCTTCAATTTTTGCTTTTTAGGAGGCTTTCTGCGTATGTTTGAATCGATGAAGAAATTTCCAATTCTTTGAGGTGTAGTACACTCCCAAGTCCCTGTTTTCGGGGATAACTTACTTGGGGTCGCTGCATTTGATCATGAAATAACTGGATTTCTCAGATCTTTTAAGTTGCATCGTTTTTCCTTGTTTATACTCAGACATACTTATCCGACTGAGGCTTGGATTTACTTGTGAGCTTGTTACATGTAAATTCCGATCATTTCTGAGAATTAAAACGTATTTAGAAATATGCTTTCTGATGATCTTTTTTTTGAGTTAAATATACCAAATTAAAACGGATTGGGGTCTGGAAACCATTTTTATATTTGCCACTTGAATTTATCTGGACTTTCTTCGGTAAATTTATAAATGATTTTATTCCGTCATTTTCAGTTTCATAACTTGTGATCAAATTTGATAAAAATATCTAAAGAATATGTTGTATGTCACAAATGTCTTAAAGAAGGAAGTGTTGCTGTAAGCGGTGTTAGAATTTTTAAAAATTCAAGTTTATAAAATTAAGGATATTATAATTGAAATTTTATAATATATTATCCATTTTTTTGGTTTTTAGTTTTTTTTAAAATAAAATTTGGTTTTTATTGTGTAGTTATATTTTTATTATTAAAAACAATTATATATTACATAAAATTAAAAAAATAAATTATTTCTAATTAAATAAGTTTATTTTAATTCCTTATATATTTTATTTTAGTAGATAAATAATAAATTAATATTTATTTTTAAAATAATTTTTATTTGAAATTTATATATTTTGAAATTGGTTTAATTTAACTATATTAATTAATAATTATTATATTTAATTTGATTAATTTAATTATAAAATTCAAATAAATTATTAGATAAAATTTTAATTGTTCATAATTTATATCAATAGTTTATTTATTTAATTAAATATATAGTATTAAATTAACTTATTTATAATTTTAATTAATAATTCATATATTAAATAATGAAATAACATGTATTACTTGTAAATTAAATTATGAAAAAGTAGACAAATTATAAAAAAGTAGATAACAAGTAAGATTTAACTCTATAAAAATCTACATAAGGTTAATAAAGTCATAAAGTAAATTTTTTATGCGATTGATTTGAAATAAAGGAGATATGTGTGATTTTTATATCTCATATGGTGTAATTGTTTATTTATATATCATGATTATTATTTTATTGAGTTTTTTATGATAAATTTTTCAATAATGTTTGTTGATAACGTATTTAACATTAATATGTAGGTAAAATTGTCAATTTTAATCTTAAGTTTTACTCGAGTCGACAAGTTTAATTTTAATATTCTAGAAAAAATATTTAAGATCTTAACATTTAGAAAATGTTCAAATTTAACCTCATTATAACGACATTATAGATTGCTTGATGAATTCGTTAGTTATGTGTCAGGTCAGTGTTAACTTGGCGGTGTAAATTTATAATATTTGATTGTAAAGATGGGTTTCACATTGTCACGTGGTGGTGTGACCTACATTTTTAAATTGTTGTTGTCTCCACACTTGTTGGCTTATAACACCTTTGGATCACCAACCTTTGTCCCTTCCTCTCTTACTTTTGGAGTCATGAGGCCTCAGTTTTGAAGGAGAATGGACAAGGCTCTATTTCTTTGGAGATCCATGGAGGGCTAAGTCTTCCGATGCCTGTTGGAAGGTGATATCGACACCAAAAAACCTTATTAAGCATTCTCTCCACTGTGTTTGTTGTTCTCTCTCTTAGGGATTGATTATATTATTCTATGTTTTATTGTTTACGTGTTTTGAAAGAATGATCAAATGCTTCTATTTGATTGTTTTTATATATGAACCCATTGCTATAATCGAATACAATATGTAATCGTTATGTTTCTGATTCATTTATGGCAACTAATGATTTCAAATCATTAAGGATAACATAACCTAGGTTAAATGACCTGAGCTTATATGATTGTTTCTTTGATTAATCTATTTTCCTAACTCATAATGTGGCTGTCCAATTAAATCTAGAGAGTTTGTTCTACATTGCTTGATAGTTCGATTTAATTAAAGAGCTTATCTTAATTAAGCACGACCTAAAGAAAAATCACGGTTAATAGAGCTTGTTATTAACATATGATTAATAGTTGCTAGGAGGAGCATAAGAATAACAATTCAATAAATTATGTTTAATTGTGTATAGATCGAGATTGAATTGATGATTAGGTCGTTAACGTATTAATCACTTTCATCATTTTTAGATTGCTTTCTTTAATTTGCTTTATTTTTTAATTCAAACAAAAACCCCTCATAACTTAAACACCAATTATTTTCATTTCAAAAGCTCTACACTTATCCTCTATAGGATTGACTTAGACTTATTACTGCTATAGTTTTAGGTCTAGATATTTTGAGTAATATTACAACATGCTACGCCAGAGTGATTACACATTCTATACTTTCAAAAGCAAGCTGCAATTCATTGTACCACTATTTTGTTGTTTCACCATAAAATGGTGTTCCCACATAACTCATAAACTTGAAGATTCCCAAAGTTAGAACATTTTTCAGTTTTTTATGCTTAAAGGAAGCATATAATAGTTCCCAAAGCAAGAATATCATGAGAACTTTAACACTCATTATAATGATTATAATCAAAGAATATTAGTTCTTTTTATGTAATTATTATAATTAAAGAATCTCTCTGCTTTTCTTTCCAAACACAATCAATTACATAATATTTTCATATTTTTTTTAAAACTCAACCATGTCTTAGTTCTTGTTCTGTAATGTTCATAATCCAAGAATCTCTCAAACTCAACTACCACATTTGTAGTACTTTTCCAACACTAACAAATTCCATTATGATTTTTATATAAATCCAGAACTCAATCTTGTCAACTTTGTATATCCTTAAGAACACCACTTTCTTCAACTTTTCTAGGAGTTATTGGATCATCCAAATCATGAACAAGAAAGGAAGGGTTAGAGAAAGGTGTGTTTTAGTTTTGGTTTTAATGTTGTTCATTATTTCTTGCAGTTTAGGTTTGTCTCAAGATGATATTATTACTAGGGATGATGTGATATTACCAAAGAATAGAGGAGGAGGATTGAGCTTTGGAAGTTATTTTAATGGAAGTAGTGTGATTGTAGTATACCAGAATGGCATAGGAGATATAGTCCCAGATTATAACATAGAAAGAGCCAAAATCTATATTCTGTAACATTTCAATGTCTCTGTATCTCTCACTTTGTTCCTACGCATGTTTGTTTTTTAACTTAGTATAGTTAACTAGCTAAGTTTATGGTAATTCTACCATATTTTCGAGCTTTTTCTAGTTTCGTATGTCAACTTTCATAGATGTTAGGGAGAAGGTGTATGTGCCAAGCCATAAGCCTTATTTCTCATTTAATGGGGATGTATATTGAGTTTCTGAAAGCATGTCTCACATTCCTACACCTTCCACCAATGAATCTGCATAAGAAAGATCCAAACGAAAGCTACTAACTATCAATTATGGATGCAGATTAGTTGATAAGAACTGTTCCAAAAAGTGAAAGGTTACTTTTAACATTGACCAAAAAAGTTATCTATGCCATTAAGTCAATTTCCAGAGAAGAGTGACTAGCGATAGTCGATAGTGGTAACAGGTTCTTTGAGGTGACGATGATTAGTGATGGTGACAATAGAGTGTGAGAGTTAAGGGGTTAAGAAAATTTTAAGGATTAATTTAAAAGGGTAGGTCCTACGAATATAAAATAAATGAGATTTTAATATTTTAAAAAGGGTCCCACCTTGCCACATCAGATTTGAAGTAGTAATGTGGGGCCTACAAATGAAATAAAAAATATAAAAATTGCCAAATTAATGCTGACATGGCATATAACTGACGATCTCATCAAGTTATCTATAATTTCATTATAATGGGGTTAAATTTTAATGTTTTCTAAATATTGTGGTTTTACGTATTCTCGCTGGACTGTTAAGGTTAAACTTGTCAATTGGTGTAAAATTTAGGGTCAAATAGACCCTTTCTCCCTAATATGTGACAATGATGATGTGCATGAGGATTTTACATTAGTTGGTGGTAGGTTGTCACATATTTATGACCATATGGATGAATGGAGGATAATATATAAGTGTATCTCTTATGTTTATGGATCAGTTTAGGTTTTAATGAGAATGTAGTCACCACAATTGTCATGACCTAGTACCAGATCGGGCACATGACAACCGTTGCATACCCAGGTTAAGGATACATACGTATCCTTAACTCGACTATGTAAGGCTAATTGAATATCTCTCTTTTTTTTGAAAAATTTGGGCAGCATAACTACTGTATTTTAAAAATCCCAAAACTCAATCAAACACTTGCAAACAATTTTAAATGCACTTCTATATTTACAATTAAATTCTACCACAACTTCTAGACTTTATATCCATTCAAAAGCAATCTCAATAATAGTACCAAAAGTTCATACATAAAGTCTTTTACAAATTACAAGACAGTCAAGAGTTAATTTATAAAATCATAAAGCATATCACATAACCAAAGTAATAAAGCAAAAAATTCATGAGCCACTAAGCAACAAAAGTACAAAACAAGAGACTACCTACGTACGATAATGTCCTGAAAATGTCAAAAGACTGCACGATCCACAAAGAGCTTCAAACTCACTAAATTAACCTGCATGGTTGGAAAGCAGAGGGGGTGAGTACATTATGTACTCAGTATACAGGAAAAACATATATTGCAAATAGAACTCAATACACACTAAGACGGTGTAGATATCCTATGAAGTGAACATACATCATATAGAAACACATAGGCTTAGCCTATGACTTAAAGTATACTAGTTAGGAACCATATAAGCCTAGCCTATTAATCACTCATTTGGTGAACATAGGTTCCAGTTCTAGTACACAATAGCAGAGAAACATCACATGTATAAATAAAATCTCGTCAGATAACAAATCTTAGAATAAGCTAAAACAATCATATAGGTCACCACTAGTAGGCCAGACTAGTATACACACCCATCGATTCCTGGTGTTGGCTTGACTTTCATCTGTGGAGAGTCCGGACTCCAGTCAATAAGAGTGTCATGACCTTAGGTAATAACCTCGTCGGTGTCCAGACCCTTGGTGTGGAATCACCCACAAGTCCCATAAAACGATGTCCATATGAAGACTCGACTTTTATATACCAACATCAAAGGTATGAGGGTCACTTAATCTGTTGTGCCTAGCACATGATTGGCCAATCGTTACCTCAGAAATAACAAAAATCATATAAAAATATTAAATACAAAAATCAAGCAAGGCACCATGTCTTTAGTTATCGATCCAACTGATAAAATAGAACCTTACCATGGCTTTAAGCTAAAAGAGAATACACACATGCAGCATACATAACTCGATTATACATATGTAAGTTCCAAAACATATTTCATGCAATAAAAGTCATCTTTTTCACTCCTAGTGCAAAGTTGTTCAAAAATGTAGTTTCAGAAAATAAAACATTGTCCTTTGCATTTCAAGTGCAGGTTTGTTGAAACAATATCATTTCTTAAAATACGTAATAAAAAATCGATTTCAAAACAATGTCATTTATTAAATACATAAATATACTAGCATCCATTTGAGATTTAATTCTACTATGCATTACCTAGGTTTAAAATTCACATAGAAGCTATCATGCATGTCCTAGGATGTTCTAATCCCATTTGAAAGATATAGCTTCCCCAACTCACCTCAAAAGAAGATCTACACTCCCTTGACTCAACAATCCTCGGTATGAGCTCCTTAATTCACAGCTCTCAAGCCTTTATACATAAAAAATTATACAATGTATTTATTACTCAAGCATATATCTCATATTGATACATTATCACATAAGTGTATAAAACACAATATCACAATCTTTAAGCTATAAGATTTGGCCATTACTCATCAATTTGAGAAAATTCAAGTTTATTGTAGTAAACATGAAAACTGCTTTCCAATGTATATCATTATAAATCCTTAAATCCTAAGCCAAGTTCACTTAAACATTTTATCGATCACCTAATGTGCGTAACTTTCAAGTCATATTTTCAAGACTTTATCATAGTAATTCATGCTCCTATCTTGTTATATAACAAACACTTCCATTAATAACACATTTCACCACTCCATTCAATCCAATT
>JANVCQ010000232.1:26799133-26811978 GCA_025531925.1 Erythroxylum plowmanianum | reverse complement strand
TTCTGTAAAAAGAACTTGATTTTAGCAAAACGTCTTTGAAAGAATTTTCAAAAAGGGGAATACACAATTCAACCCCCTCTTCTCGTGCATTCATATATCGTATAATAAGCATTGTAATAACGTGTGATTCACTTCAACGTAGTTCATAAAGCATAATCAGGTATGGGACCTTGTGGATTTACTTTCATAACTATAAGCATGTCAGTTGTAAATTGATTTATAAGACCAAGAAGGAGTCCTAAGGTAAAGTTGAGTAATTTGAAATATGGTTAGTTGCCAGAGGTTTCACTCAAATAGAAGATATTGACTTTAATGTCACCATTTCCCTTGTATCCTCTAAGGATATATTTAGAGTGATTATGTTAATTGTAGCTCATTATGATTTAGAGCTACATCATATAGACATTAAGACCACTTTCCTGATTAAGACTTTTATGAGAAGGTCTATATGGAACAGCCAAAAGAATTTTAGGATCAAGAAAAATAATGATATGTTTGTAAATCAAGGAAATCTATATATATAGTTTAAAGTAGGCTTTCAAATAATGGTACATTGAGTTTTACAAGGTTGTTACCTCATTTGGTTTTGCAGAAAATAAAGTTAAAATATGCTTGTATCATAAGGTAACGAGGAACAGGTTATCTTTCTACTTTTGTATGTGGATGATATCTTACTTGCATTAGATGATTTGTCCATATTGTATAAGGTTAAACATCTTTTGGTTAAGCATTTGATATGAAGAATCTTGTTAAAGCATCTTTTATCATAAGTATTCAGATTCATTAGAAAAAATCTCAAAACTTTTTGGGTCTCTTATAGAGTGTATACATTGAACTAATGCTACAAAGTTTTAGTACAATTGATTGTACATCTGTGTGTAGCACGAATCTCTCATAGTGAAAGATTATCTTTAGAAAAATGTCTAACTAATGATACTGAGAGATATAAAGAGGTTATAAAGAATGTTCCTTATTTTAGTATGGATGGTAGCGTGATGTATACCCAAGTGTGCACCAGACCAGACATTGCATTCATTGTTGGATTGCTTTGTATCTGGCTAACCTAGGAATAAACCACTGTGATGTAGTTAAATGAGTTTTGAGATATCTTAAAAGAACTAAGGATCATATATTGACATTTAGGAAAGTCAACATTTGAATCTTGGTTATAAAGATTCAAATTTTGCTATATGTCTAGATGATAAGAAGTTCACATCAGGGTATAGCTAATAAGATTCAAATGGTTGACAAGTTTCATATATTACGATATATATATATGATCATCATTTAGTTCTCAATCATATAGTTTGTTGCACATTGTAATAACTTAGGTGAAATTCTTAAGATCTGTGTCAATCTTAAGCATTTTAATGGTCATTGGGAATATATAGAGATTGACCTTAATCCTTTGTCTTTAGGACAAATGTAGATACTTTAATAAATCCATAGATTAGTAAAACATTAGGGGATATCAGTGTTTAATCTTATAAGAGCTTTCTATGATGCAATTTAGCATTTAATAAGAGAACAAAGTTTCTCTACTGTAGTTTAGCATAAAATTTAGAGAAAATATGACCAAAAAATGGAACAATGATACATTTTATATCATACATATATTAGTAAGGTATTAGATATGTATGATTATGTTGGATTTGTGTCATATATGATAATGCCTTTGATATTTTTTTGGTATCAAAATCCTTTTGGGACTACTCGATGGACTTTCATTATCTTTGGATTAAATGTTTTAAAAGTGGTTACATTGATTTTCTTAACCACTTTTACAATTTCTTATTTTCATTACAATTGTTATAATTAATATTTGTCCAAGAGGTAGAATGTTAGAACTTTTAAAAATGCCTATTAGGCAATTTTAATTACATGTTTTATAAAATTAAGGTTAAGAAAATCAAATTTGGTTCTAAATAAAGATAATAAAGAAGGCCTATAAAAGATTTGGTTAAATAGGTTGAAGTCTAGTAAAAACATGATCTCTTATCAATGTGGGCCAATTTTTTATTGGGCTTGTGATTATAAACCCCAATAAGGTTACTATACATAGCTACTAAGATCTCCTACTACCATCTTAAGTATGTTCAGGGACGTATAGTTTCTCTGGCTTGTTAAGAAGGCCATGCATTAAGAAAGATGAAAAGACATTAAAAAATAAAGCTATACAAGTTTTATAAAAATTCATCAAAAGTTTCAATAGTTTGTTTATATGTCGAGAAGCTTATTCAAACAATTTAGCAGCTTATTCATTGAGTAGTGGATAGCCAAACATGTACTTTTTGATATTTTCTATATTTATACAAGTTCATTATTAATCTTGGGCCTATAGCTAAAGTTCATACTATGTTTAACACAAAGATTACTGGTGCAAAGTTGGATGTCAATATAAACAAATATATTGTCAAAGTAATAGTCCAGGGATATTTCTAGTACTAACATCTATATTTGCATATGCTTAATCTGAGTGCCATGGATAATCCTTAATTAGCACCTAGAATAATGGGCATTTAATCATAAATTATTATAAAAATTTTCCCATTGATATAATGGCTTAACTTAAAACCTTAAGAAACTTAGTAGCGGATAAGTATCTAATGGCAAAAATATTAATAAGTTATAGGAGATTAAAGGTTTAAAATTATAATTTTATTATTATTTTCATACAAAGGATATATCTTAATAAAAATTAAAAAAAAACAATGATATCCTAGCTGGAATCCTATCATATTCATCAGTTTAGAAACTCAAACTTATCAAGAACGAAAGTACAAAATTAGAAAAGAAATATAAGGAAAAGAAACTATGTATTCAAAAGACAAGTTGTGTTTAAATATTTGATCAACCAATTCTATAGTTGCAAACTTAGTACTTTCAAAAGTTGAAAACTTCTTTTTCAAAGAAAATTTATCTTTCCATTACATTCATTATTTTATAAGATAATAAGCATAATATAAAATTGAAAACTTTAATTTGTAATGTAGTTGAATGTGAAAGTGTTGAAAATTTATGCAAACATTAAACACAAAAAGTTAAACACAAACTAAAAGGTAACTATTATTGTTACGTATTCAATTTCATATAGGTATCAGTTGTATGAAATTGGTGCTAATTTCTTTTGCATACTAAAAGTTGAGCCAACATATAAACTCTTTAACAGGGTTTAATCCTAAACAATTAGAAAATTGAGGTCATATTTTCCATATATGTCAACATTTAAGTTTTCACTAAACATTATCTTTTGACTTGGACTTAATAACAAAGTAAAATGACAACATTGGGGGAAACTAGACACCTCCCTCATCCTCCCTTATTTCACATCTTTTTCTTAACTGTTTGTTTAAACCTCTAATCCTTAATCCCATCATTCATTGATGATTATTTTAGGTTTTCTCTTTATTAATCCACCATCATCTCTTCTCTAAGGTGTCCTCCAAGCAATTGAATTGTTTAATTTGGCTTTCTTTATATGTTTACTCTTTCTACTTTGTTATTGTGGCGTTAACACTCTCTTTATTTTTAGTATGGACAAAGATCTTATATGTTGTTAAAAAGGTGGCAGCTTATTTTAAGTTATTATTGTAAATTGGAATGCATTTATTACATTTTTTTAGTTAATTTTTGTTATGAATTAGAATGAACTTAATTATTTTTTGAGGGATTCATGAACAGTAGGAATCAAGTGTAAAGTTATGGCATATTTAAAACTTTTAACTCTTATTTAGACTAGATGTAAGGCTAGTAAAAAATTATGTATTTGGTTTGTGGATTGAATAGTAGTTTGTAACTAAACATGCTCTCACATTACCATTGGGAATAGTCAAACATTTTTCAAACATGTGAGATGATTGAAATTCTAAGCAACACAATATAGAAAACCTAGTTTATGGTTTCCAAATCACACCAATGTCTAAAAATGCTAAGAAACAACATTAAAGTTTCCATTGGGATTTCTTATCATCATTTTAAGTTTTCTTATGTTAGATAAAATGATGCACCTTTGTGCATTTTCCTTTACTTACCAAAATCATGGACCTTTGTCAATGTTCTTGAAAGCATCACTTCCTTTGTTATCTTTGAAATAATAATGTAATGATTGAATATATTGACTATGAAACTTTTGTTATAATTTTGTAGATGGAATTCTTAACATTTAGTAATTTTAATTATAATAATGTTAACAAAGTGATTTGCTTTTATGAACTGGATGCTTCTTTGAAGATATCATAAAGTGATAATAATTTGGGTAGAAGATTTTTTTGGATGTCCTAATAACCTCATTAGTAATTATGAAAATTTCCAATTATACAATAAGAAATTTCCTAAAAGAGTTATCTATATAATTCAAAATTTAAGGAAAGACAAATTTGAACTAAAGAAGAAGGCTAAAAGAAGGAGAAGTATATATAAACTAAAGGAAAGTGATGAGTAATTAAACATTATGAAACAAGACAATGAGATGTATTAGAGAGAAAAGAAAGTTAAAATTGATATTATTCAATATAATTGTAGGATTTAATTTTGTTTTTGTTTTATTATTCATCTTCAATATGGTTGTAAAAATTTAGTAAGACTCCTATGATTGTACTTATGTTTTCTATTATTATATTGAAATATAAAATTATATGTTAGACTATATTCAAGTATAGTCAAATTCAATAATATTTTGCTACCAAAAAATAATTTTTGTGATATACTAAAACACTTAATTAGGTGAAAGCACGTGTTAGCCAGATAGTTGATACACTACTTGATATAAATAATATCAAATCTTCTTTACGTACAAGATTTATCATATAAAAATACTTATCATTTTTTTTATCATATATACATCAAGCCTCTAAGAAAATTACAAATGTTTATTCAGTTTGACTAGAAAATGTATGATTTAGTTACAAAATACACCAATTCAATTATCATAGATTAAAATACATCGATATACCAAATCAGTTGTCTAGTCTGTCAACCTATTGGCTACTCTCTCCTCTTACTTGCATAAGCTTTCAATTGTCTTAAAGTTATGCTAGACTTACTCTTAAGCCCAAGATCTATTAGTTCAAATGACAATTTAAAATATTTTGGATTGACCTATCCATATTTCCTTTGATTAGTGTCTTAAGAACTAACAACTTATGAAACAACCTATTAATAAACATACATATCAGTTTAAAATTGATCAAACTACTAATGAATATGCATATGAGTTTAAAAGGAATACAACTTACATTGATGCTTCGTTGACTAGGATGACATTCATTAGTAGTAGACATGCAACTTTGAATTTGAGTTAGTTGGAAATAAATTAGGTCAAATGATTAGCATTATAATTTGTAATATATAAGAATCATTAGGTTACTATTGTACATTTAGCTATGATAATTCTCTAATGCATGGCCATTTAGTTGATATTGTTTCAACCTAGAAAATAATATGCATAATGTTAACATTGATAATTATATTGAAATTAAAAAAGATAAAAAGGTATTTATAATTTCCATTGACATGTTCATCAGATCTTATTTTTGGAAAATGAATGAAAGATTTTATTAAAACACTAGCTAAAGTTATTACACCACTGCAATGTAAGACCATTCACAAACAAGTTATAGTTCTATGCAAAAATCCTGAGAACAAAGTTTCAAATTATGAAAGATTCCATTTGAGCTTTATGTTAGTATGAGTTTGCTTTATGTATTCCTTGCTATTATGATCTCTCTAAACTAATTTAAAGCGTTATTAGTTAATTGATGTTTTCTGGTGGTTTCCCCTTTGCATATTATGTTGTTTCTTTCTCTCTATATTGAATAAATTTTTGAAATGAAAGCAATTTTAAGTTGCTCACCATTTTGCTCGAGTTCCTTAACCTTTTTGGTAACCTATGCTATAAGACTCTTCTATTTCATATGCTTGATAATGCTCCATTAAAAGATGTAACACTTTATTTCAAATAACTTTAAAGAACTTGCATTAGAAGAAAAGATGATTCCTACTTTCCCCCTCTTCTTTACATAATACATAAATAGGATCATAGGAGCCAAACCACTTATCCTTAATTGTGATTTTATTTTTTATAACTAGCCATTTGATTAAGGAAGCTTTGAGGTTCAAAGTTTATTTCCATAGTAATTCATACTATGGTTCACTCGCCAAACTAGTTTTGTAAATTTTGTACCAAGATTCATTAGTGAAATACCCCTTCGTATTGGCTAAAGAAATGATTTTGTCTTCTCTATCAGAGTGATGAAGATGAGGTAGATAACTGGATAGTAAAGAGAAGCCTTTAAAGTTACAATGCCAAACTCTATGCTATATGATTGAAGAAACTCTTGCATCTAAAGGAATGTTATTCCTTAAGTGTAGGAGATCATTTCTCATCAATAATAGAGTATGATCATTTCAGTTGTCATGCCACAACCAATTTTTTTCACCATTCCCCAATTTGTGCTTAATCCAAGGGTATAAGAGGTTTCTCAATTTCAGTATATGTGAAAAGTACCAAGAGTGTTCCCTGTTTATTTTCAACTTCCACAAATTCTATTTTTAGGTAAATTTCATCAATGTATTTGATCAGTAATGCTCTTTTATCAATTATAATCTCCAAATCCATTTACTTAAAAGGAATTTTTGAATAAGAGAGATAGGGATAATTCCCAACCCCACATCTTCTTTAGGATAGATATCTTCTTCATTTAACCTTTGGCCCTTTTAAATTTTCTGCCTTATTGGACCATAAGAAAGCTTTGATACTCCCCTCAATCTCTTTGATGACTCTTTTAGGAAGAATTAAATGAGCACTCCAATGCAAATGTATACTATTTATGATAGAATTAATCGAAGTGAGCCCAGCAGCAAAGGATAAAAATTAATTTTTCCAAACATTGATTCTTGCTTTGATTCAATCAGAGGAATGAAGTCTGTAAATTTTAGCTTACCAATGGTAATGGGAATGACAAAAAATCTAAATGGTGGAGATTGAATTTTGTATCCAAATCTCCTGCTCAACTCATATTGATTCCTCACATCAGAAGAAATCAACATATTCCCTTTGTTAGCATTGACCTTCAATCCAGAATAAGCTGAGAATAACTTTAGAATGCCAAATATTATGTCAGTGGATTGGAGGTTAGCACCACATAACAATATAAGATCAATATCAAATGTGTGATCCTTAGCTACCTACATCTATGATGGTATTGGAATATGTCATTAAAAGAGATGAGTTTGTTAAGCATTATAGATAAAAATTCCATAGCAGTGTGAATAAGTAAAGGGAAAGAAGATCCCCTTGCACTATTATCTTGGTATTTCTAAATATTTGGGTAGTAGCTCCATTAATAAGAATTCTAAAAGAAGTTGTTATTATGCATTCCATTATCCATTTAGCAAACTACTTTGGGAATCCAAGAGCTAGTAGTCAAGATTTAATAAAATTCCATTTTATGGTATCAAAAGCTTTGGAGAAAGCAATTTTGAAAGTATAACTTCTGATGGCTTTACCTAAGGTGTAGTCCTTCATTAATTCTTGTATACGCAATTTGTTATCTCTTATTGATCTCCCTATAATGAATGCACCTTGAACAAGATCATTGACATCCTTTAAAGCACTTCAATCTGTTCACTATAATCTTTGCAATCACTTTATAAATAGTATTATAGCAAAATATAGGCCTATAATCCATCATGGATGAGGGATTCTGCTTCTTAGGAATAAGACACATAAATGTTTGGTTCATTTCCTTCAACATATTAGAAGAAGCAAAAAATTCCTGCACAACTTTAGTAAATAGTTTACTAATGATATCCCAAGTCTCCTAGAAGAAATAAGCATAATATCCATCAGGTCATGGTGCTTTAGATGGATGCAAACCAAATATAACTTTTTTAATCTTCTTTCATACGATAAGTGATACCATGTACTCCTTCATCTCCAAACTGATAAACTTTTCAAAGAATCTGGTAGAATTGAATTACCTGGGGATATTGTCATCTTCAAAGAACTCTAGAGTAATTTCCTACAAGTTTTCCTTATCAGTATGTAAAATCCCATTATTATTTTAAAACTCGGTTATCTTGTTTCTGTTTCTTCTGGCTAGGATAAAAGAGTGTAATAAAATGTGTTAGCATCTCCATCCCTTAACTAATTAATCTTTGCCTTTTGTTTTAAAATGGAATCATGCAAAGATAAAGCCCTTTTGATACTTCTTCAGTCCCTGATTCTCTAATGTTCTCATATCATTGTTATAAGGATGTTTATAGCAATTCTCTTGAGTAAGACTCAAATTGTTTTTAGATTCTAATACTCCTTTAGTATGCTCTTTAGATCAAACTCCTTAATTACAACCTTTATAAGTTTGACTTCATAAGCTAAAAAGCTTTATAATCTTTCACTTATATACTCCATTTTTCAAGAACCAATTTTTGGAAGCCTAATCTTTGTGTTAATCGATTAAAAATCTACAAGGAGATCCTAATATTTTGAAGGGACAAAAAATCAGGTTATATATCAGAAAGTGATAAGAACAAATGTTTTCACTAAAATGAGAATAAGAATATGGGAAAAGTTTGAGCTAATATTAATTTACCACCACTTTTTTTACAAACTATATATCTCTTTGCTATTTGTTAGTCTGGGTCAAAAATCGACCTGTATAACTTAGATCCACCAAACCAACTCCCTGAATTAATTCTATGAGGCCCCTACATATTCCTATATGATTATTTCTACATCGTTCTGCTTTTAGTGGAGATAATATGTAGTTAAAATCCCCAGTTATCTTTTAACGATTTGTAATTCCATCATGTACGACTTTAATATCCTCCTAAAGTTTGGCTAATTGAACTAAGAAGTTTAAGACATAAATTACAATGAGTTTAAACTTAGTATGCACTCTATAAAGTTGGCATTTAGATGTAAAACTTGATTTGATTCCTAAGTTACTTGAACTATAATTTTATCTAGATTGTAACCTTATATGATCCTTCCATTACAGTGGTAAGTATAATTGAAGAGGATTTTCCATTTAGCACTCAAAATCGTAAGGCAATTCTATATATAATGTTGCTTTAATTTATTTTCAAGAATTCCTACAAAACAAAGCTTATTTTCCCAAATGAACTTTCTCATTGTTTGCCTTCTAAGAGGGTCATTTAGCCCTTTAACACTCTAAATGACCATTATCATGTTTATTATGGGTTTGATCCCCTTTTTGTTCATTTTCTCTTTCCTTTTAGTAGATTTTCCTCTAGCACTGGTGGTAAAATTTTTTTTCCTATTCCATTCCATAACATTCTCCTCCTATTTGGTAAACTTATCCTTACTTTCTCTGGAATCATCAGTATCCTTCTGCTAAGTAATGGGGCTTATGCAATTGGATTAAAGGCGTTTTCTAATTCTTTATGAAGTTCCACTGTCACGCTTGTTTTAGTCACAATCTCATCACTTCCATTCTTTGAATTTTGTTCCCTATTGATATAGTTAGTATCGTCTTGAGGATCAGGTCCATAAGTTCATCATGTCCTCTAGTTTTGAATGTTCTTTAGGATCCTATCCATAAGTTCATCATGTCCTATAGTTTTCAATATTCCTCTTATGGCTATCCATTTTTTGTTGAAATTGTTAGGCTTCCAAAGATAAATGACAGGTATATCCCTTCTCACCAATTCCCTTTCCTCTCCTAGATTCATAATAGGAATGATATAAGGTAAATCAACATTTTTCTTAATTTCAACACACATTTTTTCAAAGCAGATCCTCTCCATGCTTACAATTTATGTATCCATATAAACTGGCTTACTTAGGGAGCTATCTAGGAAGCTAAGTCCTTCAATAGTCCAAAATTCCAAAGGAACATAATGAAATTAAATCAGATGGGGATGTTATCAATATTTCATCTATCACATTCAATACCTGACTTCCATTTTTCTATGAACATAGGTTGACCTCCCACATGTCAAGGACCCTACTCCAGTTCCTCATTAAGATATGTTTCAGAGTTAAATTTAAATAAAAATGAACCATCCTCTATAAGCATTGTCTTTTTCTAACCTTTTTTTTCTCCACCTAGTTGCAATCCAAGCTTGAACAACTAGAAATGTAGGTCTTTTTCTTTAAAAGAACCTTACTAGAGCTGAGGACCATACAAAAGCTCCATCTTCGAGTAACTCTATAGGTGGTGTGTGAAGACCATCCACCATGACATCCTGGAAGTGTTCTTCCCCTTCATGATGCTGAATGTCTATTTTGTTTTCCAGGCTCCAATAAGTTGGAGAGCTAAAGATTCCTATATTTGAAAATTTTAACATTTTAATTCGTTGGAGCAAAAACTCTACCATTCTTTACACCTTAAGCAACACAAGATAACTTTAGGAACTCTTCCCGAGAGAAGTTTACTCCATTTTCTTCATCATTGACATCCCTAGGGGATAGTATGGCCCTTGTATGAACTTTCATAATAGCAAGACCCTACAAAGGTTGCATTAAGAGCTTATAGCAGGATAGCAACAAAACACTTACATAGGTTAACTTTCCAAAAAACAGAAAGTT
Source organism: Erythroxylum plowmanianum (assembly GCA_025531925.1). NCBI lineage: Eukaryota > Viridiplantae > Streptophyta > Magnoliopsida > Malpighiales > Erythroxylaceae > Erythroxylum > Erythroxylum plowmanianum. The sequence goes on along the minus strand of JANVCQ010000232.1, from coordinate 26,801,426 downwards.
TTAGGGACAAAATGGCAATGTAGCTAGACAGAAGGTAGAAAACTTTAGATTTACAAGATTTTTCCATATTTAAACTTTTTTCATTAAGTCTTATTTCATTTCATATTTTACTGATGTGTCCAAAAGCACCATATTTACTACATTTTTGCACTTGACCAATTTGTGACACCTTACTTGCACTTAGTACAATCTTTAGTTCATTTTTATCTGTCCTTTTTTTAACCTTTCTTGGCCTTCTTAGCATCACTCTATTAGATGGTGGATGTATTTCCTTATAATCATTCAACGTAAAAAAGATCACTCCTTTAATAGGTTGTAACACTTGAACATAAACTTTTAAAAAGTTACTTTGATGTGAACCTCAAGGATGATCCTTAAAACCCAACAATCTCACAATTGGAAGCAAGGAACCCAAGAAAGCTTTAAAAAGTTTTAAGGTAGAAAAACCTTGACCTGATGTCTATAGAAGACAAGAACTAAAGGTATAGGATAGGTTTTTAACACCACAAGATAATAATCTTGATAATTTCACGAATTCACTAAAGAACCAAAGAGAAATTAACCTCACTTAATAAATTCTAAATATTTTTAAAGTGTCTTGAACAATACACTGCTTGACTTTATACAGGCATTAAGGTAAAAGCAAATTAATGAGAAAGTACTCCTAATTTATTAGGAAAGCTTGCACATATTTTTGAATGTCTCCCACGAATCTTTGAATGCTTGGAACATATTAAATAACTTAGACACTAATGAGGCTTCTTGACTTAGCTTAGATTAGATTTATTGGGCCTTAAATACTTTCCAAGCTAATCAGAGCTTATTTAGTCCATATCTTTTCAATTAGTTGATTTACAGCTTCCTTTATCTTCTTTGCTCTAGCTCTTGTAATTGGGTCTCTATGAATGCTCACGGGCTCTTTTAGAGGTTGCTTAGGCTAGCTTGGTTCTCATCATTCCCCCACTGTCAGAAGGATTCGTCTTTGAATCCTCACTTGCATCAAAGAGATATAACTCAACAACATTAAAAGTAGCACTTACATTACCATATTCACTTGGAAGATCTAACTTGTAGGCATTGTCATTAATCATTGTAAGCATTTAAAATGGAACATCTCCTTTAGGATGTGACAACACATGTCGAGTGTACTGTAAATTTACCTAACTCTATAAATGAAAAACATATAGATATGGTGATTCGGGATCGTATCCACAGGGAATGTTTGATTAATTATCGCAATGAAAATAATTTATGTAAAAGAAATAAAATATGGGGTTTTGGGTAGATGCAATTGAAATAACATAATAAAATTAAACTAACGCCAACAATTTATCAAAAATAGTTAAAAATGAAAAGAGTGAAAAATGTGTGTAAAACCTGATTCTTTGGTTTAATCTCAGCCTATGCACATTTTAACATACATCTTGCATTATTGTCTTTACACCCCTTTTCGAACTATTGTCATGAATTAACAACAAGTTCATTAATCACAATTTTTCCTTAGGTCATAGTTAATTAAAACAAGCTATTTAACTAACCCTAATTATCGGGAATCGTAGAACAAGCTCTCTAAATTTATCTGGACAGATGAATTACAAGTGAGAAAAGTGTACCAATCTAAGCAATAACTACACAAGCTCAAATTATTTAACTTATGCTACCTTATCCCTAACAATTCAATACTTTTAGTTGCCACATATGACCTTTAACATAACTATTATGTATCGCATTCAAGTTCTAGCAATGGGTTTTCATCATAAGTGATTCAATAGAGAATTAAAAGCATTTATACATAACACCAAATCATTAATCTCAAGATAACATAAACAATCCGAAAAGAGGGAAGAAAACAATACACAATGAAACTATGCTTAATGTGCTCCTCAGCGTCGATTGTACCTCTGAATTGGCATAATGAAGGTTAGCCCTCCGTTTTCTCCATCAACCTCTAAGAATCAACCATGAATCCCTTTGTTAGTGTTGAAAACTTAGAGAAAATGACAAAGAATGTAGTTTTTTTTGCTCCTGTCCTAGAGTTTTCTTATTCACCGTCACAACTTTCCCTTTTATAGTTAAAAACTTGGTTTAAATGATAGGTGGCCTGGAATTCATCCCCGAGAGTGACCTCTCAAGGGTGTGAGAGGTGTCTTACTCCTTCTCATTGTTGGGCCCCAAAATTTTTTTTATTTATTCTTATTATTAATTTAATTGTTTTATTATTTTTTAGAATTGAGTTTTTAAATTAGCAAGTATGAGTGGGGTATTGAATGTAGAAATTAGAAATTAAAATAAA
>JANVCQ010000232.1:26782379-26799033 GCA_025531925.1 Erythroxylum plowmanianum | reverse complement strand
ATGATCGTCAAAATCAGCTAGATGAGTTACTTATCCAATACCATGCACGGAATAAAAAGGCACATAGTAGTTCACATAGACTTCGCTATGTCGAGATGTATGAAACTAGTCGAATGATAAAGATGGCCAATGATCTGAAAGAAGTAAACTTCGAGACTAGGAAATTTTATGAAGCACAAATTAATAAACTTATAGATTAAGATATCTTTATACTGCAGATGTCACTAGTAGACATGTAAACTATTTTAATCGTATCTCAAAGAAAGTCTTTTCATCTTATTTCTTCTCCCAACCAATTATTATTTCATTACATTTTCATATTATTATTTTTAAAACTATGACATTAAAATTTTCCCAGAATATAAATTTTATGGACATTTTTACTACGCATTTGCACATAGTTAACCAGCTAGTTTAATTATAACATACTATCGATTTTTTTCCGTCGTCCTTAATATTAATTTCTTTTATTTCAAAAAGCTTTGTCCATTCTTCCACCGATATGAAAACCGTCGATGCTGTGCGGTTGAATGCTGAAGTTCTTTAGAAGTGGCGACCCATTTAGTTAAATATCTAATTAATAAAACACCCGACTTTTTTTCTTTGGTTTCGTTCTTCTGTTAGTTGGATATCCGATTACTGGCCACTCAGGCAATTCCCCGTATCATCTTCCTCCAAGACAACGATCATTACTCACACAGCAAAGGAGCAATTAGTGAACGGTTCTCGTAGAATTGGAGAATTTAATAATAAATTATTATTATAATGATACCTATGGAGCAAGCGAGGCAGGTGTTCACTGTAGATCTTCTAGAAAGATACGCTGCTAAAGGAAGAGGTTCAATCACCTGTATGACTGCCGGAAATGATGTAATTTTGTTGGGAACCTCCAAAGGTTGGGTCATCAGACACGATTTCGGCGTCGGCGATTCTTACGGTACTTTCCCAGATTTTATATGCGTTTTTTTCTCTACTGTTTGTTTTTCTTTCTTTTCGGTTCATCTTTTTTTGAACCCTTCATTATTGTAGATATTGATCTATCTGCTGGTCGAACTGGAGAGCTATCGATACACAGAGTGTTTGTTGATCCTGGTGGAAGCCACTGTATCGCCACCGTTGTTGGCGGCGGAGGAGCTGACACATACTACACTCATGCCAAGTGGAATAAGCCTCGCGTTCTTGGCAGATTGAGAGGTCTTATTGTCAATGCTGTTGCTTGGAATAGACAACAGATCACTGAAGGTAGTTTTCGTTGTTGTGCACAGTATTCTGTGGCATTTAAATAGAAGGGAACGTTTTGATTCTGATTTGAGTGTTCACGTTGCAGCTTCTACAAAAGAAGTTATTCTTGGAACTGAGAATGGCCAACTTCATGAGATGGCTGTGGATGAAAAGGACAAGAAGGAGAAGTATATAAAGTTTCTGTATGATTTGAAAGAACTTCCCGAAGCTTTCATGGGTTTGCAGGTACTTTCTTAATGTGTAGTGAACTACTCAAAGCTTTTCCTTTTTTTATAAAAAAAACTTTTGATTTGGTTTAATAACTATTAGAACTTCCATTGATTATTCAGGTTTTTATTCCCCATTTAATTTATTGATTTTTTACTTTCATCCTCTTGATGCATGCAGATGGAAACCGCTAACTTAAGCAATGGCACCAGATATTATGTGATGGCTGTTACTCCTACACGACTGTATTCGTTTACAGGAATCAGATCATTAGAGGTAACTTAGTTCATCGTGGAGTTAACTCTCATCTATTGCATAACTTTTGACTACATATTTGAATTACACTTGTAGTAAAAAAATTATATTTCTTCATTCTTAGTAAAGACTTGAACTTTGTGCTTAGAGTTCCTTTTCTTCCTTCTTTCTTGTTCCAAGAGAGTTTTACTATAATTTTATTTGATTGGGGGCACTCTTTTGAAATTTTCAATTTTGTCTGATGTGCATTTTAGCCATCTCAGTTACAATTACAATGGATGCTCACGAGTGTACTTACGTGTATTAATCATTAATAGATGTGGCTACGCTGAATTCATGCATGCAATTTGAATGTAATTCTTGGTAATTGAAAATCATTGCTATTGGTGTAACCCAATTTTTTTTGCAGTTATCCTTCTTTAGATTTCACTTGGAAGTAAATTATTTGTCTTCTTGTTCAGCAGTTTTTGCTAGTAATCTATATCTTGCAGTTCATTTTGTGTAACTGCCAAGGGAAATATCAATCAAGATCTTTTGTTTAATGAAACGCTAATTATTTCTCATGGAAACTAGTAGCTTTTCTTCTTAGTTCTAACTCTGTTCGCTTGACTTATTTCCTTATGTACTTTCCTGTTTCATATAGTTTCTATCTGCTTGGTGAAACTTAGTTTGAGTTATCATTTGGTATGATACAAATTTTAGAAATTTCAGATATGATTGCAACAGATACAGTCTACTTATCTGTTTTCTTCTATTTATATGCCTGTGCGGAATTTGTGCCTGAAAATGAATGTCACCTAATTGATTGAAAATGTTCCCCATTGGTATAACCTAATTTCTTTATGGCTACCGTTTATTGGACTTCTTGCGGAAGTTAATTAATTGTTCCTTGTTCTCAGACAGTTTTTGCTAGTTATCTAGATCGTGCAGTGCATTTTATGGAACTGCCAGGGCAAATACCAAACAGGTAAGTGCTTTCTTCATGCAGAAACTGTTTTTAGCTATTTATTGTGGAAAAGGTTAGGAAATTTAACGTTAAATCTAATAAGATTTTGAAAAATTGCACCCTTTTTCTTGTGCACCAAAAAAGTTATATTCTTATATAGGCTCGATGCTACTCAATTTTACTAATCATTTTTGAAGTTTCTGAATAAAGTTTCCTCTTCATTTGATCATTTTATCAGTGAACTGCATTTCTTTATCAAGCAAAGAAGAGCTGTACATTTTGCTTGGCTTTCTGGAGCAGGTATCTATCATGGTGGCCTGAATTTTGGGGCACAGCATAGGTAGCACACTCTTGGCTCATTTCTTCCTGTGTATTTATAGATTTTTCCATATTTTTGCACCTATTTTAAATGGTGAAAGTTTATGTTGCTTTTGCATCTCTTGAGCATCGTCTGAGGTATATGCAATGCCTTTGATATATTAGGGTTCGTGTTATTAAATTTTCTCAATATCCATTTATGAAGTCATTCGTGTATTTTTTTCTTGGAAACTTTCTAGTTACCCCAATGGTGATGAGAATTTTGTGGAGAATAAAGCTCTTCTGGACTATTCTAAATTAAGTGAAGGCTCAGATGCAATTAAACCCAGTTCCATGGCGCTTTCAGAATTTCATTTCTTGCTTCTTATAGGGAACAAAGTCAAGGTGTGTGCTAATAATACTCACGGCATCTCTATTTCCCACTGCTTAAGTCTGTCGTCTCTTCTCTTTACAACCACTTTTTCTTATTTATATGGTTAATTCCAATGAAAACATTTCCATTTATGATTTTTGTTTTTGAGAACAATCTTGGACTAGTAATGAGACCTATCATTGTGTTGGGCTTCCTTGTATATGTAGATGCTCATGATCTTTAGTAGCTGTGAGTTTTTTTGAACATTTAAGCTCGTTTCTGTTAATATTCTTCTGAGATTTGCTCGAGTGAGTTATTTCATATATCTTGCCATTTGACCTGCATTGCTATTTTATTGAAAACTTTTTCAGGTTGTCAACAGAATTAGTGAGCAAATCATAGAGGAGCTTCAATTTGATCAAACATCAGACTCACTTTCAAGGGGTATTATAGGACTATGTAGTGATGCTACTGCTGGCTTGTTCTATGCTTATGACCAAAATTCTATATTTCAGGTCCATTTCTAATTACAACTTAGTCTTCCGTTCCTATGTCCACCTGGGTGGAAGTTTGTTCATTTGATTCTTGGGATGGAAATAATATAGGTAACTGTTACTGATGAAGGGAGAGATATGTGGAAGGTGTATCTGGACTTAAAAGAATTTGCTGCAGCTCTTGCAAATTGTCGTGATCCACTCCAGAGAGATCAAGTATATTTAGTGCAGGTACGGGTGATAGCTGCCTCAAATATTGATGTATTTGTAGGTTCTAAACTATACTATTTAGAATCATGTCACTTGAAAACTAAGAGCACCTACAGTGATATTTTATTAATGTAGTCGTTTTACATGCAGGCTGATGCAGCATTTACCTGCAGAGATTTTCAAAGGGCAGCATCTTTCTATGCCAAAGTAAATTTATTTTCTCGCTTCATTTTTTATGCAACACATTTCTTACATCTTGTGAGCAATATCTTTTTCATGTTAGTACCGTTGATCACAAAAATGAAATATCCTCAAGAGATGCTTTGATGTGCTATACGTCCTAAAGATTTGCAAAAGCCGATCAGTCTTGAAATTATCCACTTTACTCTTTTATTATGTTATGGCATCATCTTTGCCTAACAAGGAAGATACCAACCTTTGCCACAACAGTAAATAGAACTCCTCTTCTGTGAAGCAGGAAAGGTGAAGAAAAATGCAATCAATGAAAGATGCATCAAACTTCTATACTATTCCAGAAATTGTACATGTATCTACTAAATGCTTACTGCTGGTTGAACAAAATTTCTGCAACCATAATGCCAAGGAAGATAGGAGACTTGGAAGTTCTCTCTTGTTTGGAGATTATTGATCTTCAAAACTTTCTTAAATTGTGTTCTAACAACAAAAGGAGAATTTCTCTCTCATTGTTGCTGGCATGGCCTTTACATTGGAAATTATCCTTGTAATCATGAAATATTCTCTTCTCATGCTGCACAATAAAATTTTTGTCATCTACAACATCCCTTTTCCAACTTGATACCAATTTTCTTGTATATTTCTCTTCATCTTATTACGTTGAGATCTCTTTGTAAAGAATGCCTTACTCTTTACAAATCAGCGCCATTGGTCATAAAACTTGTTGTGGCTTTTAAGTCAAAATGTAACTCTTCCAACTTTATTTTTTCCCAAATTCTTTGTTGATGAAAATTTGTGGAAACTAGTAAAGCCTATAGATTATTTCATCTATGATGGTTTGACAAATAATCCTTTTTTGTTTATGAATTGACAGGAAATAGTGACGTAAGAGCATATTCATAATTAGTATTTATAAGTTTTCTTAATTAGTCTTCGTAATATTTTTCTTGTGGGTAGGTTTCCTTTCCAATAAGTTACGTTGTTCCAATTGGGATTTGTTTGTGCTATTACAAATTGGAGGGCTGCTACTATTGGTATAAATTTGGAATCATGCAGCTCATTACAAGAGATTTGTTATTTTTTAATTTTGTTGAAAATGTTTTCTAAACAGTGAAGATGTTTTCTAAACTCTAATCTTCTTTTTATATTCCTAGTCACAATCACCTAATTCTAACCCTAGATTGTTGAAACTTGTGATCTTAAACCCTGCTTTACATCACATCATAACAATCTATTGAGGAGAGATGAATTCTAGACATAAGTTTATCCCTATTCTTGCTTAAAAGAAGTGTGTCCAGCATCAACTGCTATTGAAACTTATCCTCTAGTTCTCCCTTTTCGAAATTGTTTTGAATATAACTTTTTGTTCCATTCATACTGTTTAACCTAGAAAATAATATCAAACATAGGATGGAAAGAATATGAATAAATTAATTGTTGGACTCTCTTACTCATCATAATCCTTGTGGGCATGATGTTTAACATGTCGACTACTAATCTTCACTACTCTACTGAATCTTGCCATATCTCTCACTTGTGTTATATCTTCAATTTTGATTTTGCAAGCACAACAATGTGTTTATTGATCATGAGGACAATTGACAAATATATTAAGTGATTTACTTTCCTATTTTGATGCCCAATGCATTTTGTAGATAAAGCTCATGTCTTATTTCTGAAAAAAAAACTCATGTCTTGGTTTTCCACATTGATTTATTCTTTTTAATGAGTATGTATGTAAGAGAACAGTGGAAGTAAAAGGATCATGATTTAAGAATATTTAGGTTAATGCATTATTTTCATGGATGAGGTCTCTAAATTTAAGAAAACACATCTAATAAATTGAAAGACCGACATCCTCACACTGTTTTGTGTACGCAAATAGTGCATATCTAATGCATTGGTGAAACTATATGTTTTGAAATTTCAACCTATGGTTGTGTTTTTCAAGATGACCTTGGACTGATAATTTGTTTTGTTTTGTAGATTAGTTATTTGTTATCCTTTGAGGAAGTCACTTTGAAGTTTATTGCTGTAAATGAACAGGTAAATTTATACAATGTTAACTTTTTAGTGGCAGTATGATTGATGCAATTATTGAAATATGAGATCATATCAATCTTCTCCCATCTTTTATGTCCTTGATTTCATATGTGACTTTACTTTTCTAAATATTATTGTATTTAAAGCCATGCTATTCAAAATTGATGTAAACACACTTAAAAATAAAACCTAGAGAACCCACGAATAAGATTGAAGTATTACTAGAAAAGCTAAGTCATGAAGAACCAAGTTCATAAAGTGTGTTGAATGCCACAAAGAAGCAATTCTTTTATAAGTCGTGAAGTTTGATGAAAAGCTAGACATAAAGCACTCACAACTCTTAATAATTTGTAACTCAAATTTGTCTTTATTGATCACCAAACATTAAAATATGATAAACTTCCTAATTGCAAGTCTAACAAAGATTCATACTTAAATTAAAGCACTACTGACTAATACTTTTTGAATTGAAACTTAAATAGTTCCTATTTGACTGGGAAATTAATTACTTGTTCTACTTTAACTAAGACTCTAATAGAATACTTTAGTTATGATTCCAGGAATCCTATTTCAGTTTAGATTCCAAAGGTGATAAGGAAATTACCACCTTAGGACTTTTACTAATTAGATTGAAACTAGCCCTATAACAAGTCTTAATCCAAAACGAGGAATTGAGAACAACTGCAAAAATATATTAGACATGTCTTGGGATTTATGTTTAAATAAAGTATAGCCCACTTACAATTAAAAAGAGAATAAAACACTAAATAAGCAATGATCCACAAAATTAGACCGGTGTCATTGGTTTATATGCTCAAATGTTCTCCAGGCTTAGTATGGATCATGTTAACTAGTGCTTGGTGGTCTTCTTTTGGGTCCAATAAAATCCCTCAAATGGCTTTTGATGTGCTCTTTGAAACTTGATGATGTAAAAGAAATTAAAGTATGCAAGAAATAAAAAAGGAAAAATTAGTAGACCACAAGCCTTAATTTGGTGGGATGAGGATCAAGAATTGTGTTGACAACAAAGATAAGGAATAGAATTTAGATTATGTTAGGATTCCTTATTAGATAAATAGTAGTAGTGAGTTAAATATGTTATTCTATCTTAGATGTATTATCTTAGTTGTTTAGGACTTAAATCTATAGAATTTTTACTAGAATAGGATTTAAATTTGTTAGGAACCTTTTCTTACTAGAATAAAGGTTTTGATATCTTATCTATAAATGTCTATACTCAGCCATCAACAATAACAATATGAAATTTTTCTACAAACTTGAGTTTTCAACTACATGGTGTGATACCTTTTTTTGATAGTGATTCTTAGTTTCTTACCTTCCATTGTTTGTCTTTCTCACTAAATTCTAGTCATATTAAATCTTGAAATTCTGAGACTAAATTTTCAGCAATCAAACCCTAAAAACTCAACTGTAACAAATTTGAAATTTCAACATTTTTGGTCGAAATCTAGACCTAAAACTTGATATTCTAGCAGCTTAATATCAGTTAGATTTCCTAATTTTGTGATTTTTAGCTGCTAGTTAATACTTCTTCTATTTGTGCTACATCATTTTGGTATCAGAGTCTTAGTTCACAATGAAGAAACATAGTGGAAGGGTGTATAGAAGAATTCAACAAGCAAGAGCTAGTATGAAAAGATTGGACATTAATGACCCTTGATCACAAGGTGCTCCAAGAACTAATCCAAAAAACAACATCAAACAACAAACTACAATGAATGTGGAGGGTGGAGAAAGTGAATCCAAGATAAAGAGGTTGAACCTAATCAACAGTGAGTGGGGTTAGGAGATCAACGCCTGCCGATAGATCCAAGACCAAGAAACCTACTAGCAACACATGAAGAGCGCATGCGAGCCTTTAGAGGCCATGAGCTCATTGCAGAGAGAAAAGGCAATGACAATGGAATTGGATCAATTGAATAGGAATTTTTTAGTTTCCTGGCTTCCTAAGAAATAGAGAAAACTTAAGAGTTGAAACGCACAATGAACTCAATGGTATTACTAAAGTTTGTGTTGAAGCCCTTGATTTTGTAGGAAAGATGGATCCAAACTTGCTCTTAAATTGGATAGTAATAATGGAAGATTTCTTTGACTGTTACCACATGTTAGAAGATCAAAAAGTTCGATTCGAAAAAGCGAAACTAGCTGGACACGCTAAAATATGGTGTAGGTAGAGAATAGACTTTGAAAACATGATAGTCACCCATTGTTGATTAGGAAGAGATGAATCCAAAATTATTGAAAAAATATTTATCGTTTAACTATCAAGATCTTCAAAATCAGCTCACAACCCTTAGACAAGGGATTATGTTCGTAACTAAGTACATAGAAATATTTGATGAACTTTCTATCTGATGTGAAGATATGGTGTCGGAACGACTAATATCTCACTACAAAAATGACGTAAGGGTATAAATTTAGAAGGAGCTGATAATGCAAAAGATTTATAACCTTAAAGGTGCATATCACTTAGCTTCAAGAGCGGAACAGTATTTAGGACAACAAGTAACTAAAAAGATTTAGGTTATATTTGGTTGAACGTAAGGTTTTTAATGGAATTAAATGGAATGAAATGATTTATAATGAAATAGAATGTAAATGGATGTAATATTAGAATATTGTTGTTTGGGAGGGATGAAAGAGTTTATAATGTAATATAGTGAAATGTTATTTGGAAGAATATTTTACATTCTATCCTAAACTACCCAAATCTGAGGTTACTCATTTTTACTATTTAGGATAGAATGAAATGTAATATGAAACCCTTCTCTTCCATCCTATCCTATCCCATTCCATTCCATTATAAACCTTCCTCCTAAACGATGAAATAATATTATTTTACATTTTATTTCATTAATAAACCCCCAACTAAACATAACCTTAGTTTCAAGAGCGGAACAATATTTAGGACAAGTAACTAAAAAGTTTCAAAGTCAAGCCGGGGAGTTCGACATGATGAGAGTTATGACAGTGCAAAACTTTAGACCAACACCTAATGAATCAAAATCTGTATCACAGAACAACTTCAAAACTTCTTAAGGAGCTGATCCTAAAGGCAAGGCCGTAACTGAGATTGGGATGAAAGGAGGTAACAGTGACAAGAAATACTTTTGATGTAATTGGAGGGGCCACTTTGCTTATGAGTGTACAAATAGAGGTTTGCACATAATGTAAGAAGATGAGGAAGAATACGATGAATATTTGTGTGAACACGAAGTTGGAAAGCAGTTAGAAGGAGACTTTAGTGATGAACTAGCTAGTCTTACAAATGAAATGTAGTGAGGCCCATACTTACAACCTCTAAGGTGGAGGAACAAGAAGAGTGACTTCATACTGCTATTTTCTTTACGCAAGTTAGATTTTGAGATAAAATATGAAAGCGTATCATTGATGGAGGAAGTAGTATGAATGTGGTATTGGAGAACATAGTGAAGCAATTGAATTTACTTATGGAGAACTTCCACATCCCTATAAAGTTGCTTAGGGGTAGATGATAATACTATAATATTTGTTTGAAAGTACATGTTGCCTTTCAAATTAGGAATATATGAGGACTCTATTTGGTGTGATGTCATTCTTATGAAAGTATTTCACATTTTAGTTGGGGTCGTGGCTTTATGATCAAGATATATAGCACTTTAGAAAAGCTAGCACTTATAATTTTATATTTTATGGAAAGAAGATGATTTTGAAGTCTATGAAGGTAGACAAGGTAGGGGGAAAAAAGGAAGTTACAAGATAGCCAAATGCCAAAAAAAATCTCTTAATATCCTTAAGGAGATAGAATTTGAAGCTGTTAGTAAGGAGAAGGGAATTGTGTTTGTAATGGTAGTGCAACACCCCTCACCTTACTAAAAAAAGTGGTTGCTTGCTGATTTTTTAGACCTTACATTGAATAATTTCGAGGTGAACTACATCCTTTACGAGATATTCAGCATGCTATTAATTTGGTACCTAGATGTACTCTACCAAATCTTCTCGCCTATTGCTTTGATCTTATTAAGAATGAAGAGCTAAAGAGACAAGTAGAGGAGTTGTTGATAAAAGGATTTATTCAAGAAGTCTTAGTCTGTGTGCAGTTCTAGTACTATTCTCCTAAAAATGATGGAAGTTGGCGAATGTGCATTGATTGTCGGGAGATAAATAAGATCACAATGAGGTATTTATTTTCAATACCTCACCTTGATGACATGTTAGACATGTTGATTGGAACCAGTATTTTTTCCAAGATACACTTACAAAGTGGGTACCATCAAATTAGAATAAAACTTGGAGATGAATGGAAACCGACTTCCAAGGCTAAAGAAGGACTTTATGAATAGTTGGTGATGCCATTTGGACTTTTTAATGCGCCTAGCACTTTTAGAGTGATGAATCAAGTGTATTGACCATTTATGAGCAAATTTTTGGTGGTATATTTTGACGATATGTTAATATACAAGAAGATTAAAGAAGACCACTTGTTATATCTACAAGTCTTGCGAGTTTTGTAGCAAGAGTAACTTTATATCAACTTGAAGAAGTGTTCTTTCAGGCAATCTAAGTATTGTATTTTTGAGTTTTATTGTATCTTACCTTGGAGTGGAAATGGATCCTGAGAAGATTAAGGTCATCCTTGATTTGCCTATTCTAAAGGATGTGTATGAGACACGAAGTTTCCATGACTTAGTGACATTCTATAGGCGATTTATTCGTAAATTTAGCTTCATAATAACACATATTATTGATTGTATGAAGAAGGGACAATTTACTTAGACCAAGGCAACAATTAAAGCATTTGAAGAAATTAAGAACGTGACTGAATTTCCTATTTTACAACTTCCAGATTTTTCTAAGGTATTTGAAGTTGTTTGTGATGCACCTCATGTGGGAATTGGAGCCATAATCAGGCAAGAAGGATACCCCATTGCTTACTTCAGTGAGAAGTTAAGTGAAGATAAACTATGATACTTGACAAATGACAAGGAATTTTATGCAGTAGTACGTGCTCTTTATAATTTGTGTCACTATCTCTCATACAAGGAGTTTATTTTATATTTGGATCATGAATCTCTTAAACACTTGAAATCCTAGAAGAACTTGAACAAAAGGCACTCCTTATGGAGTGAATTTTTGGAGTAATTTAACTTTGTTATTAAACATCAAACAAGAGTTGAGAATAAAGAAGCACATGGGTTGAGTAGAAAGAGTCAATTGCTTAACACTTAAAAGTTGTGGGATTTGAAAAATAAAAAGAGAATATGGTTTAGATTGAGATTTTCGAATAATCTATTCAGAAATTGCAATTAGGCCAAGAGAGCATCACTTTCCTTTTATATGGATGACTGTCTTTTCAAGGGAGTATGTGATTTGGAAATTACATCGAGGAGGGGAAGGGGGACACTTTGGAAGAGATGAAACTATTGCAATCGTCAAAGATCACTTTTATTGGCCCTCTTTAAAGTAGAAGTGTCTAAGATCATATGACATTGTCAAACTTGTCAATTAGCTAAAGGAAAGAAACAAAATTTTGGATCATATACACCATTGGCCGTGCCTCATGAACCACGGTACAACATAACTATGGATTTTGTCTTAGGAATTTCTAAAACTATACGAGGTTATAATTCTATTTTTGTAGTGGTGGATAGGTTTCCCAAGATGAGTCATTTTATTCAATGTTTAAAGACTTGTGATGTTTTCCATATTGTTAAACTTTTCTTCAAAGAGGTAGTACATCTCTATGGATTACTTTTAGCCGTCTCTGATCATGATGTGAAGTTTATGAGTTATTTTCGGAGAACTCTACATAAAACATAAACACTAAGCTTCAATTTTTAAGTTCTTTTCATCCCCAAACCGATGGACACACTGAGGTGGTGTATAAAAGTTTGGGAGACTTCTTAAGATGTTTGATTGGAGACGATGTGAAACATGTCAAAATTTCATAAAATAGTTTTACAAACAGGTCAACTGGTAAGTGTTCTTTTGAGGTAGTCTAGAGAGTTCAACCAAAGAAGCCTTAGGGAGTTCAACCAAAGAAGCCTATTGAATTGGTTCCTTTATCACAAACAACACGGGTTAATGTTAAAGTTGAAGGTTTTGCCCAACATATGAGGGACATCTTTGATGAGGTATGAAGAAAGATAACAACTAGCAATTTTGTCTTATAAAGAATATGCTATTCAACATCATCGATTGGCGAATTCATTGAAGGGGATATGGTGATGTTTAAAATTCATCCAAAGCATTTTCTGAAAAGAAAATATAAGAAACTTCTTTCACGAAGTGTTGGACGTCATTGTAAGATCATCAAAAAGATAAGTGTTGATGCTTATGTTTTGGAGTTACCAAATGACATGGGAATTAATCATTTTTAATTTTGCGGACTTAACTATTTATCATGGATATTATAATATGCAATCTCCTACTACAACTTTGAGAATTCCAATCATTCTCCATCTTAAAGAAGAGATAGAAGATGTTCTTGATGAACAAATTGTAGCCATAAGAGATGGAGGATATCGACAATTTTTTGTTAAGTGGAAAAGAAGACCAAATTTTGACAGTGCTTGAATTTTTAAATCTGAATTTCAGAAGTTGAATCCATAATTTTATGATCAATATTTGCCACATTATACGTCAAGGATGAATTCAGATAAGTTGGGAAGAATTGATGCAGATGAACTTAAAGTCTATAAAAGACATAAAAGAGAAAAAATTAATCAACCACAAGCTTTAATTTGGTGGGATAAAGATTGAGAATTGAGTTGATAACAAAGATAAGAGCTTAAATTTAGATTATATTAGGATTATTTATTAGATAAGAAATAGGATTGAGTTAAATATGTTATTTTACTTTAGATACGTTATCCTAGTTGTTTAGGACTTAAATCTATATAATTTTTATTAAAATATGATTTAAATTTGTTAGGAATAGTTTTTTACTTGAATAGTTCTAATAACTTCTCTATGAATATGTGTATACTCGGCCCTCAAGAATAACCATATGAAATTTTCTACAAACTGAAGTTTTTGACTAGAAGGTGTGATGCTTTCTTCTAAGAATGATTCTTAGACCATAGGAGTGATTCCTAGTATTCTACCCTCCATTGTTTATGTTCCTCATTAAATTCCAGCCATCATAAACCTAAATTTCAGCCATATTAAACCCTGAAATTGTAAGCCTAAATTTTCAGCAATCAAATCCTAAAAAATTAATTATACTAAATCTGAAATTTTAGCTTTCCTAGCCAAAATCTAGACCTAAAACTTAATATTCAAGCAGTCTAATATTAGTCGAATTTCCTATTTTTGTCATCTTTAGCTTATAGTAAATACTTCTTTTATTTGTCCTACATCACAAAAAAAAAAAAAATAATTTGAGCACAGAATGTAGAATGTGGCTTTCCAAGTAAACATTATAATTTTCATATTACAATTCATTTGTGGCTTTCCAAGGAAACATTCTACTTTTCATAATTCATTAGTTTGTCTTCGGGATTTGGCAAGAAATAAAAGGAGATTGAGCATGTTAATAAATTTTATCTCTCAGTTGTCGCCATTTGGAGCCTTGACTCTTGCTTCTAGCAATTCATAAGCTGCTTTGCTCTTTGTAGGATGCTTTGAGAACTTTCCTCTTGCGGAAGCTTGATAATCTTGCAAGAGATGATAAATGCCAAATAACAATGATCTCTACATGGGCAACTGAGTTGTACTTGGACAAGGTAATGATTCCTTTTGCAAACAAGGCTTGGATTTGTAGGCAATTATCAATTTGATTGCTCATTCCTTTTGTGCTAGTTAATGTTTTAAAGTTGAAACTATTATTGGTTCAATAATGTATAGAGGGGGTGCTTTGCTTCAATCGAGTACATATTTTGGAGCCTTAATGACATCAAACTTATGTCTATATCATTATGAAGTAAAATAAATGCTAAAAATTAACATACGAGGTGTGCAATAAAATTCTTGCTACATTGTGGAATCATTTTCCTCATCATTTATGACATCTATCTCATATATCTATATCATTAAGAAGTAAATAAGTGCTGAAAATAAACTGGATATGCAACAAGTTAGTTTCCTTTCTTCGTTATTTTGGGCAGTACTTTGCATGTTAGCTGTAAATTTCCTTTTATCAGTTGCACGTGGACACTTTCCCTTTTTTGTGAATCCACGTTTCAAGAATGGATAAACCAAACACATGTAGCTGCATCTATTTTGCAGCACTACTATGATTTGGCATTTTGTTTTGTTAAACAAAGAAGTTGAGATGTTGAATGATTTATTATATCATAATGCAAATTAATGCAACAAATTATACAACCATTATTTATATTTGATAAAAATAATATTAGATTGACTTATAATTTGTAGATAAATCGTCTACTTTTGGAGGAGGATAATGCTTCAGAGTATCGTAGTTCTGAGTACCAATCAATCATACAAGAGTTTCGTGCTTTTCTCAGTGACTGCAAAGATGTCTTAGATGAGGCAACAACAATGAGACTTTTGGAGAGGTAATCTACCTACAAACTTTGGTAGTGTCTGCATTAATTATTTGGTTAATAACCTATGAACTTAGGTATTGACAAAGTCTTTCCATCTTTTGTAATCCCTCCTCCCCAAAACCCTCGTGTTATGAATGTTGTCAATGCTTAGCGTACATATTTATTTTGATAAGCATACACATGCATGCACAAAGGTAATTATAGACAGTATACATGCATATAAATCACACCATATTGTTAAATGTGGTCAAAGATATGCATATCTCATAATATTATGATCTGATCTTAATCAGATCATTTAAAATTAGATAGTAGTATCTTGTAGATATATAGAATCCTAGGATTATATTTCCATATCTGTACAGATTTCTATCCTATTCTGTAACCCTATGCATGTATATATATACTGCAGTCTATAATAAAAGAAATATAGAGCAAAGAAGCTCTAATTTACATGGTATCAGAGCCACGTGATAGTGAAACTGAGGAGACAACCCCAGAAAATCAAGAAATGACTTCCAATATTGAGGGATCCTCCATAACAATCCCGACTGGAGGTCAGTCAACAATGGCCTCAGGTGAGGGAGTTTCAGTTAGTATTGTGTCTGATAAACTCAATGGAACAAACTATCGAGAGTGGGCTCAAGCTATGAAACTCGCCATTGGAGGAAGAGGAAAATTGAGTTTCATCATCGGAAATGGGAATATTCCAGACTCAACAAACTTACAAGCTATACGACAATGGGAGATAGATAATTCCATGGTTTCATCGTGGCTTATCAATGCCATGATACCACCTATCAAAAGGACCTTTATGTTTCTGCCAACAGCCCTAGAAATTTGGGATGGAGTGCGACAGTCTTACTCGGATGAAGAGGATGCAGCTAGGATTTATGAGATAAAAATAAGGTTGTGGCAAATGAAGCAAGGTGATAGAGAAGTTACGGAATATTGGGTGGAAATGATAGCTTTGTGGCAGGAACTTGACCTGCTGTCCAATGAAGAATGGAGGTGCAAGGAAGATGCAGTGATGTACAACCAAAAGATTGAAAAAGAGAGAGTCTTTGAATTTTTGGCTGGTCTCAATAAAAACTTGGATGATGTTCGTGGAAGAATCTTAAGTAGAATTCCTTTGCCCACAGCTAAGGAAGTATTTTCTAAAGTTAGGAGGGAAGCAGCAAGGAGGAAAATCATGCTAAAAGAGGAACTAAAAGAGGAATTAAATGGAACTCTAGTATCTTCAAATGAAGCTTCTTCCCTATTATCACGTGGTGAATCCAGTAAGAAAAATCATAAGACGTGGTGTGAGCATTGTAAACAAAGTGGCCACACCAAAGATAAATGTTGGGACATTCATGGAAAGAAGTGGTGTGAACATTGTAAACAAAATGGCCACACCAAAGATACATGCTAGGACATTCATGGAAAGCCTCTAGATTGGAAACCAAAAAGGGGGAAAAACCGAGGCTACCAAGTATCTAGTGAGGGAGGAATAGAAAAATCTGAAGGTAGTCAGAAACAACAAGGAGGTGAGCTAAATATTTCACTAGGAAAACTATTGGAAGTGCTACAAAACCTTCAAAGTTACAGCAACCAACAGAAGGCAAGCATAGTTGCAAATGCTACTATGAGAGGTAATATCCTAAAAGCTTTTTTATTCTCATCCGGTAGGAAGAAGTGGATAGTTGATTCCGAAGCTTCGGATCATATGACAGATGATTTTAATATGTTTCATGCATATGTTCCGTGTGCTGGACATGAAAAAGTTAAGGTAGCAAATGGTGATTCCTCCTCAGTTGCAAGAAAAGGAGATATCAAAGTAACAGATTCTATGAAACTAAATTATGTTCTACATGTCCCTAACTTAGAATGCAATCTT
>JANVCQ010000232.1:26757264-26774465 GCA_025531925.1 Erythroxylum plowmanianum | reverse complement strand
GATCTGATACATGTTATCTGATCTGATTTATTGACTTTTAGGAGTCAATAATATCTTAGGAAATATTCAGCTGAATAGTTCCCAACACCTATCTATTCCTAAGATCAACTTTCCCTATGTAATTGGTAATTGCCTTATGTAATTGGTTTTTCTAATTGTAGAAAGGTTACAAGGGTCTTGAGATTGTATCAATTTCTCAATTGACATTCTCTGATATTGTCTTTGACATAGTATAAGAAAACTTTCTAATTTGTCCAAAACTCTTATCTCCACTCACTAAAACCAAACACCAAACGCACAAAATCTACCAGAAGTTGCCAACAACCATCCCAATATCGACGGTGTTGGAAAATTGTCCATGCATTAGTGCACGGGTATCACGCATCGTCGTTTAGTGACCATCGGTGATGATAGTCTAATGGGTTAGCTTGCCTTTTTATCGTAAACAAGGTTTTGGTCTTGTTTTATGTCAGATTAGGCCAGAAATTATTGTCATTAGTATAATCTTTCATATGTTCTAGAGAATTGTCCACAGTGTTAACAGCATTTGTTAGTCAACAAATTTGTCAAATATACCAGGAGTATGTCAAACTCCAGCAATAAGTTATTGACGAGTATCTCAGCAACTGGCTCAACAATATGTTCTTCCAGTTTACGAATCACCAAACAATGTTTAAACGATAACATCTATTCTTTCTAGTCCAAGAATGTAGAATTATTCTTCAGAGGTTAGAGAATGTTGTCCCATCTCACATCTGATCTCTCAACTGATAAGAAAATATTGGAAAATTGGCAAGCTGATGGTGCACAATTACTACATATGCTTTTCGATTATGTGGAACCTGAAATCCCAATCCTATTCTCTCATATTAGTACTTGCAAGCAAGCTTGGGACTAGCAGCTTCGTTATTCCAATAATATGCTTCACATATATGATATCTTTGTCTAGTTATTTCAATCCAGACAGGAAAGAAATTTGATTGAATATTTTTGGAAAGTAAAATGTGCACTTGAGTTGAATTCTTTACTGCCCATTACAGCTGATGTTAAGGAGATGCAAATCTAAAGGGAGCACTTGGTGACTATGATGTTTGTAGCAGGATTGAAATTTGATTTTGAGGTTGTATGACCACAAATCTTGGGAGTAGACCTTCCTTTGTTGAAATATATTTTAGACACTCTCGATCTGTGGCTAAGGAGAGTCCACCCGAGAACAATACTGATAGGTCAACATTTGTGCCAAAGTCTGGTTTGCAAGCTAGTAACTGATGGGGATGTGGTGGTCGTGAAGGTAGAGGAGGACATGTAGAGGCTCACGGCTTCATTGCACACATTGTGATAAAGTTGGACATGATGAGAAGACTCGTTGGGATAAGTATCCTTATTTGCGTGCACATCGTTTTGGCCATTAGTTTGGGGATGGTAGCCGGTGCTGCGTCGTAGCTAAGTTTGTTGTAGGCAATATTATTCCCTCCAAAAATGATGTATAAAAACCTTATCTTTGTCGGGCACAATAGATCTTGGAAATTCATGAAGTTTGACCATGTGTTGGACAAGTTATTCAGCCACGATGGATGTAGTGTAGGGATGTTTGAGAGCGACAAATAAGCATATTTACTGAGTCTGTCTACTACCACCATAATTGCACTCAACCTTGCTGATTTAGGTAGTCCTTCTATAAAATCCATGAAGATATCATCCCACACTTGTTCTAGAATAGGAACAGGCTACAATAATCCTGCTGGAGAAAGTGACAATGTTTTGTTTTGTTGACAAATTGCACAACTGTCCACATATTTCTTTATATCAGCCTTCATCCCTTCCCAAGAGAGTTCTGCAATCATTCGTTTTGAGGCTTACCTATGCGCTTCTTCCTGGCGCTATGTTAAGGGTTTTCCATTGTAGCTGGCTAACAAGCTTAACCCCTGAGTAGTCCAATACTCAAGCGGGATACAATGGAAGTTGATCCAGAGGGGTACATTTTGGACCTTGATTGAGTCGAACCGTAAGCTAGGTCTTGCAAGAATATAGGCTGGTTGCCAAAATGCCAAGGGCCATCTTCCAAAACTTTGTTCGCTTCAGAGGTAATGGAGAAAATTAAAAGAATGAGGTTATCCTCTGAGAGCAAGACATCGGTGAGTCCTCTTTGTTTCTATAGTTTGTTGGGCGAATGTTGAATGAGAGGAAAAGTTGGCCGATGATCAAAGAACCCCACAATAGTTGTTTTCCAACTCCTTGGGCCTTCTTGAAGTGTTTCAAGATCCGGACAAACCACCAGCTTACTGTTAATCTCCTGGGGTGGGCTGAAGGTAAGGGAAGATGTAAGTTTGTCTCCGACGATTTGCTTCCATGTTTTCTGGGTGGGAAGTGCAGTAAGAGATGGTGAGGAGGAGTCATGTGCTGGGGAGGGATCAGAGGTGAGGGGTAGGGGTGGAAAATCAGTAGGATGAGGAGTGGTCATATCACTGGAAAAGGAAGACAGCAGATTTGCAGTGTGAGGCACTGTAAGGAACAGTGGAAAGAAACGGTAAGTAGTTGTGGTGGGAAAGAAATATTGTGGAAAGAAATGACCAGAGAGCCCCTGGACAATCCAGAGACGGGGTAAGAAGAAAGTAAGAATTGGTGGAGAGAGAAAGAGTGGGGTAGGATGAGCCAAGGAGTGTAGTGGTTGAGAGTGCGCCTGGAGAGAGAGAGAGAGGAGCCTCTCTCTCTAACCCCTGAAACTTGAATCCCCAATCTTTGTTTCTTCCTTTTTAGATCCTCCATTTCTTCATTTTCTATTGCTATATTCTCTCTTCCATATGAAATATTTCTTCTATCTTTCCTTTTGATAGCTCATTGACGGTGTTGTTGGTCCCCTTTTTATCCTTTCTTCTGGTGGTTCTTCACGAGTATACTCTTCATCCTTTCTTCTGACAGCCCGTTGACAGTGCTGTTATCCTTGTGTCTTTCCTTCAGTCAGTGCATTGAAAATGATGTTACCTTTATTCTGTTTTTTGTTCTGACAGCCAATTGAAAGGTTGATTACTTATATCATGTCATTCCTTTTGGAAACCCGTTGAGGTATTCTTTTCTTTTTCTCTAGTTTCTATCATATTTTCCTCCTTTCTTCTTTTCCAATGATCATATTTATGCTGTCTTTGTTTCAATCACATCATCGTCCTTGCTCTCCCTTGGCAGGTGTCCCCCTCCCGAGCTGTCTGTGTCCTTACCATCAAGTTCATGTTTTTGTGTATATTATTTTAGGTTTAAGAAAAACAGCCAGGAAAAAAAATTAAATTCAAAATCAAATTCAAAAGAAAAAGAAAAAGTATATATATATATATATATATTGATTATTTTCAATAATAAATATCTATTTGCAGTTCATAATTCATATTGGATAGACATGCAAAACATTCATATAACAACATAAGGAAAAACATTGAGAATTATGAAAATTTAGTACATAAATGTAGGAATATTATTATGTAGTGTTCCATAATATAATAGTTTAGATATCATTTAGTGATACTGTATTCTCATATCATATAATCTTTTCACATGAATGCATGGATAAAATATGGAGGAATTTCAGCACATATCATTTAATTGCTATTTTCAGTTGGACATTTAACATTTCTTCCAAAGATTAACCACAACAATGTGTGTGTGAGAGCTGTAGGAAAACTAGTATGTGTGAGCATTGTAGGGAAAATAATGGTTGTCTGCATGGAGTATGGTGTTGTCTCCACATTCCTCCACTTCGTGTCATCCTAAACAGTTGATACAAGTTTACAATTTTGAAACTCAAGGGCATTATATCTAATCGATAACAACGATATTATGATATCTTGAATTGTTCTGAAGTACAGTCTGTTGCTGCTGTAGGTCGACCCTGAACTTGCTATGGCTGAAGCTGACAAGGTTGAAGATGATGAAGACTTGAGAAAGAAGCTCTGGCTTATGGTGGCTAAGCATGTAATTGAACAAGAAAAGGGAACGAAAAGGGAGAATATACGCAAGGCTTTAGCTTTTCTAAAGGAAACTGATGGTCTTTTGAAGATTGAGGATATATTGCCTTTCTTTCCAGACTTTGCTTTGATTGATGACTTCAAGGTAAGACTCGTTCCTCTATTCTTTGTATCGTTTTAAGGGATATAATTGATTATGGTGTAACTCTTACTCAACATTCTGTAAAGAATTACTCTGTTTTAGGTTTACCTGATGTTGCTATTTGATAATTTAACATTCTCCTGGTATAATGGTTCTAGATGTAGTTATCTTAAGCATGTGGATTACTTTGGGAGCAATTCTTTGAAATTTAGTATTCTAGTAGTGCCAAGTCTCTTCTGATTCTGTTTCTTCTTTCCAGCCTTCTAGAATGAAAGGTGAACTATAACTTGCAATATAGAGTAATTGGTCGAACTTATTTACTGGTTTGATTTTTTTTTTCCCCTTCTCTTGCAGGAAGCAATATGCTCATCATTGGAAGATTACAACAAGCAAATTGAAGAACTGAAACAAGAGATGAATGATGCAACACATGGTGCAGATAACATCAGAAAAGATATTAATGCACTGGCTCAAAGATACGCTGTCATTGACCGTGATGAAGAATGCGGGGTATTGATCATCCAAATGTTTAGTCGATGAAGGAAAAATCAAATTCTTTTTAGTTGATTATTTGTTACCGTGCGATATCCTTTATCTATGCTGCGTGGAAGAAAATGAATTCCATCCTCTACTTCTTGTCTCTTAAAATGCTCCTTTACTTTCCTAGAACTCTTGAATTTAAGAGCTAGGTCTTGAATGCTACAATGTGCCTATTTTCTTACACAGCCAATTTTGTCTAGTATAACATTTAATTATCATGCTTTCATGATGGAAATCTGAAAAGAAGCCTTCTTTCTGTTCTTTAGGTTTGTAAGCGCAAAATTTTGGTTGTGGGTGTGGATTATCGCATGTCTCGAGGCTATACATCAGTGGGAGCGATGGCTCCATTCTATGTATTTCCTTGTGGTCATTCCTTTCACTCACACTGCCTGATTGCCCATGTAACTCGTTGTACCACTGAAACTCAAGTAAGTGTTTGTTCTGTTTCTTTTCACATTGATTTTTATTCTGCCAGGTGTTAGCTTCATCTCATGCTATTATATTACTTTTGGCTTTGTAGTCAACCTTTTTCTTGTAATGATTATTAAAGCATGAACAATAATTCTAATTAGGTTTCAACCCATCAATTTATTGTTGGAAAATACAAGCTATCAGTCATATTCCAATATAAGAAGCATCATATTGATAGTAACTCTGACATCTTGAAATTGTCCATATTATGGTCATGATTTTTTCGGCTAAACCATTGAGATATTTACCAAAATGCCATGAACAGTTAATTCAGTTGAAGGAAATGTCATTTGAAATCTGACTGTTATTCATATTACTTCCATGGCAATTTTTTGCTCCATCCATGTAATTATATCAGCAAATTTCTATTATCAAAGTTTAACCGAGAAAAAGAAACTGGAGACCTACAAAAAGTTTTATGTTTACCTTCTGGTGGAGAGAATATAATAGGATTATTTGGGGGTACATTTATGAATCCTACTGCTCAACCAAATAATGACCAGTGATGAGCCTTGCTTTGTTAAAAGCGAAGAGTCTGTGTCATGTTGCAATTAGAGAAATCAAAATTTTTGCAATTTATGATGGAAAGGAGAGGCTGTCGCTGTAGCTGCGTCAAGTGTTACTAACTAGATGTCTAATATGTTGGAACCGACAGCTTTTCTGGGGATATATTGAAGCTCCGCTTTTATATACTGAAAAGAATTGAAACTATTTCCTTCAGATGCTGTTAGCAGGATAATTCACCAACTTCAAGCTTTTAAATTTTCCTCGTATTTGAAATAAATGTTGCAGGCTGAGTATATACTGGATCTTCAAAAACAGCTTAGTTTATTAGGTGATGGAGTGAGGACAGACTTGAATGGTGGTCTAACTGAGGACTCCATTGCTAGCATTACCCCTGCAGATAAGGTATTCTCAACGTTATCATTAGCATGATTTTCTTTCTTAAATGGGAATGGATTGTTTGTACTAATTGAAACAAAAGTTTGTATCACCTTTCATAGCTTTTCCATTAGTTTACTTTTCATTTGGCCCCTTTGAACATAAATCTGGCAAGTGATATTAGCACTAGTTTTTTTCAGTAAGATGAAAACTTCAAAACATATAAGAAAGCAAGGTTACAGGTTCAACTCAGAAAAGCAACAAAACAAAAGGCTAGATTTGGATTTACTCGCAAGGAGCTATACAGTCTGAGTTATAGATGCTTGCTGTGTACTTTTGAACATGAAACTGGCTTCATCTCAATAACCTCCTGTTAACATTTTCTTCCTAGAGAGATGTCCATATTTGTTTTATGCTCTCGGTGAACCGTGGTCCTTCCTATGCTATGAACTCTTTATCATTTTTAGCAAAGCAGCTGTTAACGATTGGGCAGATTTTTTTAGTGTCATTAAGATCTTCAAGTTCCTTGTCCATTCAATAGTATAAACCAAGCATTCGAATGATGGTTTTATTAGAATTTTTTCAAGAGAGTAGTTTGATCACTGTTGCGAATATGTTACTAGAGTTGGTATAGATTTTGGCATTGGTATAATACCATACCAGTATAAGTCAATATCGGATGTAATTTTAAATAAATTTTAAAATTATAAAATAATTTCATAATTTTATATAATTAAAATTTTGTCCCTTATTATAATTATTATATTAATTTTTATTTTTATTACTAGTTAATATTAAATCGTTTTAATTTCTTTAATAATAAAATTAGATTATGAAAATTTAAAATAAAAAACTAAAATTATTTCATGTTATAAAACAAAATTAAACATACATGCTTATGTTAGAAAATAAAATAATTATTTAAAGAAACGTTCAAAAGAAATTGAAAAAAATATATAAGAACAATGTTTGAAGGATGAAAGTGGCTAATATACCTAAAAAAGATTAGTTATATAAAAATATAGTTCCCTATTAAAATTTAGTACTATATTATTATGAAAATTGAAAAATATACCCAATAACTTTTAATTAAAATTGACAAAAATAATTTAAATTTTTTTAAAAAAGTTAAATATAAATTATAAAATTTCAAAATTTCTTAATTCACAAATTTAATGAGGTGTTGTTCGGTATTTTAGTATGTCGGCCAATATTGGTTGGTACAATGGGTGTAACCCGAAATTCTGGTTCAATCTGACGCAGTAAAAAGAAATTTGGTATCGTTGTGTGACTGGTTCTGCCCGAAATTCAATACATTGGATTGGATGTAATTTCACAAATCCATAGGATGATACGTTTCCAATCCTAGTTGGAATCATTTGGACATAATCTGTATAGGATTGTTTGCTACATTCCTTTGGTGAATGAACGTTTGGAAAAGAGATGCCCGAGGTTTTCTTCATCATGGTTGCATAAGGGGTAGTATTTATCATTGATATATGACGTGTCCTTGAATCTAAATTTGATGAGAACATTCATCCATAGAATGGAACTTAACTTTGGGAATCTAATGTTCAGGCCATAAAAGTTTAGACCATTGTACCTTTGATACTTCTGTTTTAAAGAGATTCCAAGCTGATTGTTGTTGAGTGCCTTAGAGGAATGCAGAAGTATCAAAGGTAGAATGATCTAACCTTTTATGGAAATGCTGAGTCCAAATGTTTTTTTCGTTGCTGTTGGGAGGGGAAGTATTTAATTCCTAATGTGTGTCAAGGTTCTTGAATTTTTAGGAGGCTAATTCCAGTCTTGATCACTGATTATAGAGCTGACTTTTTGCTTTAATGATTGATAATTTCCAATTCTAGATATAGGTGATGATTTATTAGTGATCATAGGGGATAGTACCAATCATTCCATAAAGAAGTCTTGTTGCCATTTATTTTATGAAAGTTTGTATTTTTTATTGTTGACCTTAACTTGAGAAGCTTCTTTTATAACCATAAACTGTTTATTTTTGGATTAATGACCCAAATCATCTTTAAGAGTGGATCCATTTGACCAAAGAGATTCTTCATATGTGAACATCCAAATACTCTTGGAAAGTATCGCTAGTTTTGCAAGAGATTTATCTAGTTAATTTCATCATTATAAGATATTTTTTCAGAAATTGCTACTTAATGGCTTCTAGTTGATTTATTATTTTGACTCCACAGCTCCGCTCACAGTTGGATGATGCAATAGCTAGTGAATGCCCATTTTGTGGTGAATTGATGATCCGTGAGATCTCTTTGCCTTTCATCCTCTCTGAGGAAGCACACCAGGTTAACTCATGGGAGATAAAACCACACAGCCTAGGAAACCAACGAACCTTTTCTTTATCTTTATAATCATCCTCTGTTTTGTTTATGAAAGTGATGTAATTGGAATTCGTCATGTTGGGTCAAACTTTCTGGCATTAGTCGGGCATAGATACTGGTCTTCGTTCACGTTTGAATGTTCTTTTCGTGAAAGGCATGTGTTAATGAGTCTTCCGCTCAATGGGAGGGGTGGTCGGGTTTCAAATCTTGATTTGGGACCCTGCGAGTTTAAGTAGGAAGTGTACAAAACTGGGCCGAAGCGGCTCCCTCTGGATCCAAAACATGAAAAAAAAAAAAAAGGAAAACAATGGATTGTGACTACTGAACATAATTGTTGCCTTGTTATGTGTAAATAGTAATTATGGTGAGTGCCTGTAGTTAGTACGGAGAGCGCAAGCTAGAATGAAGAAGAGAGAGTGAAAAAAAGACAAGGACAAAATGGTTTTATTCCTGAAGTCCATGTTGGTTGTTATAATGATAGGACTCTTTAAAATATGAAATAACAAGTATATTTGATTACAACGAAAGACTATATTTGACTTAAACCTTCCTCTTTAAGTTTCGTTACTGTGGGGTTATGGCGATTATATATGATTGCAACGAAATGTAATGCTTGATTTTACGATTTTAGTATCGCTCCCGTTGTCTTCCTTCATTTTGCTTTCTTTGCAAGGACGTTTTATTTATAACCTTAGTAGTAATTAATTCTTTCCTTTCTTAATTCCTTGCATAATTCATCTGGAAAGCGCTTTTGTAGTTCTAATAGACCCCTAAGTTGCGGCTTTATTTGAGCCATCTATTTAATGCGAGAATCTTGTTTTTGTTGGCAATTTAGTGGAAACCACTTTGCTTCTTGATAAACACCTTTTTTTTTGCTAATTCAGAAAAATTAATAAATGAATTAAAATATGTACATAAAGGTCTTATACAAGTGCCTCGGATGACACATTTATCTAGCTCTTAGCAGCATACCAAACTACAATCCTAGCATGAAACAAGAGCTTTCTTGCAATAAAAGAGAACCATCCACAACTACTCAACAATATAGGACAAAACGCAAGCATAATCAAACCCAATTATGAAATAATAGGGACTCCGAAGCCAGCTGCAAATAAACCACAAAGGCATCCAATGAGTTAAGGAATTGAAAGTGTCCAACACCCCTACTCTTCTAGCAACAGTACATGTGTAGACAGAGATAAACCTTCGAGTTATGCGCGGACATACTAGGAACTCAACTTACAAAGTTAGTGAAAATCAACAATAGCCAACTAAAGAAAATTACCTCCCCTCATTGAAAAGGCTGAGAAGCTCCTTAATGTGGAAGATTACTCTGAGATACACTCGCTCTGCATCCTTGACTTCATTCTTGAAGGACCTTACATTACGTTCATGCCATATTTACGTACACGGTAGTTGACAAAATGAGGGAGAAATAAGGTAAGGTCGGGAACCTAGTACTAAAAGTACTGCTTATTGGCCACCTTGTCCAACTTCTCTATAATTAGGTAAGAATCATAATATAAGGGAGAAGATTTTTTATTGGTCATCCTTGTAGCGACTGTTATCAATAAAGTTGAAGCTTATTGATAACTCTCTCTTTTCTTAGTCGATTTGCTGCTTGTTTCATGTGATTTTGAGTGTTGGTGGAATTTTTGTTGAAGTAAGAGCATTCTTTCTGTTACTCATCACTTGATCTACCACCAAGTTTTTGGAATTCTTAAGAAAGTATGATAAGTATATTGGAGGAAGTTACCCATATAGCATATGATAAGTTTATTGGAGGAAGTTACCCATATAGTATCTCAAATGAGGTGGTGTTTATGGCCATATGATATGATGTTATATCATCATTAAAATGCCATTAAACCATGTATATGACCCCCTAAGAATAAGATAGAAGGAATGCAACAACCTTGAAACTTCAAATGGAAACTTGTTATTAGACGAGCTTAACATTCTCAAACTTAATACAAGCCACGATAAGATTAGGTTTATGAACTTTTCAACTGAAGAAAAAACGTGTGCCAAAGGCCCTCTGATTGTGATCATAATTCACTATAAGCACAGAACACACCATATCCCTGTTCTTATTACTCTATTCGTATCCTGCATTCATCTATTTATTTAATAAATAAGACTTACAAAAATTAAATGGATAAATGCTCATAAAATAGGACTTGAACAAAATAATAGAATCAGCTAATCTGAACCCAATACAATGATGTTCCATATCTCAATTAGAAAACAAGGCATTTTAATCTTAAATAAAAATAAGAAAACAGGGTCATATAACACCCATAGATCAAGAATCAATCTTAGAGCAATCATGAAAGAGAATTAAACGTTCTTGAGAGGAAATGTTAGGGATAATTTCGTAATTTATTATTTATAATCTTAAAAAATTATACAAACAATATACCATAATCGATACACATATAATCTACCAGAATTAAAACTGGTACCATAGTTTCACAACCATGATTATTAGCGTAAAACTGAAACCAAGGGCATGTATATTCTTATAGTCAAAAATCATAATATGCATATATAAAGTAGATATAGCTAAACATTTTCCTTCAGTGGATTTATTCTTCCATAAAGATGCCTATCGCACCACCCTCATCCTTAAACTTGAGTTTTGGCACTTGACCCAGGGAAAACTTCATCTTCTTGAGCCGTCTTTGTAGAACGGTGGGGCAAACAATGGTCTCACCCAGAACTGGAGGAACCAAAATGATCTTTTCCAGAACTTCTCCATGCAATATTAGAAGTGTCAGTAAAAGCGTCACATTCTCAGAAGCCCTAAAATCTTTGACTTTAACTTGTTTGAGACTTGGCAGGATGAGATCAATTGGCTTATTCAAAATCTCTTCGGAGAGGCTTTCCTGGAAGTTGAAAAATGCAATTTTAAACCGGCAAACTTAAAATGAGAATAAAGATAACTGGAGAGTCTGATGTGGTACTTACATCATCATCTATTTGGCAAAGATAGTCAAGGATCAACGTCTCAACATTGGGTGATAAAGCAAGCAATGCAGCTATTCCAAGCAAATCAGGCTTTGAATACACTGTCCTTAGCTCTAAATGCTTGAGAGCCTTGAGTGAGCTTCCGGAAAAGGCAGGCTCAGCTGCAAACAACTATATATAAAAACAAACAATGTAGAGAATTAGGTTCATAAAAGAAGCCGTTCAAGACAAAAGCAAACGTACAGGAAATAATTAAATATACACAAGTTTCAGACTGTTTCGATGAATATAAGGAAAAAACTACCATGACGTATTCAGAGCTAGTCGATAAAAATTGACAAATGTTCCACCTTACGCTAAAAATATCAAATGCAAAAGCAGAGTTAATACATTTCATGCAAATAAAAAAGCATACTTGGCAATCACTAATTATTGATCAACTGAAAAGTTACAGAAACTATGTTCATACAAATTAGACTCATGGCTCAGTAGTAAAGGAGATTTCAAAACCACCTCCACCATCTAAATTCAAATTGTATGGAGCCTTTATAGTTTCTAATGCACCAAAAAGGGGAGGAAAAAAAAAGAGGAAGAAGTAAGTGAGAGAAACTACAACCTCAGAACTAAGATAAGTTCTTTCCAGTTACTCACATGCTAATACATCCGTTAGCTCAATGTCAAGCACATAATTATGTACATAACTAGTTCACAATCTTATTCAAATCAGGATCAAGTCTATCCATCGCTCAGCAGTTACCATAGACAAAAATAATAAACCTAATCTTATAAAGTAAAGACTTCAGTCTTCAGAAGAGCCAACCTTCTCCTTCATTTAAAACCATTTCATCATTCAATAATTATGAACTAGACTTCAAAATGCTGCTTGCAAACACCTCACAGGAAGACTTCATATGACATATGTTAAATGATCTTTGATATCATATGAAAGAAGAAACATAAAGAGATATGGGAGAGAAAAAAAATAAAGAAGAATAAATAAATTGATTTCAAATGGTTCAGCCATTAATGCAAGCACACAAAAACCAAAGGATTTTGGGATAAATTATTCATCAAGTTTATAACATCTACTAACAATAGTAGCGCAACATAATATTGCATAATAAAAAAATTACAACATTACTAAATAATATCATAATTATATCATGCAATACACAAAATATTCCTATATTAGATATGTAACACTATTTTCATATTAAATATTAATTCTTCATGATTTTTAACTTTTGCATGTAGTTGGTAAAAGAATCCTAGCTTGCATATAAATTTTAACAAATAAAAGTGAAAAGTATCTTTTTTGGTTTTTCTTCTCTTTCCCCTTTCTTTTTTTTAGCCCTTTTTTATAAATCGTACAAGAAAAACAAAACTTAAAGGTAAAGGAACTACATTGTTGGTTGTACGATTGAAAGGTCACCCGCCAAGAGAGAAGAAGAAAAGAGATTTGCTAAAGCAAGAGGAAATGAACTGCTCATAATAACGTAAGCCAAACATGTTTCCTGAATTCCATTTCTAATGAATGTCAAGACATTTCTAATACGAAGGAAAGTCACAAACTTTGTAAGTAAACTAGTAAAAGACTGTCCCATGATCAAGGGCAACAATCAATACCAAAGATCAAGTACTGTACTTCATTATGTGGTCCAGGCGACTGATGGACCCTTAATTGAGAAAGTTTATAAAAGGAAGAAGGGGCACGCGGGGTTGAAGGAATATTCTAGAAGACAGAGAGAGGGGCTGCTGTAGGGGGAAAAAGGGGAGGACAATCGTAACTAACTTGGCAGTAGTAGGGCCCACTGGGCAGGAGAGAGAGAAGGGGGTATTTATGCAGAACATGAGGTAAGGAAAGGAGGGGGAAAAATAGAGTGAAGTTGGGAGAGTGGTTGGCCTCTCGAAAGCTAACCTAAAGGAAGGAAAAGGGTGCTGTCTGCTTAGGGAGTTCTTGGAGGAGAAGGTCCAGGAGCAGTCTTGTGAACATACATTTCTGCTATACTTCTTTTCTTTCTGTTTCTTGATCTATAGTCTAAAGAACACACTGTCATTTACTTACTAAGCACTGGGTGTATTGGGTGTTTGGAATACTACACAACAGAACACATATAAATAAAGATTGCTAGTGTTCTATCAACTTGGTATCAGAGCAGTAACGTTGGGGCATGGTGAATACCAGAATGGAGGCTAGAGTGGATCAGGTAGAAAAGGAGATAGGTTCGATGAAGGGGGATATGATCGAAATTAAAGGGTGGCTGATTGAACTAAGGGACTCGATGGCCAGAATGGAAGAAATGGGCAGAAGGCCAGGGAAGGAACACATGGGGGAACCGTCGGAATCTAGAGCTGAAGGAGGAAGAAGAGAGATGGCTGAGGAGACGCGCAACCGTGAGAGATTCCGGAAATTAGAGCTACCCATCTTTGAGGGAGATGATCCGGTTGGGTGGTTATTCAGGGTGGAGAGATATTTTGACATAAATGGGGTGACAGAGTTAGAAAAACTGGAGGCGGCAGCAGTGTGTATGGAAGGGAAAGCTCTCAATTGGCTCCAATGGATGGAGGTGAGGTGTCCATTACATACCTGGAGAGAGTTCAAGAAGGAACTTCTGGAGAGGTTTCAACACTCTCAACAAGGGGACCCGTATGAGATGCTTATGGCGTTGAGACAGGAAGGGACCGTGACTGAATATAGAGAAAGGTTTGAAGCCCTTTCAGCCACAGTGAGGGAAGCTTCCAATGAGTGCTTGATGGGAGCTTTCAAAAATGGGTTGAAGGTGGGAATAAGGGCTGAGCTACGGCTAATGAAGGTTGACACCTTAAAGGGGTTTATGGATTTGGCCCAAAGAGTGGAGGAAAGGAACCAGATCATGGAACAAGCTCAAGAGGAACACTTGGGTAAGCATTGGAGGGGCTGGGCAAATCAGAGGGGAGCTGGACCCAAAGGCAATTGGAGTCGGGTCACTGGTCAAAATGACCCGAGTAGGACCACTAGTTACTTTCCCAATCGGGCAGCAGAGACAAGGAAGGACAGCCCACTGGTACCTTCAGGGATGGGTTCAAACAACGTAGCATCCCGAACCAGCAGCACTACTCCAACTACTGGGGCTTATCGGCGTCTCACAGAGGCTGAGGTTGCCAGGAAGAGAGCATTGGGGTTCTGTTTTAAGTGTGATGAGAAGTATAGCCCCACCCATGTCTGTAAAAATAAGCAACTTAGTGTGCTTCTGCTGCAACCCATCGATGAGAAGGGAGAGAGGATCATTGAGGAGGATAATTCCGAAACAGAGGAAGTGCATGGGGAGGAAGAAAATGAACTTGCTACCTTGGAGCTGTCAATGAATTCGGTGGTGGGAATAACCACCAATAACACTATGAAGTTGTTGGGGAGTTGTATGGGAGAAAAAGTCCTCATATTGAAAGACAGTGGGGCATCACATAACTTCATTACTTCAGAAACAGTAGAAAGGTTGAGGATTGAAACCAAAGAAGTGAAAATATTTGAGGTTTCACTGGGGGATGGATATAAGGTAAAGGGTAGCAAACAGTGCCCCACCGTGGAGGTGAACTTGCAGGGACTGGAGATTAAGCAACCGTTCTATGTGTTTGAAATGGGGGGAGCCGACATGGTCCTTGGCATTGAGTGGCTGAAGTCCTTGGGAGAAGTGAGAGTCAACTGGAACCAATTAACAATGAAGGTAAAACAAGGCAGAAAGGAATATTGCTTGGAAGGGGACCCAAGCCTAGTTAAAACTATGGTGTCCCTAAAGGCGGCTATAAGGACTCTTAAAGGTGGACATCAAGGGTATTTAATTGAATTTGGGGAATTACAGATGAAGGAAGTGGAGGGAAAGCCCTTACCCGTGGCTGTCCAACATCTGTTAGAAGAATATCCAGCAGTGCACACACCAACAGTAGAGTTACCACCTCATCGGGAGCAAGATCACGCCATTACCTTGAAACCAGGGGCTGCTCCACCAAACATACGCCCATACCGATATCCCCATTCACAGAAGGCAGAAATTGAGAGGTTGGTTCGGGAAATGCTGATGGCTGGTGTGATCCGGCCTAGCAAGGAGCCTTTTTCCAATCCGGTACTATTGGTAAAGAAAAAAGATGGGAGTTGGCGATTTTGCGTAGATTATCGGGCTTTAAACAAGATAACACTACCGGACAAGTTTCCTATACCCGCTATTGATGAACTAATCGATGAGTTGGGAGGTTCTAAACTATTCTCCAAGTTGGATTTAAAATCGGGATACCATCAAATCCGGATCAAGGTTGGAGATGAGGAGAAGACAGCTTTTAGAACTCATCAAGGGCACTATGAATTCTTAGTGATGCCTTTTGGCCTCACCAACGCCCCCTCTACATTCCAATCACTTATGAATGACATTTTTCAAGAGCATTTAAGGAAGTTTGTGTTGGTGTTCTTTGACGACATACTAGTATACAGCCCGGATGAAGATTCCCATTGGAAACACTTGAAGGAGACCTTAAGAATACTCCCAGATAGTAAATTGGTGTTAAAACTCAAGAAGTGTGTGTTTGCTAGATCCCGGCTAGAGTATCTTGGTCATATCATATCTACTGAAGGAGTGCTAGCGGACCCCGAGAAATTGGCTGCCATGGACAGATGGCCCACACCTAAGAATCTGCGAGCATTACGGGGATTCCTTGACCTAACGGGATACTACAGGAGGTTTGTGAGAAATTATGAAAAAATGGCTGCACCACTTACAGCTCTTCTAAAAAAAGATGCCTTCCTATGGAGTGAAGAATCCCAGCAAGCCTTTGAAGAACTCAAGAAGGCCATGACCACTGTACCGGTCTTAGCTTTACCAGATTTCTCCCAGCCTTTGAGCTGGAGACTGATGCTTCGGGGTGGGGAGTGGGGGCGGTTTTAATGCAGCAGGGATGCCCCATTGCATATTTCAGCCAAGCTTTCTCCTCAGCTAAGAAAAATAGTTCGATATATGAGAGGGAATTACTGGCCATTGTTTTAGCAGTCAAAAAGTGGCACCGTTATCTGTTGGGGCACCCTTTCATCATTAAAACTGACCAAAAAGCTCTTAAGTTCTTATTGGAGCAACGCAATCTCAGTGAGGATCAACAAAAATGGGTATCAAAGTTAATGGGCTACAAGTTTGAAATCTGTTATAAACCCGGCAAGGAAAATAGGGTGGCGGATGCTTTGTCTAGAAGGGAGGATAACCTAGAGCTGAGGGCTGTTACACTATGGCAGTATGAAGATTTTGGAGGATGGGAAGAAGAAGTTAAGAAGGATCAGAAGTTGTATGCACTTTGGCAAAAAGGGGTTAAAGGTGAACATCTTCCGGCAGGATTTTCAGTCAAGGGAGGCAACCTCTTATTCAAGGGCAGGATGGTACTTCCCAAGGGATCCACGAGAATTCCACTACTCATGAAGGAATTCCATTGCACACCAGTGGGAGGACATTCCGGGTATTTCAGAACATATAAGAGGCTATCCACTTTTGTGCATTGGGAAGGGATGAAGAAAGACATTCAACAGTATGTTGCAAATTGTGAGGTATGCAAGCAGTGCAAATATGAAGCATTAAGTCCAGCAGGACTTCTACAACCACTGCCTATTCCTCAAAGAGTTTGGGAGGATATTAGCATGGATTTCATCACGGGGCTGCCAAGATCCAACCGGTTTGATACTATTATGGTGGTGGTAGATAGGCTGACAAAATATGGGCATTTCATATCCCTTTCTCACCCCTATACTGCCAAGGAAGTGGCTGCTGTTTTTGTAAAGGAGATAGTGAAATTACATGGATTACCTAAATCCATTGTTTCCGATAGGGATAAGTTGTTTATGAGTTTATTTTGGCAGGAACTCTTCAAGCTCTCCGGAAC
>JANVCQ010000232.1:26741532-26753282 GCA_025531925.1 Erythroxylum plowmanianum | reverse complement strand
GGAGTTAGGGGATGCCTTCAGCTGATCTTGAATAAGATTGAGATGGGCCTGGTGACTCTCAACTCTAGCATTAATATCTCCTATCTGACTTGAGTTCATGGCTTTGAGAGCTCGCTTAACTAATTTCAATTTGGACATTACCTGAAACAAAGGAGTTCCTATAATTGACGAGGCCCAAGCAGCCTCCACAGTACTCAAGAAGTTAGGTTGAGCAGCTATAAAATTGAAAAATCTGAAGGGGGGAGTACACTTGTGCAAGAGCCCTATCGACCGAACCATTAACGGAGAGTGATCCGAAACATGAGGATTAAGAATGACGCAATGAGAGGAAGGGAACCGAAGGCTCCAAGCAGAGTTAATAAGTGTCCTATCTAACTTTCGTGCTCTGAAGGAATCTCCTAATTGCTTGTTAGACCAAGTAAAATGAGGACCACTCGAATTTAAATCAAATAACCTATTATCCCCAACAAACTGTCTAAAGTCACAAAGATGACTTAAGCTCGAAGGACTAGGAGGTTCAGCTTCCTAGGAATGGAGAATGGTGTTAAAATCTCCTGCAAGCATCCACGGTATTTGGCCTATAGATAAGGAGATTTGAGAAAGATCATGCCAAAGAAGTTTCCTATGGGATGGAGAATTAGCACCATACATACAAGACACAAGGAAAGGTTCTGAAGTATGCCTAGGTAGAATTTTCACATGAATAACCTGATCAGTACATTGGATAAGAGTGCATACAAGAATCTCCAGGTTCCAGGCAATCACAATCCGAGCATTTAAAGAGTGATCTAAATTGCTACTGCTATCCCATCTAGGAAACAAGAACCTGCAAAGTTTATTCAAGGAGATAGAAGACCTAATCCTAGACTCTACAAGACACACAAAAGAAGCAGAATGAAGCCTAAGCCAAGCTCTAATTGCATTCTATTTATTGGGGTGATTCAGACCCCGAACATTCCAAAAAATGAACTCCATTCACCAAAAAAACCAACTATGCCACAACCTACTACTTCTGTTTCTTCCTAGCTTTCCTAGTTTGCCTACAGAAAAATCCCCCTCTGCCCCGCCCACTATCCCTGGACTAGAGTGTCTCAATTCAGAAGGAGGAGAGGGAGTGATACCTGACTGAGATCTAGCAGGGGCCTTGGACTCCCCACTATCACCACCGTTCCCTTCCATGAGGAGGAGAGATTGTTGGAGTGCATTCGAATCCCCTGTCATAGCTTCCTCTCCAGAGGGCTCACTCTTTCCTACTGGTACTTCCTGCTGTATAGGCTCAGACCCCATGGACAATTCAGTGGAGCTCTCGGGGATATAATCTGCCTTTGGACAAAGAGGGGACTTCGCAGCCGAATGAGGGGAGGGTTCAGGGGACTCCGGGTTGGTAGGCGGTAGTGGCTTACTGACTTGCTCCAATTCATGGTGAAAACCTGTGGCAAATATCCTCCCTGTGGGAGTCCAAACCTTCTGCTTTGGCTGTGCTGTGGGCATCCATTCATACTCAACAGAAACTGACCTATAGAAAATTTGGCCATCCTCACCATACGTCGCCAGTTGGAACTCTGAAGGCCATGTCTGATTCAGATCCATCTCCACACATAAACGAGCATAATGAATTCTGGTCATGCAAGCTGTGGGAGTGTCCATAAGCAGAGGACGACCTACTGCGCTGGCAAGCCTACCCAGACCTTCGGTGTTCCAATACTCCACCGGAACATTGAAGAACTGAACCCACACCGATGCCTGAAGGATCTTTTCCTATTCGCCACCTTGTAAACTCCACCTACGAAGGAACAAGGGCTTCCCCTGGATGTGCCATGGACCTCGCTCCAGCACTGCGGTCATTCCTTGTTCGGAGGCAAACGAAAAAGAAAATTATTTGAGCCCGTAATCAGTACCTCTTGTAAACCGAACTCAGCCCATGACTTGGCCAATGCACAGTGCACCACGGGACCAGCGTTGTGCGGAATTTGGAAGCGCCCTTCTGCGCCAACGCTTGAGGAGGAATCACATAGATCTGGGAATCACGAACTTCCGAAGGGAAAAAAATAAGTTCCCGAGCATCAGAGGGATCCCCACTGCCGGCCTCCACGACGACTTTCTAGGATCTAAGAGGGGCTGGGGGCTGGGTGTTCTGTGGGGGGGATGAGGGAGCAACGTCAGTGGGGAGGAGTTTGGGTTCAAAAGAAGTTGGAATAGAAGGGGGTTTCAAAGGCAGGAGAGAAATGGGTGACGAGGGAGAGATCAAAGAGTTTGGGTCAGTATTTTGGTTAGCGATTGAAGAGCGGATGGGAGCGCTAGGGCTAGGAAGATTGGGGGCAAAGGAGGAAGAAGGTAAGGGAGCAAGAGGAGAACGAGAAACTGAAGAGATGGAGGAGGAAGTCATGGATGGAGGAGACAATCTCGCTGAATCTCCAACGTTAGGAAGATTCTCGCCGGAGAATCGCTCGGTGTTTCGCTCTCAACATACTAAGTAAATATGATTAAAAATTATCACAAATTGAAAAAATATTTGAAGAATTCTAATTCCCAAATTTTCTAAATTTTAGACTACTTAATTGATGGTTGAGACCAAACTCTTCTTTAGCTTTATTCAATAAACCTTAAAATTTAGAAAAAGAAACTCAACTATAAATTTTTTCTTTTCAGTTTCTACAAGATAAAGTGTCAAAAACTTATTGGTATATATAAAATTTTTGAAGCAAATGTATTAATGTTTTAATTTCTACCTCTTCTAATGAATATATTTATTAATTTATAACCTTTTTTTAATAAATACATATATCAACTTTTTAATTTTCAATCTTTTTAAAGAATAGGCCCCTCTAAATCTAGAGTGACTATAATGCTTGGTACGAATTTTTTAGAAGCAACAATAGATTATGATAGGCTTTAGAAAGAAGACAATTAAGTTCTAAAAAATTTAGGCTTTGCATAAAAAGTTAGGATTATTTTATTAATTTAATATATTTAATGAATTTGTTGATGAGTACTATTAATTATTAAATTAAATATATACTAATATAGGTTTTTTAATTAAAAATTAGGATTATTTTACTAAATATCTTTATAGGGGAGAATATAGCCCACTATTTTTGTAGATGAGTTATGAAATGTTTTCTATTGTAATCGACTCCTTGAAGGCTTGAAGATGAGACATCAGCTGTTGAATGACTAAGTAAATCTTTATAAGGGATGTTGATCAAAGATGGAAATCTAGAGATTCTTCCTAAGTCAATAGTTGACGTTAAGACATTGTCATCAAATCTTTGGCTCACAAATTTTTTCCTTGATGAAAATTTCACCTTATCGTGTGCATCTTGTTTTACCTCCCTAATTTTTTGTTTAGACTTAAATGTACTTATGGACTTGAATGAGTTGCACTCTTATGTATCCATTTCTCAAGTAGAGTTAATGTCTTTCCGTTTTATGTACTTTGGGCCTATAGTAGTTGGGGATGATAATGGGTCAGACTAGGTCTATCCAGGCCCTAGTTCAACTAAAAAACTATTTAGATATGAGATATAATGCTTTATCTTAGGCTTGAAGCCTGATCCTAACCTATTTTTTATTTAAAATTTAAAAAACAAAGTCATTTTTCTCAAAATCTCTTACAAAGTCATGACTACTGCATTTGCCTCTAAAGCTTGAAAGTTTTAAGAAAAAGCTTTTTTTGAGATTGTTTTTCTTAAAACTTTCAAGCTTTAGAGGCAAATGCTGTAGTGGTGGCTTTGTAAGAGATTTTTACTTAGAATAATAATTTAATATGTTTTTATGCCTAAGGGAAATTGTTCAACCAACCCCAAGGCCACAAAAACATTGACCTCAACATTTTTCTCATTCTACTTGCTGTTATTGTGTACAACTTATGGTCCGAAAGAAACCTTAGAACCTTCAAAAATGCAGCTATGGAAGTGGGGAACATCATTATTAAAGTGATCTTCCAAGTACTGGAACAACTCAGCTTAAACACAGAGAGAAGGTAAATTGAGGTTGTTGGCTCGTTTTTCCTTTTCTTGTTTTTCTGTTATTTATTTTGCAGGTAGGCCAAATGGTTTTGGAAAATATAGTGTGTATCACTCATCAACTCTTAGTTGATGGGAGCATCATGGCAAGGTATGGATAAACACTGCAGCTTTAGCAAAATGAGAGGTAACTCCATTATGGCAGCAAGCGAGACATCAGATGCTACCAAGTCCTTCCCTTTGGCCCTTCCCCCTTAGGAGCTACTACTAACTGTCTAAGCAGGTGCACTGGACATGACTGAATTCTTGATGGTGTTTATGTCTTTTATTCATAATTGGTTGTGTTGCTGGTAATATAGTCTTTAATTTGATCTTGTGGGTGCTAGACATATTTTAGTCTGTTATTGTGTTTGTATGGTGAGGGGCTCAGTACTAGGGATCCTCATATTGCTGTAAGTTTCCTCGATTGGGGTTAGAGATTGTCTCCTTAGGCAATTTCTCATTGTACATAATTTTTATTTATTAATACATTTTTTGAATTATAAAAAAAACAATTAAATGAAATTAGGGCCTGTACGGAGAGTAGACTCTATGAAACTCAACAGGGAATCTTTAAAGTCATAGAACTTAGCATCTTTTACTACCATCAAAATGAAAGTGCTTAACCTTTCTTTCGTAAAAGGCTTTACTGGTACTTGAACCAATCCTATATCTATGTATTTTAAAAAATTTCTTTATGCTTGTTTATTGAACTTTGGGTTAATAAGTGGATGGTTTCAAAGGGTTTTAATACAGGAATACCACATTCTTTAGTTTTAATTGTGCAATCCGTTCTTTAAAAAGTTTTAATCTTTTTTTAGAAATAAGAAATGAATTAAGCCTTAAAATGTAGTCAAAAGGTGTATAAGAAAAATATCAACTTATAAGCCAAGTGACTCCATTAAAGAGGCTCACATAATACAAATGTAGTAAATGACTCATGACATAGCTATAGCCTATATCCCATTTCCATAAGTATTAAAAAATTACAAACTACATACATTGCTATGATAATCAAAGTCCTTAAATTTACGCTTGAAAACATTTATATGAAGTATGATTCCCTGCATAAGGTTTTTGTCAAATTGCTCCTTGTTGTATCTGGTATCAAGAAATTTTTTTTGTGTTTCTCTACTCTCATATAGCTGTGAAAAGATAAGAAAATGAAAGAAAGAAGAACCATTTCATGATGTCATTTGGGTGCTTGATGTTTGAACACCATTCAATTATCTCACTCCATTCCCTTGGGGTTTCATAGATATAGCATTTGTTTAGCATCATTCTCCATCTTTTCTGTAGTAAAATCACACAAAAATAAATAGTTGATGCTTTCTTCTACTTGTTTGCACTAATATGCACTAGTTGGTGAGGGTTAGATCTTGTAAGCAGTGTTTTCAATTTTGTACTGTACTGGCCAAAAAAGGGCACGAAACTACTCTCTTGGGTATCAATCATTGGTATCAATCAGTTTCGACAATTTCATATTGGTCAATATTTAAAATACCAGTTGGTACCATAAGTTTTGAAAAGTATAGGGACTTTTTTTACAAAAAATCAAAATTAACAAAAAATAAGAATACCCCCTAACACTGACTTCAACATTGACACTGCTTCTGCCTCCCTTCCTCTCTCACTTCTTTCTTACACACTCTCACTCTCTCTCTCATTCTTCTCTCCGACAGTGGTGACTCACTCTCCTTACCCTCTCTGGTGACAACACCATAGCACCATTGTCCACGTCACCACTACACCCCTCTCTATGCCACCACTGGTCACCACTAATCTCTAACACCACTTTCAACTATCCACTGCTGCCAGAATTACCATATTAGGAAATTTAATATTCCAAATCCAAATCCAAACCCGACCCAACCCAAATTGAATCGATTGACAATTAATTAGTTTTTCTAATTGTTTGGATGTGTTTTTAGCTCTGAAGTCTAAATAACAATTGCATTATATTTTGTTGTGTATGCATTTCTTGTGATGGTTGGAATTGCTAAAAATTGAAATTATTGGAATTGTTGAAAACTTAGAATTGTTGGAAACTAGAATTGCTAGAAAATGTTGGAAACTTGGAATTGTTGGAAATTGGAATCGTTGGAATTGTTGGAAATTGTCAAAACATAGAATTGTTGGAAATTGGAATAATTGGAATGTTGGAAATGTTGAAAACTTGGAATTGTTGGAATTCTTGGAATCGTTTGTGTAAGTTGGTGTGAAATTGTTTATGTGAATTTCTTGGAAAATTAATGGATTGGAAAATTTGAATTTGAAATTTGGAATTGTTTATGAGAGTTTGTTCAATTTCAATATAATTTAGACATTGTCAATTTATAAAGAAAATTAATATATTGGAAAATTTGGGTAAGAAATTAAGAATGTTGATTAAAATTGATGAATGAAAATTTGTTAAACCAAAATTAGGAATAGGATTTTAGTAACAATATTGATTAAAATTAGTTAAGCAAACAAACTAATTACAAGCATTATGAATTATGTAAGTAAACAAAATATATTAGTTTATAGTTGAATTATGAGATTATATAAAGTAAGTTCTAAACTTATAATTGTGAGTTATGGTTGAAGTTGAATATGTTATAGTTGTGAGTGTATGTCTTTGGTTTATGATTAAATGATGAAATTGTATAAAATAAGTTATATCATATAAGATGTATTAAATTGTTAGTTTTTGATTTATAGGTGAAATGTGTTGGATGAAATTAAATTGTGTATGATGTAATCATACAAATGAGTTATATTATATAAGATGGACATGGGTATTGTGTAATTGTGTATGTTAAATACATGAATTGTTGGTTTTAACTTATTAGTGAATTGTATTGGATGAAATTGAATTGTTTATTATGTAATCATACAAAATAAGTTATATAAGATGGACATGCATATTGTGTAATTGTGTATATTGAATACTTGAATTGTTAGTTTTTGACTTATTGGTGAATTTTGTTTGGATGAAATTGAATTGTGTATGATGTAATCATACAAATGAGTTATATTATATAAGATGGACATGGGTATTGTGTAATTGTGTATGTTAAATACATGAATTGTTGGTTTTAACTTATTAGTGAATTGTATTGGATGAAATTGAATTGTTTATTATGTAATCATACAAAATAAGTTATATAAGATGGACATGCATATTGTGTAATTGTGTATATTGAATACTTGAATTGTTAGTTTTTGACTTATTGGTGAATTTTGTTTGGATGAAATTGAATTGTGTATGATGTAATCATACAAAATGAGTTATACTATATAAGATGTATATGTGTATTGTGTATTGTGTAACTGTGTTAGTTTAGACTTTGAGTTAAATAATATATATTTGTGATAGTAGTTGATAATAAAATTATGTTTTCTTTATTTTGATATATGTCTTCATTTATTTTTACAGATAAATTTAAGAAAGTTCAAGTACTCTTGATTATTCAACTGCTTTAGGAAGATAAAATGATCCAATTCATGATGTGTTGATATCTGATATAAAGAACCATATTATTTGCTTATTTTGTAACAAGCATTTAAAAGGTGGAGGAATCACTAGATTAAAGAAGCATTTAGTTGAGATTAAAGGAGATGTGGAACCATGTAAAAAAAAGTGAGTCATGATATGATGTGGCAAATGAAAAATTTGTTTGAAGAGTATCATAACAAGAAAGACTAATGGAAGAGGTTGAATTATAAAATTGGTAGTGGAATTTCGTTTACTAATGTTCATGATGATAGTAGAAATATTGAAGGTGGTAGTGTTCCTTCCTAGTAAGAAGTGAATGTTACTTCTAGACCTGACGTTAGGAAAAGAGGAAGGTAGGTTTCAAATTTTTTTGCACCATGAACAACTCCTAAAGTTTAACCTTCAATTCTTAATGTCATGCAATCAAGAGAAGTGGCTCACAATGTAAATATGACAATAGCTAGATGGTGGTATGATTCAAGTATAGCAATTAATGCTTTCCAATCTTATTGTTATTAGCTTATGATGGACGTTATAGTCTCTTACAGTTCGAGATACAAAGCTTCTTCTATTGATGATTACAGAGAGAAACTTTGAAGTAGCTTAGTTTATGAAATTAAAAGTTGTTTGGAAGAAAGAATAATGGATTAGGTTACTTATAGGTGTTCAATCATATGTGATGGTTGGAAAAATATGATATATGAGTCTATTATTAATTTTTTGGTTTATTTTATAAAGGGCTCAATGTTTTTGAAGTCTATTGATGTATCTGACCTTGTTGGAAATATTGATACTTTATTTGAAATATTCGATGAAGTTATGAATGAAGGAGGGCAAGAAAATATTGTTTAGTTCATTACTAACAATAATTCCACTTATAAAGCATCGGGAAGAAGATTACAAAGCAAGTATAATTTTATTTTTGAACTCCTTATGCTGCACATTGCATTGGCTTAAAGCTAGAAAATATATGGGATGCTAGGTATCTTCTTATTACTGATGAGACTATGTAAAAAGCCAAAAAAGTAACTAAGTTCATCTATAATAATACATGGGTCT
The DNA here is from genome assembly GCA_025531925.1 of Erythroxylum plowmanianum. Classification (NCBI taxonomy): domain Eukaryota; kingdom Viridiplantae; phylum Streptophyta; class Magnoliopsida; order Malpighiales; family Erythroxylaceae; genus Erythroxylum; species Erythroxylum plowmanianum. Next base: position 26,744,738 of record JANVCQ010000232.1, on the reverse strand, counting down.
TGAATTTAATAAGAACATATTTTACCTATAGTAGGAATTTGTTTTGGCCTATTGTTACAAGATTTGCAACAAATTTCTTATCAATTCAATGTTATATTACAATGAAGAAGCAGTTGATACAGATATTTACAAGTAATAAGTGAGCTGCATCTCAACATGTTAGGTCTAATATTAGATTGGATGTTTTCAAAATTATACTTGAAGATATTAAATTTTGGTCCTAGTGCCAATATGCCATCCCAGTTTGTGAGCCTTTGGTGAGTGTACTTCATTTGGTTGATAGTGATGAAAAGATAACAATGGTTTTTTATGTCATAGAGAGGGCGAAGGAAGCAATCAAGGTAAATATGAAAAATAGGTTTTCTTTGTACATGCCTTATCTTATAGTAATCAATGACAGATAGGAAAGAAAACTTTACATTTCGTTGCTTACAGCTGGGACATTTTTGAATCCTAATGTCTATTTTAGGCTAGGTTTTACCAAAAAAAACTAAAGTTAATAGAGAAATGTTATTAACTATTACAACAGTTGTTCCCTATGAGATGATGCGAGATCTCCTATGCTTACAAATGGAGATTTACAAGCAGTCTTCTTGGGATTTTGGGATGCCAATTGTTATTTGAAAAAGAGTAAAACATAATCCAAGTATATATTTTTCACTTTTTTTACATGTTGAAAATTAATTATCACTTTATTTTGTTTATAGCACTACTTTTATTATCTTACAACTTACGGTTTCTTGATGGGACCAATTCGAAAATGGTGTTTCAGAATTGCAAAAGGTTTTTAATTCGAATTCTAAGTTAACATATGAGTGCAACAGGCTATGAAAAGAATTGAAACACATTTGAATTCATCTATTCCAAGAAAACAAATAGATTGGAGCACAAAAGATTGAATAACTTGTTCTTAATTTGATACAATTTAAAGCTTCAGGAAAAGTATGATATTATCATTACTGAGTTAGATATAATTTTTTATAATTTTATTTTATTGTTTACTAGGGCTCTTAACAAAATAAGTAGTTAAGTAGATCCAATTTACATTGATAGTATCAATCTTTTGGATGATTGAGTTTATGAGAAATCATGTTTGATAGATGATAATAACTTAGAAGATCATCTTAGATAGGAAAGCATTGACATGTAATTTGGTGCAAAGAATTTGAATGATGATGATGGTGAGGCTCCTCTCAGATGAGGATTTTGTACCAAATGAGAATTGGAGTTAATGCAATTATAGCGAGTATTTCCTCGTAGTCGATTGAATAAAATTCCAATTTTTGTTTATTTTCTTCTTTTAATTTTACTTATATTTGATGTATATGATAAATTCTTTATATGAAATGTAATTGTAAATATTTTTATTTCAGGTTTCAATTCTAGTTGGTTGTTTCCTCTTTATGAATTCTTGTTATAAATTGTTAGCTAGAGAGTTAAGGATATTTATTATTATTTTTATTTGATGTTTTGATGTAATTATTATTTATTATACGATAAAATTGTAATATTATAAAGACTTCATATTGTTCTTAATTTTATATTTATATGATAAATGATGCCTACCATCATATTTACAGTATGATCAAAACAACTCCCTAAGTAAGGCAATATATCTTCCTGGAAGATAGACTACCAAAAGAACCACTAAAGACATTGTTTATACTTCATGTCCATGAAAAGAGTGGGCTGAACATTGTATGGCAAGATACGGTGCTTTGTAAACACCCTATTATTGGTATTTGAGATTTTTCATTCTCTTTCTTAGTGACTTTAATTTTGTGTTTTAGACAGCAAAAAAAATCTCCTGGAATGTCGGGCACTTGCGCTGCAACTGATGGGGAATTACTATCCTCTGTTGCCAAATCTGAATTGCTTTCCCGAGGGTAAACTATTATCACATAAGCAAAAGAATTACAATTCAATGTCAAGATGTGCTATATCCCATGAGGTTATGCAATTTGAGAGAGATAACCATAGTCTCCTAACTTGCCACATAGTTATCACTGGAGTTTATCATTGTTGTCTACTCTTCAGATTCTAGCCTAGCCTTATAGGTCTCATTTTGCCGAATAGTTGCTACTAGAGTCAACATATTGGCCCAATCCATCTGGCATTGCTACAAATATTGTAAGTTGAAGTGTTCTATGCCAATATCTAGACGCTCCATATTGTCTGCGTTAGAGTTGTTTATAACTATCTGTTTTGGCACTGCATCGGTAATCTCAATCTATTGAGTAACCTCCAGGCCCTCTCAATTCCTAGTTCCTCATTGATTTGTATTTAGTATGAACTTTTGCAATTAACTAGCCCTTTCTCATTCTTTGCAGAAACTCTAGCTTTCTTAATTTGCATTACATCAACAATACTAGCATACTCTACCAACTTCAAACTCAGTGTGGAAATTAAATGATCTATTGTTTGTTCCTTTTCTGAACTAGGATAAACTTTATTGTGGCTATCAACCACTTCAAGATGCTCCTGGTGTTCCTTACGGTTGAAGGAATCTAGGTAGGCTGCTCAGGAACCTTCCACTGAACTCCAGTACCAACTTCAACTTCGACTGTGCACTGTTCAATCCCCATTAACTCCTCTTGCCAACCTGTTTTATACCTCTTCCCAGTTGGAACCCATTTCTTGCCACGATTGTGTGGTTTCCAAGGGTAGGATAGTTGTATTTCTACTTTTACCCTCTCCCCAGATTCATTAAGGTGCATAGTTAGAAGACAATCTGGTATCTTTTCGACTCACTTCTATACATATTTTTGCATATCCTATCCTATCCATATTTGATGTCTATGCATCCATACCCAACGATTTACCCGAGAAACTAACAAGGAAACTTAACCTTTGCACAGTCCACAAATCAAGCAATAGGTTATGAAAATTACTCAAAATGGAAAAACTTCAACACATTCCCTATTAAATGCAATCCCTAGCTTCCACTTCTATAAGAACACGGGTTGTCCCCTAATATATCGAGGACCCATTCCAATAATTTCATCCAGATGACCATTTGAAACAAATTTGAAAATAATCGTGCCATAATATATGGGTAGAGTTTTCTCCAAACGTTGTCTACTTCACCGTGCACTATGTAACATCCCATCTCTGATGGGAAGGGTATTCTGGTAAATTGGGACGGGTTAGGAGTATTAAATTATATCGCGGCATGAACATACATTATACAGCCTCTATAAATGGTG
>JANVCQ010000232.1:26719851-26734658 GCA_025531925.1 Erythroxylum plowmanianum | reverse complement strand
AAGTGATGATATCACTATAAACTCTTTATTTGAGTGAATGTTCCTTGATACATGTTTCAATTAATAATTCCAACATGTAGACACTAAATTAATACTTTGTAAAAATCCATTCCTATCATATCAAGAATTATAATGAAACACATATAAGTTTACCACTTATTAAAATTGTAGTTCATAATAATCGATTGCTTAAGTTGTTTGTTTTAAGATTAAAGTAACTGCCGCCTTTATTCTTGAAAACATACTTGATTTCAGATTCATTTAATTGTGTCATTATCGATAGTCAACTACTATCATGATATGAAACTCATCATCCCCTTGAAGTAAACTCCTTTACTTTCACGGAGATAAATCGCAACACTACAGTCTAAACCATAATCAAGGAACCAACTAGATTATTCAACTGTGAATCCATTAATTTAGATTATAATAATATACATATTTCCCATACATCTCTATGTATATGTATATTACTTACAAAAGAATCTTGGTACCTTGTGACTAGATATATAATGCTCATTAAAACCAAACTCTTTTATTTTATTAATAATAAATATTTCCACTACAAAACTATAACTGAATAAGATTGAGGTACATGTAAATACACTTACTTTCCAGGGCACTATATTTACATAACTCTAGCAGAAGTAGGTCTTTCTTTCCTTGTAGAAGAGGATTTCTTTTCCAAGTAGAAGCAGACCTTTCTTTCCTTATAGAATTAGGGTCTTTTAGAAGCTTCCCTCCATGTTGGACATGTTTCCTAAGGCTTAAGTGGTGGTCCACAAGTGCTTTCATGTAGGCACCATGTGTCCTAAGATGTTGACGTGGTAGGGGACGTGGTAAGCTAACCAAACGCCAAGTGTCATCTACGTGTACCAATCAGGTGCTGCTAGCTCATCAATTCTTTTAAAAAGTAGGGATCTTCATTTCTCCCAATTTATATGTCCCCTGACCATCTGGATTGTTCCTGGATCCATTTCTCGCAGTGGTGAAGAACAATCTTCCGAAATGTGGAAATCCTAGTTGATGTAGGATTCCTTATCTGAGTAGGATTCCTAATCCTTTTGGGATTAGGATTTCACCATCTCTTGCCAAGTTTAGCTCCCAATTCTCGTTTTGCTAAATTCTCTCCAAAATAGGATATCCTAGTTGCATTAGGATTTGGGGAATCCTAATCTTAATAATATTAGGATTTCTACAACTTTGGTCACCTTGGGGTATTTTAGCCTCCTCATTCTGAAAATGACATCCAAAAGTCCTAAGTCTCCCTCTTTAGTATAACTTTCTTCACTTGATGCCTAAAACACTTGAAATGATAAAACCAATATAATTCACTTGATTTAGACATCAAATGTGAATAAAAACTAAATGTAAGAGTATAAAAAGATAAGAAAATATGAGTGCATCATGGAGGAACATTTTAAGATAGTGGGTTATCAGACTAAAAAATCAAGAAATCAAGTGATCCCATTAGTTAAAGTACTTTGGAGGAATCATTCTATAGAAGAAGCCATATGGGACCCAGAGGAAAACATAAGGAAACAATACTCCCATCTGTTTGATCAATCAAGTAAGAATTTCAAGGACAAAATTTATTAAGGGGGAGAATTGTAATAGCCCATTTTTCATATTGAGGATTGATCCCTAGATTGTTGCACATGGCCATATCATTGAGAATTCATTAATTTTATTTCATTCACATGCATATCATTAGCATACAAACATAGATTATGAATTAGTACAAATTGCAAAAGATAATATAAACACTCAATTGACATATTCCAGGGTATAAAGGGTTTTAAATGATCATGATGTGAATTGTGTAATGTCTATGTCTTGAATTTTGGTTTGATTGATTACAAGTAGTAAGCTTGGAATTTATTGTTTCAATTGGAAAATTGATGAACTAAAACGTACATTTGGTCTAGGAAAAGTGTCAAATGGTAAGACAAGTGGACACATGAAAAATTAGGATCACTAAGCTTATAATTGAGTGACATTTGGAATAGCTAATTAATTGACAAATGGTATTAATCATTGACTGACAAATGGCCTAGCATTATTGTGACATTTGGTAGCATATGGGATGGGACAAATGGAGTGCATGCATAAATAACATACGTCATTGAAACATGATGACACCTTGCACCTAGTTGAATTAAACTAATGTTTCTACTGGAATATTCACCATCTTCACTCTTCCTGTCCACCAAAACACTCATCGTTCCATAGCTCTGGAGTTTTTCTTCAACTATGTTCAATTGCAACTCAAAATTTTTTAAGTTTCTACACCAAAAAAGATATATGTTGTCGTCTTCTATTCTATTATCGTCTTATTATTAAACCAACCTACTTCCATCTTATATTTGGATGATTTTGCATTCTCAGAGAGCTAAGTTAGTTTGATCATTGAGGTGGAAATTTAAGGTAGAAAAGTAAGTAAAAGATTGATCTTATGTCAGGTTATGATGATTCAATTAGGATGAATTAGATATGATGTTGATGATGAAGTGTGCTAGAAATTTCTGCATGAACTTGGATACCTTTCTGTTGTGTTCTTAATGTATAAAATTGTAGGTTATAGATTATTTTATGGGTGAATTAGAATAGGATTTGAGGTATAATGAAGGTCAATTTATGTTAAAGAATGGTGCTAATATAGTGATCTTGAAATGGGAAAGAAATAGGACTACATGTATGATTAAATGAATGATAGTTTTTATTTTGTTTTGATTCATGAAAGATAACAGTTATGAGTTACCAAAAGAATAATTTTGAGTTAGAATTGGAGACGAGATTGGTGAGAAAGATATACTTGAGGCATAATTTAGGGACTATTATAAAGGTGTTTTAAAATTATAATGAAGGTGTTTGAATCTAGAAAATGGGCAATCCACAATTGTGGCACTCATTCCACGACGGTGGGTAGATACAATAGCTTCTATCACAATCGTGGGAAGGGAACCCATTATTGTGGCCAAGGTGTTGACATGGTAAATTATGTTTTGTGCAATTTTTGAACCACATAAGGACAAGACACTTTACATTAGTGTATTTAAACTTAAATGAGGCTTAAAAATGAACCTAGATTGATATTGGATTAAGTAGTTAAGGGTTTGATAAGTTTAGGTTGTTAATTGATGTTAAAACTTAAGGAATGGATTGTTTCGATATCATTGTATATGAATTTGGGAAGTATGAGTATTTAATGGCATAGGATGTTCTTATGAATGCAAATATGCTTCAAAGAATATGAACAATGTGAACTAGGTATAAATGAATGAGAATTGGGAAATTGTGTGAATATAAAGCATTAAAAAAGAGGGATTGGTGAATGAACGAGTGGTGACTTTGTAATCAAACTTATTTAAGGCATAACCAAACTGCAAACAAGTTATATGCAAGCTATAGTGTTTGAATGATCAAGACTTGTGATTAAGGATACATACTTGAGAAAAGTCAATTTAGCATGCATTGAACAAAACACATATTATAACACACCACTACCATAGTGCATATGCCTGAACATCCACAGATTATCTGAGAATATACCCTATAGGAATGGCATGTTAGAGCAATCACATTCACTTGTTAAGGAATCATACATAACGCAAGTATTTAAGAAGATCAAAACTTCCCATTTTATTCATAAACAAACATATACATTGTAGCATTACAGTACATAATCCACATATATATACATTACCAACAACATCTAAGAATTTGCTACTCTTTACAAGACATTCTACATGAAGGGGGGTGTTAAACCAAAATATCATATCTAGACTCTTTAGTGTTAGCTGACTGACCTCTAAGTAATTCTTGCTCCGAATTACAAATACTAGATTTCTACTTGATCTACTTAGGCCTTATAACTCCTTTAAACCTTAAAAATAACATTGCAATTTTAATGAGTTTGCAAACTCAATAAGTGAACCATCATTGATGTGCTCTCTCATATCAGCACTCAATAACACATATATATTCCCGTTTAGCAATTATGTCATATAAATGAATAATTCACATCGCATCACTTTCTTCATTGATTTCAACCATTTAATATTTCATCTCAATTCAATGAGCATGTTAATTCAATTACTTAATATGGTATATCCATTCAATCATTTAATAAATAAGGATGTATATGCAAATGCACATGTGACTCACTTCATTTTTACTTTTTATGACCAAGCACGTATTTAACTATCCTGTATCTAATGCAGATATCGGGCTCATTTTGTATAATCTCCCATATCTATTATAGATACTGGGCTTATTAATAACTAAGCTTGCAGCTCTTTGTGCACATTTATGAGCTTTAAGTTCTTTTTCACTAAGGTCACTCCGGTCACAACTCCTTTATCTGTTCATGCATTTCAATGTAATGAGATGCAACAATTCACATATGATACATTCATTATTTCACATTCGATATATTCCAATCATATATCACATTCTTTAGATCTAAGTTTGACATTCAACATTCAGTTGAGAACGCATATTTCCATATTAACATACATTTACGAAACAATTCCAATACATTCCCAAATATTAATCTCCTCAAACAACTAATGGTCCAAAATTATCATAATCACATAAGTAGCAAATCAATAACTGAATTTTGAACCAAGCAACTAGATTATGGTGAGAGAAAATGTAGGATGACTCACAGTTTACTATAGATTAGCTATTGCCTTGATGATCTGGCAATGTCTTCATGTTATCGGTCAATTTGTGCTTCTATATCATACAATACACACATATTTACGCATTACTAACTTATTTAATCAAATAAGTGATCAATCTTACACAGATATATGTGTTATGTTCAATGTATGCTCAATTGACTATCCCGAGTATGTATCCTTATACACAAATCTTACCCACTCATTCATCTTGAACTATAACGTCAGTTAAGAACCTAAACTCGTCAAAAACTTAATCAATTGACTCAACATCAAACTAAGCTCATTTTAAGCATTAGTCAAGTCTAAAAGTATTAATGTATACTATTTTATCTTTATATGACTCAACGAGAACACAAAACACAAAACACAAACTGTCATTTATGCCAAGCATTTCTGCGATCATGGGAAGAAAACATACAATTACAACGATCATGGGATATATGATCTGAGGCCCACCTTCCTTTTTCTTCAATTTTTCTTCCAAACTCTAACTCCTTCATGATAATTCTTCAACTATACCTCACTTATAGTTCAAGGATACTTCAATTTCTCATCATTTTATCTCAAAATCTAACCCAAAATCATTCAATTGACAATTCATAAACAATTTATCTCTTAGGCATCATCAATCAAACAAATTCTTTCATTTACTATCTTACATGTTACACCCTAGTTCTTTTCCATTCCAAGAATAATACATTAGCATCTTTCTTTAGCATAAATTCACCTTCAACATACCTTTAATCTCAACCTAATTCATTCTTAAAAAAAATCTATAACCTAAGGTTTCCATACATCAAAACAAAACTAATTCATTCATCACATTTGAAGCACATTTGATCATCAACCTTACACACAATTCATCCTTAACCAATCTTTATGGATGTTATGTTCACATATAACTCAATAAGGTAATCAAATACTTACTCTTTTTTTCTCGAGATTTCCTAAATCAATAAGCTAAGTAAGTCTCCTAAGCATTAAACATACATGAAGAACGATATGGGATTAAGGGTTTCAATTTACAAGATAAGGGTTATGAAATTTTTGCAAAACTTTAAAGGTATTAGGGATTGTGTAAAATTTTTATAGGTGAGAGGAAAGAAAAAGAAAACATAAGACCAAAACTTAAAAGAAGGTGGTCTTGCAAGTGTGAGAGACATGAGTGAGGTGTGTGGTGAAGAAAATGCACATATGTCATGCCAAGTGTTAAGGTAAGAGTAATGTTATGTGTTTTTCTCTTTCACTCATAATTTTCACTCCCTTGTTAGTCCATTCATCATTTAATCTCTAGAACATATGTGACTCAACTATAACTCCATTTGTCACTCTTTTACTCAAGCTAGTTGTCACTCTATTATTGATGTCACATGTCACCATCTTATAGGCTCATTCAACCTAAATTCCCATTTATTATTTTGTCTTGCCCTTTTAACTTTTTTATTATACTAAATGCACATATCACTTTATCAATCACTTAATTAGAACAATAAATTCCCAATTCACTAATTATAATTCATCAAACAAAATTCAAGACATAATCAACACACAAGCACGTCATAATCATTTAAGATCTTTCATACCCTAGGATATGTCAAATGAGTATATGCAAATGTGACATGTGGCATACCAAGTATCAAGCTAAGAGTCATGCTATGTGTTTTTCTCCTACACTCACAATTGTCACTTCCTTATCAGTCCATTTGTCATTTAGTCTCTAGACCATATGTCACTCAACTATACCTCCATTTGTCACTAGTTTATTCAACCCACATATCACCCTATTATTGATGCCACATGTCACCATCTTTTAGGCTCATTTAACCTAAATTCCCATGTATCATTTTATCTTACCCTTTTAACACTTTTCTTAAACTACATGCATATATCACTTTATCAATCACTCAATTAGAACAATAGATTCCCAATTCAATAATTATAATTCATCAAACAAAATTGAAGGAATAATCAACATATAAGCACGTTATAGTCATTTAAGATCTTTTATACCCTGGGATATATCAGTGACTGCATGTACTATTTTTACAATGTCTGTAAATCATGATTCATATGTATATGAAAATTTTATGTATGCAAAAGAAATATACTTCATGAATTCTCATATGATGACTCAATGTAACAGTTAAATTCCTATGTAGAAGAATGGGCTACTCTAATTCTCCCCTTAAGAAATTTTGTCGTTGAAATTCTTACCTGATCGATCAAACAAACAGGGATGCTATTTTTTTATTTTCTCTTCAGTCTCCCATGTAGCTTCTTCTCTCGAATGATTCCTCCTAAGAACTTTAACCAATGGGATTACTTGGTTTCTCAATTGTTTAGTTCGATATCCCACTATCTTAACTGGTTCTTTTACATAACTCAAATTACTTGAAATCTTTACTTATTGTACATGTATCACATGGGTCAACTATGATGGATATCTTCTAAGCATACTAACATGGAACACATTGTGAATTTGAGCCATCTCTGTCGGTTGTGCTAATATGTATGCCAATGGTTCAACTCTCTCTATGATCTCATACAGACCAATGTACCTAGGGCTCAACTTACCCTTTTTACCGAACCTTAGCACTCCTTGCCAAGGTGATACCCTTAATATGTATCCCACTATTAATAGTAATGTCCTGTCACTCTATCCATATGTCTGAGGATGAAATGTTGTATTGAAGTTTAGTTTTGTACTCAAAGCTATCTATAAACTATCCCAAAATTTGGAAGTGAATATGGGATCCCAATCAGACATGGATAATGGAACACCATGCAACCTCACTATCTCATTAACACACCTCTGGGCCAATTGATCCAGTGTATCATTCTCTCGCACAGGTAAGAAATGGGCCAATTTCGTCAATCTATCAACAATGACCCATATGACATCATGTTGTCTTAAAGTTCTTGGCAAACTCATAATGAAATTTATAGTGATTCTCTCCCATTTCCATTTCAGAATTGGTAATGATTGTAACTTTCCAGCCAGAGCTTGATGCTCAGCTTTAATCTATTGACAAGTTAAACACTTAACAACGTACTCCTCTACTTGCTTCTTCATCCCTGGCCACCAAAAATATTGTTTCAGTGTATTGTACATCTTAATAGTACCAGGATGCATAACATAAGCTACTAAGTGAGCTTCCTCTAAAATCTGTCTCCTCAAATCATTAATATCAGGTACAAACGATCTTTGTTTCAACCTCAATGTATTGTTTCTCAATTCAAACTCAAATTTGAATCTTGTCTTAACTTCTCAATAAGCTTCTCAAATTTTTGGATCTTTACTTTGGGCTTTTCTAATCCTTTCATGTAATATCTGTCTAAGCTTCAGTGTAGCTAACAATGTTTCATTTTATCCCAAATTTAACTCAGCATTTAGTACTCTCAATTGTACTAGGCATGGTAAACTCAAAATTTGAATCTATGCCATAGATTTTCTACTCAATGCATCAACCATTAGCTTTACTAGGGTTATACTCAATCGTACAATCATTATTGGCCCTCAAAATTTCTCTTATTATTTTTATTAAGTCTTACATGACTTAGATAAATTTTGAGGTCTTGATAGATTAATTTTTGGAGTTAATTATTACGTAAATGTTTGTAGGATTTTATTATATAGGTTGGTTGAATTAAATCAGTAAGAGTGTAGTGTATGAAGCGCATTTTTGGTAGTTCACTTAAGGATAAAGAGCCATAAGGCATGAAGGAAGGGCAAAATGGACATTTTAGACTCATTAAGGGTACAAGTGGAAGAGGAGATGTTTGTTTTGCATTTAAAGAAGAGAAGAACATGAGTGAGAGAGGATCAGAGAGAAAATACAAAGAGAAGAGGAGAAAGGAGAGAAAAGAAGAGAAAACAAGCTAGGCTTCATCTTTTCTAAGCTTTTTAGAGAGATTTTGAGGTTGTTCAAGAAGAGAAAAAGAAAGAGAAAGAGAAGAGATTTCTTTAAAGCTAAGAAAATCATCATTTTGTGAAGATTCAAAATAAGGTCTTACTTAATTTTTTGGACTTTTGGAAAGGTTTTAGTTCTTAAAGTTTGGGAAATGCATGGGTTTAATTATTCTATAATCAATTTTAGTGAATATGCTTTATGGGTCTCCAATTTGTAACCCTATTGAATGTGAAATTTTACCATTGATGAAGGAAATCAAGAAAGACAAAAGAAGCAAGAGGAGAGGTATCTTTTGGCAAGTATTAAGCAAGGAAATTCAAGGTGGGTTCCATATTTTATAATTGAGTAATGAGCCATGACTATGTTTTCAAAATCAAGAGAATTACATGATTTCAATTGTTTTATAAATGTTGCATGATTGCCATTTGAATGATTTGAGATATCTTTATATGTTTGGTATATGAAGTTTGTTGATGAATTGCAAAATGAAGATGGAAATGTATTGAAACATTTTATGTTATACCTTGAAAAGTGTCATGGCATTTTGTATAAACGAAAAGAAGAAAAAGCATTAAAGCATGAGCATATGATGAAATGATTTGAGCATGAATATGTGCTTTTGTTTGGTCGAGAGTGAAACCATTTCATTCATCACGTGCACGTTGACAAGGGCCTTCTCCCAGCTACTCGTTTGTGGTATATGAGCTCCGAAAAAAATGGACTCATTTCATTCATAGTGTAAACTTTTGTTTCTCCATTTCGTTCCATGAACCCTCGAGCCATTTGTTTGTGCATTACATCTTTGAATTGACAAGAATGGTGCATAATTGAGTGTTATGCTTTAATGGTTAAATGTATATGTTATGTTTATGTGATGATGTTTTAATTATGAGTTTTGAGCTATAATTGTGAATTTGGTTGAGAATTTTAGAACTATGCATTTCATGAATTCAATATGAATTTTCTACGATAAATGAACATTTTAATGATTTTGCTTATTCTTCATTATAAACTTGTTACCCATGAGCTTTTAAGCTCACCCCCACTCTCCTTCCCATATTCAGGTGATGAGCAAGTGATCGAGTGAAAGAGAGTCAAGGCATCATTCTGAGTAGGCATATTTTTATATTTTAAGCTAGATTTTGTAAACACAAGGCTTTAGTCACATTTCAAGTATTATTTGTTAAAGTATCTTTTGTATTTTGAGATTTTGCAACATGATGTATTGTGTCTCATAATGCACATTGAAGCTTTGTAAAACTCTTATCTTTTGATGATAATGAAATGTGATTGCGTTTTTAGCTCATGACTCTTAAAGTTTGTACATTGCATTTTCAAGCTTTCATAGGGGTAAGGATTGGTGTTCTAACTTCTAGGGAAAAACTATATTGATCTAGGTTGAATTATAAAATGTTTTCTTCTTGGATTTTAGATTATCTTTCTAGTTTTCCAATGATATAAATTATCAAATTTTTGGATATTGGAATTGAGAGATATGATCATTATAAGTTAGTAATACTACACAAGATGTATATGGGACAACTATAGTAAATGATGAGAATTAATTGTATGTGATGAATCTATTGAGTTGAGATTTAAGAGTCTAATGAAACAAAGTTGGTATTTGAATTGTTATAAAGTGATATTGCACTAGAAGAGTTGAAATTGGGGAGATTATGAGTGAACATGATGTTAGAATGTATGTAGGAACCATTGGAGATGCTTTGGAGGGAGTTTTGTCTCACCCATGTCCATTAAACGAACTTTAATGGACCTTCTCAGGCCTGAAAATGTCCCCAGCTCAGTCCATGTCCATTAAATGAACCTTCACGGGGTTGGAAAACACTTTAGATCTCGTGTATGTCCATTAGGTGGAGGTGTATGTCTGTTTAACAGACATACACTATGCACTTTTAGGAATTTACGATTTTGACCCTCTAGATGACAAAATCTCTCTTAAGGGCCTTCATAAAAGTTATAGATCTTTAAGTCCTCTTCAAAACAATCATAGAATAACCTTAATCTGACTTCTCTAGTGAGAGTTATGCCTATTGTCCCAAAATAGGTACAATATGATTGAGGACATAATCATGATTGATTCTTTTGGTCACAACTTCATTATCCGACCTCCAATTGAAGTCATTCTTAAACCAATAGATTCCTAAAACATTTTTCTAACTTTCCATAAAAATTAGTAGCCTTTGGTGTTGATTTGAAAATGAATTATGGAAAGAAAGTGAGGGAATCGATTGGAGGAGCATGATTTGGTTATGAACATAATTTGGTTTTTTAATCATATCTTGATCTATATTGATCAAATAGGAAACTTTTGGAATGTTATAAGAATGAAGATGAACTAGTGTTGGATAAAGAGATTCCATGGAAATAACCCTATAGGATAATATGCTCACATTTTATAAATTTTGAATAGTTAGGCTTTAGAAACGGGGTCCAACAATCATAGTCTTTTAGTAGCTTAATCCATCTTCTTTATGTTATATTTAGCTCTTTCTGACTCAATAAATATTTTAAACTTTTGTGATCTGTGAATATCTGAAATGTCTCACCATACATATAATGTCTCCAAATCTTTAAAACAAATACCACTATAGTAAGTTCCAAATCATGAACTGGATAGTTGAATTCATGAGGTCTCAACTGTCTCGATGTATATGCAATTACTCTAACATACTACATCAAAACACACCTTAATCCCTGATGTGAAGCATCACTATATACTATATATCCTGCTGCTCTAGATGGAATAGTTAACACTGGTGTTGTAGTCAACTAGTGTTTCAACTTCTCAAAACTCCCCTGACATTCATCAGCCTATTGGAAAATCACATTATGCTTCAAAAGCTTTGTCAAAGGGGCTAAGATTAAAGAAAACCCCTCGATAAAACTTCTACAATAACCAGCTAATCTGAGGAAACTCCGAATGTCATAAACATTTCTCAGGGCTTCCCACTTCATCACTGATTCAATTTTCTTTGGGTCTGCCTATATGCCTTGTCCAGACACTATGTGACCCAATAATACTACTTCTTCGAGCCAAAATTAACACTTGTTGAACTTAGCATACAATTGCTTCTCCCTCATAATCTATATAACCAACCTTAGATACTTATAATGTTCCTCTCTACTCTTTGAATACACTAAAATATCATCAATAAATACGATCACAAAGTAATATAGGTTAAGATGGAATACCTTATTCATTAATGCCATAAAAGTTATTGGAGAATTTATCAATCCAAAAGGCATCCCCAAAAACTCAAAATGCCCATATCTAGTCCTGAACGCACTCTTTAGTACATCAGCCTCTGCTATGTTCATCTAGTAATATCCTGACCTCGTATCTAGTTTAGTGAACACTTGAGCTCCCTGCTGTAACTGATCAAATAAATCATGAATTCTTGGTAAAGGATACTATTTTTTTACTGTAACCCTATTCAACTTCCTATAATCAATACATAGCCTTAAACTCCCATCCTTCTTTTTCACAAATAGAATTGGAGCTTCATAAGGTGACACACTAGGTCTAATGAAACCCTTATCCAACAACTCCTGTAACTAAGTCTTGAGTTCTTTAAGTTCTACAGGTGCCATCCTATATGGAGGAATCAATATAGGAGCGGTAGCTGGAACTAGATCGATAGTATACCCTGTCTCCCTATCTGTGGATAGTCCCAGTAATTCAATAGGAAACACATCCAGAAATTCCCTACTAACGGCAATATCCTGAATTGTCTGCTCAATTCAAGTATCAGTCACATAGGCTAAGTACGCCTCACATCCACTTCGGATCAATCTTAAGGCATTTATCGAAGAAATCAACCCAGCTAGCACTGTTTGACTAACACCTTGAATATTACTATCAGTTAATTAGGAGATTCAATAATTACCTCCTTAGTGTAGCAGTTCATGGTAGCCCTATATGTCGTGAGCTAGTTTATACCTATAATAAGGTCTATTTCTCTTAACTTCATACTATTAGGTGAACTTTTAACTCAGCCTAATCAACTTGAATAATACACCTTTTACAAATCCCCCTGATTGTGGTAGTACTACCTACTAGAGTACTCATCTCTAATATATATTTCAATATCACTTTTTCACAACTCAATTTATATGTCAGATGAGGAGTGATAAAAGATTGTGTTAATCCTGGATCTAATAATGTGTATGCCTCAAAATTAAAGACATATAACATACCTGCTATAACATCTGGAGAGTCCTGAGCCTCCTATCTAGGATGGCATAGATCCTAGCCTGGGACTGTGGCTAGTCACTCCGCATCTCATTCCTAGCACTAAGACCAGTAGAACTTACTCTACCTCTACCTCTACCCCTCTATCCTACTTTACTCATTCTACTCTACTGAACATTCACTTCGATCAGTAATCCTCTTGTCACTCCAGACTGAGCTCCTACAACGACAAGAAAAATCTTTAATTTGATGCTCAAAAGATAAATAATGCAGGTAAACTCTCGATATCTTGCAGTGTATCCCACTAAGACTTTTCCCATAATGTTCACAACTAGGGTTTTATTATGTATGTCTGCCATATGACTGTCCTCCTAAAGCTAGTCCTCCACCACCAGAATAAACAAAACCACCTCTCATCCTAAACCCTAACTATCTTGATCTCTACTGTGATCATGATAGTCTACTCTAGCGTTTGCTAAACCTTTTTCCAGAATTAGCTTGAAATTCATAAGCGTCTTCATTATGAACCCCTGCCTATACTCTTTTTGCTCATTTTTTAATAATGACTCACTTCTGATCGAAGTAGCTCTCAACTCAATGAAGTTGCTTAAATTAGTAATTGCTAGCCTCATCCTAATCCCCATGTTCAACCCATCTTCAAACTACCTAAACTTATCATTTTTCAATCGGGACCATAGCCATAGCATACCCTAACAACTCATTAAACTGCACTTTGTACTTAGCTACAGTGAGACTTCCATATTTCAAATATAAGAACTCCATCTTTCTGTCTAAGTAAATATTTGTCATGTAATTTTCTTTAAAGACCCTCAAAATGTCTTCCAATGTCAGTTTGCAGGGTCAAACCGAGTTACCAGGAATAGTCTTCCACCATTGGTAGGCTGGAGCCCAAAGTAGTGAGATTGCATAGTCAAACCTTTTGTCAGATTCATAATCCATCTGGTTAAATATCCTCACTATCCTCTCTAACCAACCTTCTGAATTAGCAGGGTCAGTACTTCCATAGAGGTCTATAACCCCCTACTTCATGAGTTTGTCATACCTCTTTTCTCTCCTCTTAGGTACTCTCTGAGCATTGGCTCAGATTGGAGCATAGGAGACTCTCAGTTAACTCCTATTGACTCAAGGTCAGCTAACTCGACGACTTGATCCCCTATGGTAAATGACATATAACAGACAATAATTACGATCAATATATGAATTTCTCACCAGATATCATATTAAATGACTCGTATATGTCCCTAGAGATACCAAACCATGCTTTGATACCAAAGTTTGTAACACACCACTACCATAGTGCATATGCCCAAACATCCATAGATTATCTGAGAATATACCCTATGGGAATGGCATGTCAGAGTAATCATATTCACCTGTTAAGGAATTATACATAACATAAGTATTTTAAAAGATCAAAACTTTCTATTTTATTTATAAACATGCATATATATTGTAGCATTGCAGTACATAATCCACATATATATACATTACCAACAATATCTAAGAGTTTGCTACTCTTTACGAGATGTTCTACATAAAGTGGGATGTTAAACCACAATATCCTATCTAGCCTCTTTCGTGTCTGCTAACCGACCTTTGAGTCATTTTTGCTCCAAAACACAAATACTAGATTTCTACCTGATCTGCTTAAGAGTGAGAACTCCTTTAAACCTAAAAAAAATCATTTCAATTTTGATGAGTTTGTGAACTCAATAAGTGAACCATCATTGATGTGCTCACTCATATCAACACTCAATAACATATCTATAGCCCAGTTTACTAAATATGTCATATAAATGAATAATTCACATCACATCACTTGCTTCATTGATTTCAACCATTCAATATTTCATCTCAGTTCAATGAGCATATTAATTCAATTAGTTAATATGGTATATCCATTCAATCATTTAATAAATATGGATGTATATGCAAATGCACATATGACTCCCTTCATTTTTATTTTCCTATGAT
>JANVCQ010000232.1:26703952-26717251 GCA_025531925.1 Erythroxylum plowmanianum | reverse complement strand
AAATGGAGAAGGTTAAACCTATGTCAACTCCTATGCATCCTTCAATCCTTTTATCTAAGGATGAAGCAGGTAAGAAGATTGATCAAACCCTTTTCAGAAGAATTATTGATTCTTTACTTTACCTAACTGCAAGCAAACCTAATATACTGGTTAGTGTTTTTTGTGTGCAAGATTTCAAGTAAATCCTAGAAAATCTCATTATATTGCTATCAACAGAATATTAAGATACTTGGCAGGTTCTACTGATCTCTGTTTAATGTATGAGAAAGGTAAAGATTTCAAGTTAATTGGCTACTGTGATGCTGATTATGCTGGAGATAGGATTGATAGAAAGAGTAAAAGTGGAGGTTGTTACTTTCTTGGTCATAATCTAATTTCTTGGTCAAGCAAGAGGCAAAGCTCAATTACTCTATCTATTACGGAAGCTGAATACGTGTCAGCTGCAAGTTATTGTTCATAGACATTATGGATTAAGTATCAGTTAGAAGATTATTCTATACAAGAAGATTAAATCCCAATCTTCTGTGACAACACAAGTGCTATCAATCTATCAAAGAATCTAATATAACACTCGGGGGCAAAGCATATTGAAGTTAGACATCATTTTATATGAGACTATGTACAGAGAGGAATCATCAGTCTACAATTTGTTGAGACGAATCAACAATAGGTGGATATCTTCACTAAATCTTTGTGTGGAGACAGATTCAAGGAAATCAGACGAAACTTGAATATGGTAATACTGAATGACCATTCTCTGAGACGTCATGACCCAGACGATTCGTACAAGAAGAGTTAAAAAGTTGTAAGTTTTTAAGTAAATAGTAACGGTAAGTTATGAGCGGTAACTTTTCAAGAGTATACATAAGAAGGAAATCTTCTCAAGATTCTAAAATACCCTCTACTCTAGAATTTTCTTGAAAAACTTTGAAATCAACTTGCTTAGTGTTCTCAACTAAGACGATTCAATACTTTGTTCTAAACTTCAAGTTCTTTTCATTTCATATTCTTATTTTTAGATGCTAACCTTGTTACGTTAAGTGAATACAATTATGTGTTTAGTTTTTATTTGTTACAGATCAAAAATGGAGCAATCTCTTATCTATGGGAGATACATTGATTTCACCTCTTTGAAGCAAAATCAGACGGACATTGAACCAAAAATTGAAGCAGTTGGCTGGAAAAATTTCTTCAACGTTCGTGAAATGGTCTATTTGAATGAGATATATGAGTTTTGGAAGAATGCAAAGGTGGTGGACAACACCTTAATATCAATGGTAGATGAGTTGTCGGTTATAGTCACACAAGATTCTATCAAGAAGGCCATTGGGTATCCAAGTATTGGAGTAAAACTATTTAATAATACAAAATGGATTACTCAAGGTCGTGTAGATAAAGCGCACATCAATCGACAACTTTATGGAAGTAGTGATCCAGGAGTCAGGAAGGCTTCAACCCTTGTTCTGAAGGCTAAGTTTCTACATTCACTGCTTCTCCACTTTGTTATACCAAGAATAGGCTTAAAGGAAATGGTGACAATGAATGATGAACATTGTTTGTTTCATCTACTTAATCACCAACCCATTAATCTTTCGTACTTGATTTTGAAGTACATGATGAAGTCTAAGGGAGATTCTAGCTCTTTACCTTATGGTATGCTGTTGATAAGATTCTTTAGAGAATCTGGGATCTTACTTGATAGAGGTAACAGGGTAAAGATGGATGTGAAGAGTATTATTAATGCTACTACTATTCACAAAATGGGAATAAAGTTTGAAGTTGAAGCGGATACAGGTTTTACACCTAAAGCAAAGTCTGAGGGTGAGCTTCTAGTAAGACGGAGCAGGAGTGAACATGTTACATCTAAAAGAAAAACAAAACCTTGATCGACAGGAAGAACATCAATAGAAGAAAAGACTGAACAATCGTCTAAAGAGGAAGGATGAGACACTTCAATCAGAAAAATCCGAACAATAAAGAAGGTCAACAAGATTGTTGACCTTACGACAAAAAGAATAGAAGAAGCAGAAAGCTCTGATTCTTGGTGGAGATTCTGAGAGGCAAGAGAAATGATAGCAGCCTACCAGATCTATTGTCTCTATTTTGCAAAGTCAATCAACAAAATCATCTAGAGAGACAAAGATAAAAAGGAAGTTAGTATTTAAGAGGAAGAAGCCTCAACAACAACTTTCTTCAAAACTAGCAGAAGAATAAAAGAAGATGAAGCTTAGTCAAAAAAAGGTTTCTTCATCTGATGTTCAACAGAAGGCACAGACAGTTGAACACCTATGAGTACCTTACAATCCTTCTCAACCAATCAACAAAAAGGATTTGAAAATGAAGATTATAGAAGAATCAGTACTTGTTTGAAACAAAAGTTCAATTATTATCAGAGAACCTTCGAAGAAGATAGTTAAGGAACAAGTTGAACCTATACCATTTAACGATTAGACAGTACATCTTCTCATTCATGAAGAACGAAGACTATATGGTATTCTACGAGATAGGAAGGCAGAACCACATCCAATGAAGATTTCAAAGGATGGGTATACAATCTATCCGATTACGAGCAGAACATCAATAAAGATTGTTCCAGATATACAACCAAGATGTTCAATCCCCATGATAAATGAAGAAAAAGGGAAGAAGAAGATGTTTCCTGAAGGGCATGAAGATGATCTTACAGAAGAACAGATTCAAGTGGTTGTGAAGAACATAGATGATGCATGTATTGCAGCTCAACCTGGAGGTACAAAAGTATCATGGTTGAAGGTATCAATTTCAACTTAGAAACCTTTGTGCATTTAATCATGCATTTCAGACCCTTAAGTTTTATACCTTTAGTCAAAAATGTGTTACACCTTCTTAGGCAACCAATTCTAAAACTACCTAGACCTGATGATCTTGATCTTCTAGAAGGAAAACAAACCTTCAAACTACCCTTAATCAAAATCTTAGAGTTAGACGCTTTACCTGCAGAACCATCTATTGTTGAAAACCTTCATCCACTTAGTGAAATACAACAAGATCCTACTATTAATTCGGAGTTCTTGAAGCATTTCATCAATTGGACAGAAGCTAGTCATAAATAGAAGGAAGTTCAGGAAGCCTTAGCAAAAGATATTGAGGAAATTCATACTAAGGTTGTTGAAGTAGGTGACTTAGTGGGTGATCTTCATGAGGAAATAACACTTCTATGTGTTTCTATTGAACAAGACCTCAAGACGAACCGCACTGATATTCAACATATGTTTTCTGAAATTTTGAAGCATCTACGATTAGCTATCTTTTTGATTAATAACAAATAGGGGGAGAAAAGAAGAAGAAAAGAAGAAGAGAAGAAGAAGATGAGAAAAGAGAAAAGTGAAAATATTAGAAAGCATTGTATATCTTATGCATGCATTTCTAGTGTTTTTGCTTTGATTATTATTTGTCTGAATACTATTCATCTAAATATGGTTTTATCTTCTAAAATTATGATTATTTGTTATCATAAAAAGGGGGAGATTGTTAAGTCAAGAAGATTTCACTTCTATTAATTTTGATGACAATTAAATAATAATAATCTTGAAAATGTATGAACTATTTTGATAAGTTTGTTAAGTGCGTAGAAAAATGTAAGTAACACTTAGTCAAACCTAGAAGATGCGTGGTCAACACCAGAAGATATGTGGTCAACACCAAAAGATGCGTGGTCAACAACAGACGATACACGTCATCATAAAAGATACACGTCATCACAAACTATACACGTCATCATCGAAGATATGCATAATTACAGAAGATGTATAGTCAAACCAGAAGATACATGTCATCACAGACGATACACATCATCATAGAAGATACACGTCGATACCAGAAAAGCGTGATAACAGAAGAAGCGTGATACCAAAAGAAGCGTGACACCAGAAGATACACGTCAACTAGATGAAGCATGATACCAGATGAAGCGACATCAGAAGAAGTATAATACTAGATGAAACAAAAGGAAATTATTCTAGAACATCAGTCAATTAGTTAGTTGGAGTTAGTTACAGGACTCAACTAATAACGCTTTCTAGAAGATTCAAGAAGTAGTTTCTCAAGAAGACAGTTGAAGACTTAGGCTATAAATATTAGTTCTAGTCGTAAACTAAATAAAGTTTTTACAAGAGAGAAAATGTAGTTGTACAATACTTAGAGAAATTCTGTATTCAAAGTGTGAAATAAAGAGAGCAAATACATCTATAACGTAAAGCTCAAAAATATCTTTCCTAGAGAAAGAAAGGAAGGCTAGAGCCTGGAGAGGCTAAGAAAGTAGATAAAGAATACTTTGTGAGAGAGACTTGAAGAGGCTCTGTAAGTGTAGAAAGAATAGTTGTAAAGTTGAATAGTACAGTAAAATTTTAGACAAACTCTGAAGACTAGACGCAAGGTTAAGGGTGAACTAGTATAAAATCACAGTGCCTATTCTCTAATCGCTATCTTTTAATTTTCTTGTTGTTAGAAGAGTAGATAATAATTCTTGCGATTTCATTACTCATCGACTTTAGTAAAGTTTTTTTGTGATCATCTAAATCTTGTAAAGAAATTCTAGAAATTCCTAAAGTGTCACCTCTAAACTAGCATCGGAAAAGCTAACTCTCCATCTCTTCTTTGAAGCTCTAAGAATTAGCTAAGAGTGTCTCTGTCATTGTTAAAAATCGATAGCTTCTGTCCACTCTCTATTTGTTTTCTCCAGCCATCCATCTTCTCCAGCCCTCTCAATATGTTTATCATAAAGAAGAATGGTTGTTGTCCAAGGCTGTCTCCATCTTGGAAACTAAAGAGGGATGATGAAGAAGCTACTGTCTTGCTTGCTCTCGGTTGTTCCCTTCCCAAAAAAAACCCCCTTGCTGTCACTCACCTCTCTTCTTTATACCTTAAAAATGCTAGGTTAAATGAAAGGGATAGGTGGCATTTCAAAACCGAAGAGGACCCCTTGTGTTGCTGTCCACTTTTTGTCTTATTTATAATCAACCAAAGTCCTTCGATTGCTATCCACTTTTTGTCTCATTCTCCAAGCTTTGTGAAATTTTATCTATAAGATACAGCTGAGTTTTTAATGTAGCAAAATAGACAACTGGTGTGCGTGTGATGTCTTATTCACGTGAGACACCATGCACTCAGGTTAAGTGTCTTCATCTTCCCATTCTTTGCTTTAGCCCTTCACTCACGTGTAGTTGTCCATCTCCTTCAGTTTCCATAATTTTTTTATAATGTTGTCCATTAAATTCACGTCCAAATGCATACCTTTGCTTGGTTTATACCATAAATGATTAAATAATTGGTAGCAGCCTTCATAGCCATGCAGAAACATGCACAGTCGTTAGTGATAACTTATAGCTGTGCAAGTTTTCCAACATGCCATGAGCAATTTGATCCTTCATTCTTTTATGCTTTATCCCATTTATTTATGCTTTATCTTGCCTTCTCTTGCTATAATCTTCGTCTTTGTTGTTCCGTGAAGACAAGTGGATATGAATATTTAGAAAACGACTCAATTATAATGCTTTCGACTCACTTTAACTCCTTTGCTTCCAAATTGTACCTATAATCATATATGAATTAAAGTAAGTATTTTAAACATTTTCATGTCATTAGTCGCTAAGTGTAAATGATTAAATATATCAACAATTAAACATGTATCATCATCTGGTGAGAATAAGCTGAAGCAGAAGGTAAACAGCTTGGGACAGGTAGGAGACCACCGCACCTCACTCACCCGATCTTTGTTTATCATCTGTCACATTATTTCATGTTGTTTATTAGACTTGTTACTTTTATAGCTTAGACGACTATTATTTGTTTTCTTTTCATAGTTAATATGGTTATTTACTTAGTTTGTTGCTCAAATACTTTTGTTAAACTGATAAGATGGGATCTAAGTATTTAAGAATGATGAACCATATTTGTGTTATGATGGGGTGGATCTTTTTATTGAGAATTAATATAGCTATTTTAATTAACTATACATGAATGAGTTACGATTTTGTTTTCTTATTAATTGTTATGGTTTCTAAGCTAAATGGATGTAGTGACATGACTAAACCTTGCATTATTTTAGTATTAAACAAAGGATCAAGAGATGGAGTTTAATACAGAATGAGAAATTATGGACGTTTATGTTAAGAAATAGAAATATATTAACTTAAGTGTAATTAGTAGTCAGGTTTCCATAATTAATTTGGATAATAACTTGTTGAATATGAAAGTTAGATTAGTTCATTATTCTAGTTAACTTAGAACTCAACTATTCATTTTCAAAAGATAACTATCTAATCATTTCCCTTAAATTGGTGAAATTAATTACCAAAAGTTTTCCGTTTTGATTAATCTATTCGTCTTCGCTTCCAATTGAATCATTATACTTTTCGGTTTAATTTTGTCAATTTCTTTAAAGCCTTAACTAAATGAATTGGGATAAAGTGTTTAGGATTGCATTTGATTTCATTTTTATTCAAGGTTAATTTAAGTGAACCAATTTCATCTATGGTTGAGACGACCCTCGGTAATCACTACAACTACCTCATACACTTATGAGTAGGACAACCTTGATAATTTTTAGAACTTAATTTGGGACAACAATTTTTTTGGTGCTGTTACTAGGGAGGGTGTTTAACATTTATACTCAAATTAATTTTGATTGTTTTGTCTGTTCATGCATACATTTTTGTCGTGTTATTTCATTGAGTTGTTTTAGTAATTTTCTTATTAATTCACTATTTTTTTTGTTTATGCAAGGAAGGAGGTCTCAGGAAGGCAAACTTGCTCCCTTTATTGACAACTACATCAGATATTAGGACTTCCATGGGACTTTGAAGAAAATCTAGAGGGACCCAAACTAGAAGATCAAGAGATAGGTGAAAGGCAACTAGTAACGAAGGAGCATATTAGACTAGTAATTGGTACTGCCACTTCATACCTTTTTTTGAGAAAGGCAACCAGAAATTATAAGTTGAAGAGTATCCACTACAATATATTCTCATCTTTCTATTGGGTTCCTAACAAAGACTCTTTAAACTTCATTCGAGAATTCTATACCACTCTCTAGATGTTCCCATTAGATGGCCTAAATGAAGATCAACTCTGGATGAGGTGCTTCCCAAACATATTGAAGGATTGGAACAAGGCATGGTTGATGACCTTTCCATCTGATTCATTGACTATATGGGAGGAAGTGTATAATAAATTCATAGGAAAGTTATATTAATATCAAAAGACTCTTGCGGTGCAGACGAAGATAGCTACCTTCACTCAGATGGAGGGAGAGCCATTCCATGAGGCATGGAAATGCTTCAAACTTCTTCTAATACAGTGTCCACACCATCATTTCCCACTTCGTATGCAGAACTAGTTCTTTTGATGGATTCACACATTAATGTCAGTACACAATGGACAATGTAGTAGGAGGAGCTGTCCAAAGAAACGTGTGAGATCTTCGAAATGTTGGGGCCAATTCTCAACGAAAAAGTGTGAGAGGGAGAAAAGTTGGAGTTTATAAAGTGAACTCAAATCAAGAAATGACTATGCAATTGGCAGAGCTTACAAAGCATATGAAAATGATAAGCATAAGACAATCCCTAGACGCTCCGAATAATAAGGTATGTGGTGTATATGAAAATATTGGTCATGGAGCTAATGTTTGTTCATATTCTTTTCAATCTTTTACAGGTGAGGAAGAACAAGAAAATTCACTTAATGTTTTCTAACTGAGGGTACGAAATGATCTATATTCAAACACCTATAACCCTAGTTGGAGAAACCACCTCAATTTCTCTTGGATGTCCAGCATCCCACCAGTGTAGGTCCAAACACCATATCAGAATTTTCAGAGGTAGAATTAGTTCCAAGGGCAATCTTCAAATCGGAACATACTAAGAAAGCCTTCTTTATAGGAAAGCCTTAATGCATTCATTCAAGCGACCACTCAAAATCAAGAGATAAACAACAAGAGATTTGATTCATTGGAAGCTTGTGTAAAGAGGGCTAAGAATCAAGTGGGGAACTCGCTACTCAAATGTAACGCAATCAAAAAGGAAAGTTTCCCAGTAAACCTAAACAAGCTAATGCTGTTACGATTTTAAGAAGTGGTAAGGTGATTGATAATCATATTGAGATTCCTTCCAACATGTTTAATGTACATAAATAAGAAGAGGAGAACCTTATCAAAGGAAAAGATGGACAAAATGAGGAAAGCAATGGGAATGACTCTTGAAGTCACGTTCAGGGAGGTTAAAAACTCGAGCATGCAACCAAGGGTGATGAAGGACCGAGACTGCATAGGGCAACTGAACCTTATAGACCATTAGTTCCATATCCAAGCTACCTTAAGGACTTGAAACAAGATAAGCAATTTTCTATTCTTTATAACATGCTTTCTAAAGTTAATATTAATTTGTCATTCTTAGATATGATCAGGAACATTCTAGCTTATGTGAATTTCTATAACATAACATATCCATAGTGCATATGCCTAATCATATCCACTAATAGTCGAGAATATACTCTACAGAAATGGTACGTTAGAATAATCACATTAACATAGTCTGAGGCATCAATATAACTTAAACATTCCAAACACTTATTTCCTTCACAATTATAATAGGTCATATATGTCATTAACATTCCAAATTCAAGTAAACCATACATAATAGTTTTGAACTCAATCCCTGTACATCACACAATACAAAAATTACACACTGGAGATAATGTGTGTCATAACATGGAATGCTAATACAAAAGACATCTATCTAGACTTTATAGGTATCACTTGACTAAACCTTTGAGCCATTCTTATCTCCAAAATAGTCGTACTATAATTTTAATAGATCGCTTTATAAGCTAGATCTCCCTTGAACCTGAAAATCAACGTTGTAATTTTGATGAGTTTACGAACTCAGTGAGTGAACCATCATCGATGTGCTCACTCAAGTCAGAACATAAAGGCAAGTATATAACTCAATTCAACAATTATAACAGATTATCCAACATTTAACATCACATCACATTATATCATATGTCGATAAATACAACATGTACTCAATTATTCCATACCACCATTTCAAAATAATCCAATAATTCATCTCAATCATTCAGATAATACATGAAAAGTTGTATATGCAAATGCATATGTGACTCCATTCTTGTTTTGCTTTGTTGTGATCGAGTGCCTATTAACCCAATTTACTATCCCATATCTGTTGTAGATATCGAGCTCATTCTATTTACTGTTCCATATTCGTTGTGGATATTGGGCTCATTATTATCTAAGCTTGTGGCTCTTTGTGCACAATCCTGAGATTAAAGCTCTTTTCACACATTGGCTACTTTGGTCATAACTCCTTTATCTAATTATGCATTTCAATGTAATGAGATACATTAATTCATATATCATTCTTTCAATACTTTTCATTCAATGTGTTCATATTGTCTATCAAATTATTTTGATCGAAGTCCAGCATTCATCATTCAATTGTTCATACACTCCACATTACACATACAATTCAATAGAAGCACATATAATTGAGTTTACACATCTAGGTTAACTCACAATATGCTCTAAAATAGCTATTGCCATGATAATCCGGTAATGTTTAGATGTTGGTGATCAACTTGTACATCTATAATCAAGCAATACACGTATAGTTCATAATCACTAATTTGTTCAATCATATGAATATACAATCATGCACATGTATATGTGTCATGTTCAATGCATGCTCAATTGACCTTTTTGGGTATGTATTATTAATAAGAAATCTTGACCATTCAATTATTATAGCTTGTATATTATCACTTTGCATTCAGGTTTATACCTTGAGTAAGTATGATTACTCTAAATTCAATAATCATACATTCATCAACCTTTTATAGCAATATACATTCACACAATTTCCCAATTCTCATTCACTCATACCTAATACACCTTACTCATTTCCTTTGGATCATATTTGCATTCATAAGAACACCATTATTCCTTCAACAACTCAAAATTTCCATATTTAAATACATTGATATCAAGACAATCCATTCATTAAGTAATGACATCAACTAACAACCTAAACTTATCAAATCCTTAAACAATTAATTAAGCAACAATCTAGTTCATTTTAAACCTGAATCAAGTCCAAATACACCAATGTAGAGTGACTTATCCTCATTTGGTTCAACAAATTCACAAAATAGAAATTATCATTTCAAAGCCTTGGCCACGATCATGGGGGACCATTCCACGATCATGGGATGAGTGCCCCGATGTGCACTATCCAATTTTCCTCAATTCTCCATAAATTTCATCTACTTAGTATCATCATTAACACTTCAAAATTTCCAAAATTTATACTCTCAAAAGCTACTTCAATTCATGTTAATAAAGCTTCCATCTTGGTTACATTAAAGCTCTCTAAATTCTAGTCATTTATGTCACTAATAATCATTCTTACACATACACTAACATCCCTTTTTTTTTTCTAGATTCAAAAGAAAACTCTTTCATATCAAATTCAAAACACCTTCATAATAGTCCACTAATTATACCTCAATTATACCTTAATTAGACCTCAATTCCTCATTAATTTCAACCTAATTTCGAGCTCAAAATCATTTATTTAACAGATCATAAACTATTGTTTTCCATACATGCTAAATAGAACAGAAACTACCATTCATGCATCATTTTCCCACAGTCATTAACACTAATATCACAATCAATCCATCCCCAATTCAATCATCATTAAGTTCTATTAACATATTTCATAAGAGATCAGTCTTTCACTTACTTGATTAGCTCAATTGCCTCCTCAATTATCAAGATAACCTAGCCTTCCATGCATGCAAGCACAATTCCAAGAACAAGGTAAATGCAGAATGGTTTTTCAGCAACAAGAAGAAATTAGCAGCATATAGCTTTCTTGATGCAAAATTTTGTAAAGATTTTGAATGGTGATGAATAAAATTGAAGCCAAAATTCAGAAACTGTGAGGGTGTGTGCGATTTTTGATTGTGAGAAGGGAAGAGAAGAATGAAGGCAGCAAAAACAATTTCCGAATTAGCTTAATTCATTAAGTACTAGGTGTCACTATTTTATAATGACATTTGTCACATATGCATGCAATCCACTTGTCCTCTATATAAGCTGGTAAATGTCATCAATATCTTAGGCCATTTGTCACTCAATTCTCTAACCCTTTTGTCATTAAATTCTACTGCCATTTTGTCACTTATTTTATAGGCCTAGTCATCTTAAATTTTCATGTGTCAAATTGTCTTGCCACTTGACATTTTTCCTAGACTAAATGTACATATTAATTCATCAATTTTCCAATTGTAACATTTAGCTCCAAATTACAAATTATAATCCATCAAACCAAGATTCAAGACATAAGCAGTACACATTCAAATAATTATCATTTTAAACCTTTCATACCCTAGAACATATCAATTGAGTACATATGCTATCTTTGAAATGTTTTCTAAATCAACATTTATACGTGTATATGCTCATGTTATGCATATGAATGAAATGCACCTCATAAATTGTAAAATGATATGACTTAAAAGTCATATGAATGAAACGCACTCATAAATTGTAAAATGATATGACTCAAAAGTCTAACATTCTAACCCTCAGCAAGTTTTGGAAATCGACTATTACAAGTTCTTCAAGGAACTAAGCACCAAAATGGAAGTTTGCACTACATAAGATGGTGATAGTTTTTGAAGTACCAAGTATGGTCCTTCAAAAATAGTTACCCCCCTAAATTGAAATATCCAGGGTGTTTCATGGTGAAGGTATCAATGGGGAATAGTGAGAAAGTTAAGGCTATGCTTAACCTAGGAGCAAGTACAAACCTAATGCCTCATTCTATTTATGTGAAATTGGATATAGGATAATTAACACCTACCAACATGTGCTTGGAATTAGCTGATAGGTTAATCCACTATCTGAAAGAAATAATGGAAGATATGTTAGTGAAGGTTCGAGGATTGATTGTACCTGTAGGCTTTATGGTTTTAGACATGGGGGAAATAAGGGAGTAAGAGAATGAGCAAACCATATTCCTTGGGAGACCTTTTATGGCCACCACCAACACTTTGATTGATGTGAAGAATGGGAAATTGACTAACTGTTTAAGGAGAAGCAGTAGTATTTTCGATCTTTAATGTTAAACTTATCCCTATTACTACTTTTTATGAGGTGTGATCTCTTATTGATCAGATTAATGTTGCAGGGTTTATTTTGCCTTATAGGAAGAAGAAACAAAGGAGTTAAACTTGGTTGAAGAGTTTGACGAGTTTTGATAGTTGCTAGATAGTGTTACGAGAGGAGAGTTTGGCAAATTCTTAGAGACAGCTTCCAATGAAGAGAATAACGCAACCCCATCAAAAGTATAGATGAAAGAGTTACCTGAAAATTTGAATTATGTGTTTTTAGGTGAAGGGGAAACATATCTGGCTATTCTTACATCTACTTTGGATGTTGACCAAGAAGAAAGTACTTTGAGTGAGATGAAAAGATTGTAAAGGGCCATAGGATGGAGTTTGAGTGACATTAAGGGAATTAGTCCCTCCATATGCATGCATAGAATTATCCTAGAAGAGGTGGCTAAACTAGTGAGAGAGACCCAAAGAAGACTCAATCCTAATATATCGAAGGTAGTGAAGAAGGAAGTTTTCAAATTGTTTTATGAGGGAGTGATTTATCCAATTGCAAGTAGTGAGTGGATGAGCCTAATGCATGTGGTTCCAAAAACATTCGGTATTACTGTTGTTCGAAAAGATAAGAATGAGTGAGTACCTACTAGAACCACCATTGGATGGAGAGTGTGTATTGATTATAGAACTAAAAAGTATCATTTTCCTCTCCCTTTTATTGATCAAATGTTGGATAAACTTTATAGACATGAGTTTTATTGTTTACCTAATTGTTGGGACCCGATCCGGGAATCGGATCCCAATCGAAGAACGAGAACGGAAATCATAAAGCGGAAGCAAAATCATAAGCGAAAGCGAAGAATGGTATTTACAACACGAAAACAAATCCAATCTTAAAGTGAAAGAATCGGAAGCAAATCAAAACGAAGCAAACATCGGATCAAATCGAATCGAAACCAATTTCCGACATCCGTGAACAAAAATAGAGAAACATGATCGCGTTGGAAATCTTAAGACTATCGGTCTAAGCTAATCCAAATCTGTGTGCATTTTTTTTTCATTCTTTAATCATTCCCATACAAAGCACTTCAATTTCTCATTTGGACAAATCCATCCTCAACCAAT
>JANVCQ010000232.1:26670725-26681928 GCA_025531925.1 Erythroxylum plowmanianum | reverse complement strand
AAACAAAAATTAAAAATTCACAATAATTATAAAAGTTGAAATAAATAAAATAACTAATTAAAAAACTTTGAAAAAAGGGGGGAAGGAGAGATAAGAGGGAGGGAGGGAAATTTTAAAATTTTTTGAAAATTTTGCAAAAAATTCTCCTATTTTAAAAAATTTTCGGTATCGGTCGGTATTTAAAATTTGAATATTTTTTCTTAGAAATTTCAATCGACAATCTTCAGATTCATATTTTTCCTTATTTAACGATTTTAATTTTTATTCTGTTTGTAGGGATATAATTGAAAACATAAGTCAAAATTAAGTTACATTCTATAAAATACTGTTATATACCAAACTTTCCTATTAGAATTCTTATAAGTATCCAAACATGTGAATATCTTTACTTTCCATAGATTTATTTTTTAAGGAATTATATTTCAAATTCACTTTACTTTCCCGCCAACCAAACGAAGCCAAAGTCTATTTGAGTTCAACTAGGCTGGATTCAAAGACTAATTATTTTTAATTAATTAAAAATAACATCAATTTATCATTATTAGCTAAACTATTTTTAAAAATTATATAATATTTGGCTGCCCAAAGCTCAATCGCTTTCGGCCAGATGTCATGCCTAGTATTTACTAGGAAAAGAGCTAATTAATTATAAGTAACCAAGGCAACTGTTTTTCAAAAGAATCAAAATTTAATAAAATTATTTGATTTAAAGCTTACTGGCGGAGTGGTGTCGAGAATTCAAAGTTGCCGGTGCGTTTTTCTCATTAATTTCTGAAAACTTGAGCTGAAAAGGGCTAGGGAAAAAAAAGAAGAAGGAACGAAGCAGAACCGGACGACTGACTCCAAACCTCTCCCTATTATTGTTATTTTGTAAATGCACCTTTGGCTTCCTATTTGGAAAATCGAACTACCTAGGCCAAAGACCCAATTTCAATTTCGAGGGATAGATTAGATTTTAAGTTGCAAGTTAAGGATTGGGATTGATTTCCAGGGAAGTAAAAGAGACCATGAGGAGGCGACCGTTGGACTTTCGGAGGCCGGTGCGGAGGAGGTGGCCTAATTTGGTGTGGTGGACACTTTGTGGAATAGTAGTGTTGCTGTTCATAGTCATGTTTAGCAAAGACAACCAAATTGAATCCAGGCCTTCCTTTCCAAAGGTAAAGATGAGAAATGGTTTGGCTTTGCTTTTCCTTTTTCTTGGGTTTAACTGGGAATTTTATGCGGTGGGAAAATTTGAGGAGTTTTGAGCTCTGGGATTTCTGTGGTTTAGCATTCCGATAATAGCTGGGTTTAGTACTACTTCTATGGCTAATTGGTACGGCATCTTCACAATTCTTCGTTGATCTAATTGTTAACGTGATTATCTTGGCTGATTGCAAGTTTACTGGATATCTTATTCTTTTGATCTGTGATTTTGTTATTTAAAAATGAGGTGTTATATATCGCTTAGTGTCTCTAACTTCATCATACAGGGACTAGTCCCTTCCCCTCCATTCAAATTTTTTTTCTGAATTCTACCTTTGAAAATGGATGCATTTAGCTCAAGCTTTCTTGCCTAAGATATTGTGACCGCTGTCAATCATAAGATCTAC
Source organism: Erythroxylum plowmanianum (assembly GCA_025531925.1). Lineage (NCBI taxonomy): Eukaryota > Viridiplantae > Streptophyta > Magnoliopsida > Malpighiales > Erythroxylaceae > Erythroxylum > Erythroxylum plowmanianum. The sequence continues at coordinate 26,680,336 of JANVCQ010000232.1, read as the reverse complement.
TTTGAATTAGGAATTCACGATTCAGATAGCGAAGGTGCCCTACTGTGTCTGCCCACATCTTCAATTTGAGGCAGTGCATGTTTCTCCCCCCGGATTACTTTTAAGGTTTGACAGTTCTATATACTGAGACACCAAAAATGGAAATTCAATTTAAGTAAATCACACATTTTTATGGCATTATAGATTTGATACTTGCATTACTTGGTGCATAATTTGTACTAGTTCTATAATTATAAAGAAGAGAAATGAAAGTGAGTATATAACTATCCGGTTCTGATAGTAGAAAGCCAATTTCTGCATCTGTCAACTACAAAGGTACTGTAATCTGTGGTCTGAAGTTTCACTGGCTTGAAGGTTACTAATTATAGCACCAATTACAGTTTGGACCAGTTTGTTTTCTCTTTTTTGTCATCCATCAAAGCTTAGCAAGATGGCTGGGTCCATCAAACAAAGCTCTAACTGGTTCATTCGGAAAACGTTAGACAGAGCAATGGTGAACGTGGACTGGTTAACTACCTTTTAAGAGCGTTCAGCCAACTTCTTAGACCCAGGGATTTCTGATCATACCCCTATCAAGGTGTATAATTTGTTCAAAATGATTAGAATCTATCACCCTTTCAGATTCAACAATTTTCTGGTTAATGTGGAGGGTTTTCAAGAAGCAATTACTAAGTGTTTGGAGCATGAGATCTATGGTATTAAGTAGTTTATTTGTTTACAAAAGCTCAAGGCTATTAAACAGGAATTGAAGTTGTTAAATTTAAGGAGAGGTCATAATTCCACAAAAGAGATTAAGGAAGCAAGAAGCAAGCTATCAATAATCCAAAAATCCTTGGCAACTAGCCCGACTGATTGCAATCTAGCTATAGCTGAACGGGAAGCTTTTAAGTCCCACTTGCAAATGGTGGATAATCAATATTCTTTATTGAAGCAGAGGGTCAGAATTAATTGGATTAAGGATGGGGATAGATGTATTAAATTTTTCTTCAACTCATTGACAGCTAGGAGAAATGTCCACATAATAACTTCGATAAAATCCGAAGCTGGGGAAGCTTTATTTGGACAGGTTAAAATTGCTAAGGAAGCTAGGATTTATTATCAAAATCTATTAGGCACAGAAGGTTGTTCTAATAGTAATGGAGTGAATCTTAGGCAATATGTTACAGCCAAGATCTTAGGCAATATGTTACAGCCAAGATTCCTGAACAGGAAGCCTCTTTGCTAATTAGCCCTGTCATGGATCAGGAAATAGAGAAGGTGGTTTTTAACATGAATGGATCTAAGGCACCAGGTGCTGATGGATTGAATGGTTTTTTCTTTCAAAAAACTTGGGGAAACATTGGGAGTCTCTTAAAAGAAGCTATGAAGGAGTTTTTCCAAAATGGAGTCTTGCTTAAGGAGATCAATAGGACCTCTCTATGTTTGATCCCCTAAGAGCTCTAACTCGGTCACTTGGAATGATTTCAGACCTATATTATGCACTAATTTCCTCTATAAGTTCATCGCCAAGATATTGACAAATAGGTTGAAGGATGTTCTTCACTTACTCATTAGTGAGAATCAAGGAGCTTTCATGAGAAGTAGACATATTGGGCATAATACTCTTTTATTGTAGGAGCTTTTGAAAGGGTACACTCCAAATAGAAGCCCTTAAAAGTGTACAATTAAAGTGGACTTACAAAAAGCTTTTGATAGTGTTAATTGGAGTTTCTTGCTACATACTATGGAGGTTATGAATTTTCCCCATAAGTCTATCAAATGGATTCAAGAATGCGTTATAACTGCCTCATATGGAATACTAATTAATGGAAGCCCTGCAGAGACTTTTAAAGGAAAAAAAGGTCTTACGTAAGGGGACCCTCTTTCCCCTTATCTATTCCTAATTTACATGGAGGTCCTCAACCTTATGCTGAAACACAACGCTTCATCTGACTCCAACTTTGGATACCATTTTAAATGTAAGAAGCGTTCCGTAACTAGCTTATGTTTTGCAAATAATCTTATACTTCTATGTAAGGCAAATGCTCTTTCGATTTCTCTTCTAATGATTACTCTCCATAGATTTAAGGAGTTGTCTGGATTGAGTATCAATTTTCACAAAAGCTACTTCTTACTTTCTAAAAGTACTACTCACCTAACTCATTCCTTGTCACAAGCAATTGGTATGACAAAGCAAGATCCTCCTCTTCTGTATTTGGGCATTCCTATTTCTCCCAGGAGACTAAGACTTTGTGAATATCTTCCTTTAATGGAAAAAATTCAGAAAAGATTAGGGTCTTGGACTAATAAAACTCTGTCCTATAGAGGTAAACTTCAACTTTTGAAGTTGGTAATTAAGTCTATGCAAGTTTACTGGTGCTCTTACATCTTCCTCTCTAAAGGGCTTGTTAAAAATGTGGAAAAACTAATGAAATAGTTTTTATATGGTAAAGGAAAAGTTGAGAAAGGAATAGCTAAAGTGAATTGAAAGCATATTTGTCAATTGAAGGAGGCAGGTGGGTTAGGATTGGAGTCAATCAACAAGAACAACCGATTTTTAATGACCAAGAGAATTTGGAGAATTCTAAGTGAAAAACATTCACTGTGGATCAAATGGTTTCACATCTATACATTAAAGGGTGAGAACTTTTGGGCTCTAAGAATTAAAGATAGTTACTCTTAGTTCTTCAACCAAATTTTCAAGTTGAGGGAAAATGTTTAGCAGCATATTACATGTCAAATTGGGGCAGGAGATAGAATATCTCTCTAGTATGATAACTGGATCAGTCAAGGGGCTTTAATTCATAACCAGTTGGCTAGATCATTGTTGGAAAGGTTCTCTAAGAAAGCTAAGCTTCATGAGATAATTAGAAATGACAGATGGTTGCTTTCCTCAGAAGAACTAAGACTTTTGCCCATTCCCCAATACAGAAGTCTCGGGGAGAATGATATGTAATTATGGGATGGAGTTCCTGTATCAGAAATCACTAATAGGCAAGCTAAAATGTTGATGGATGGGGCAGTAACAAGAATAAGGTGGTGTTCCCTAACTGGGAGCAAGGCTCTCAAACCAAATGCCAACTTTCTCCTCTGGTTAGCTATGTTGAATAGGCTCAGTACTATGGATAGACTGAAATTCCTGTCCTCTCCTATGCAATATATTTTGTGCAATCTAGCGGAGGAGACTAGAGATCATTTGTTCTTTGAGTGTGGTTTCGCTAAAGAAGTGTGGATTAGAATCTCTAGTAGTCTATGTGGCCTTGGAACTAATCAATGCAGCCTCACAGATATCTTATTAGAGATATCCCAACTGCATATCTCTAAATATGATAAGGAAATACTAATGGTCGCAGTTGCAACTTGTCTCCAGACTATTTGGAAAGAGAGAAACAATAGAAGGTTCAAAGGGAGCTCTAACAGCCTAATCTCTCTTACAGAACTCTCTACGGCAGATATTAGGGAACAACTGATTATAAATCAATTGGGACAGCATAGTAGTAGAGGGCTGGCTCTCTTTTGGAGAATATAGTCCTCAGGGGGTTCTCTCTAATTGGGTTTCAGTAAAGCTAATAATACTTCCTAAGCATAGATGTTCTCTAAGCAACTAAAGCATTTCAAGCAATTGACAAAAGGGGAAAGAAGATTAGAAGGAATATGACTCACCTTTGAGAGCTCCTAGGATCACCTCTCCAAAGCTACTTTACCAGATAGGTTAATGAAGGAAGGTCCTTGGTGGTACACTCAAGACTCTTGATATTCAAGGTGAAGCCTATTACTCTTGAAGAAGCCTATTACTCTTGAAGATTGAGGGAAACAACAAATAGAATCAAACCTCCTACTTCAGATGTAAATCCTTTCGAGCTAGAGACGGATCGGAGAGAAGCCACATCGCCATCGTTGCATCGCAGTATCCGGAGCTCCCCATCCCAATTGAGTAATCGTTTGAAGAATCAAGAAAGGAGAGGAGTTTTTACCCTAGTTATCAATATGCTGTTGCTCAATATCCTCCCATTTTTGGTTCCTACGCTATCGTTTAATTTCTTATGTAGTGTTGAACGTCGTCGTGTGATCTCACGAGGGAGAGTTTCCTCTCCTTAGCTGTATACTACACTTCTTCTACTTAATGAATTTTTTTCAAATTCTCAAAAAAAAGATGGCTGGTAGAATATTCATAATATACCAAATTATTGGGAAGATAATCTGTCCCTTTAATCTCGATTCAGTTTTCTAGCAGTATTGCTGGCATACAGTCTGTCATGTATTTTCAGATATGGTTTTAACTTCATATAGAAAGTCTGCAAAAATAGATGTGTTTCTTGTTTTCAGGAAATTTTTTAATCACTTTGTAATGATCTTTAAAATGACAATTTCATAGATGATTTATCATTCTGCTATAGTTTCTTCACAAAGATAACTGAAAAATAAAATGAACCGTTAAAAAGATGAGTGACTTTGTTATAGTCCTTTTTCCTTTCTGTTCTTTACTAATGTTGACATGTTAAACATGATGCTAAGTACCCTTTCCCATTATTCCATCCTGCAATCTCCTTATATGCTGTGTAGTAGTGTTGGTGGGTTACATGATTGGGAAAATTTTATGAACATAAAATCCTTCTTTTAAATATTCCATGCATCTAATAGATATGTATTATCTTTCATTTATCATCTAATGACTTGTATGCACGTATGGAAAATGACGCTCCAAGTATTATCAAATTTCATAGTCGTTAAACTTTTCCCTGGGCAAAGTTTAATAATATCTTTTTATATTCCTTTTCAGAAATATTACAGTCGTGACAGAGTTATGGATGGATTAAACATCACTGAAGAAATGCTGAGCCCCAACTCTATAACCAGACAGCTTAGTGATCAAATTTCACTTGCTAAAGCTTTTGTGGTGATTGCAAAAGAAAGCAACAATCTCCAGTTTGCTTGGGAATTAAGTGCCCAAATACGAAATTCACAGTTATTACTTTCAAATACTGCCACAAGGAGAGCTCCTTTAACAACTACTGTGTTGGATTTAGCAATTCGTGAAATGGCAGTTTTGCTTTACCAAGCTCAGCAATACCATTATGATAGTGCAACTATGATCATGCGACTGAAAGCCAAAATCCAAGCTCTAGAAGAACAAATGAGTTCTATTAGTGAGAGAAGTTCTAAGTATGGACAAATTGCTGCTGAAGAAGTCCCGAAAGGTCTTTACTGCCTTGGTATTCGGCTGACTACATACTGGTTTGAAACTTCAAACATGCAAAGGAGAGTAAGTGAAAGATTGCAAATTCAGGAAAAACTTATAGATAACAGTCTTTATCACTTCTGTGTCTTCTCTGACAATATCCTTGCAACTTCAGTGGTGGTCAATTCAACAGCCATAAACTCCAGAAGTGCTGACATGGTGGTCTTTCATGTCATAACTGATGAAATAAACTATGCTGCAATGAAGGCTTGGTTTACTATGAACAGTTTTCGGGGTGTAATTGTTGAAGTTAAGAAGTTTGAACATTTTAAATGGCTGAATGCTTCTTATGTTCCTGTTCTGAAGCAGCTGCAAGACTCTGAAACACAGAATTATTATTTCTCTGGCCATGGTGATGATGGCAACACGCCAATCAAGTTTCGCAACCCAAAATATCTGTCTATACTCAATCATCTTAGATTCTATATTCCTGAAGTTTTTCCTGCACTGAAGAAGGTGGTGTTTCTTGATGATGATGTAGTGGTCCAGAAGGATCTTTCGGTCCTCTTTTCAATTGATTTGAATGGCAACGTTAACGGAGCAGTTGAGACATGCATGGAGACTTTCCACAGATATCACAAGTACCTGAACTACTCCCACCCTCTTATAAGGGAACATTTTGATCCTGATGCATGTGGCTGGGCATTTGGGATGAATATATTTGACTTGGTCGAGTGGAGGAAAAGAAATGTAACCAACATCTACCACTACTGGCAGGAAAAGAATATCAACCGGACATTGTGGAAACTTGGAACTCTACCACCTGGACTTTTGACCTTCTATGGCTTGACAGAGCCGTTAGATCCATCATGGCATGTTTTGGGATTGGGGTACACAAATGTTGATTCTCACATGATTGAGAAAGGTGCAGTGCTGCACTTCAATGGGAATGCAAAACCATGGTTGAAGATTGGAATGGAAAGGTACAAACCTCTTTGGGAGAAGTATGTAGATTATTCTCATCCTTTGGTACAACAATGCAATTTTCACTAACTTCAGACATGAGGAGCTTCAAACTCTTGCTGGTGCGTAAGATATCCAGATTTTGTTGTCCAATACGCTGCATAAATTATGCCAGATTAAGCATCACTGATGGTGTTAGAAGTCCCTGTTGTTGTATAAACTATTTGTCTCACATCAATATCAAATATTGTTTATTAGCTATATTTCATATAGACAGTGGTGTAACAAGCATTTTTCCACCAAGGGAGTAAAGTTGCTTCCCCAATTTGGGGACCATGTTCTGTTCTTGATCCATTTTTCAGCTCGAGAACCGCCTTGCCTGCTTGGCTTGTTTTCCCCCGAGTTTGGCTGTGGTCCCGTGCAAATCTGCAAATTTGCTTGGACTTTCTGGTGTTTTATTTGTAGTTTTCATACCACATATAAATTGTGATTCTATTCATCTTGCATTAGTACATTATCTTTGTCAGCAGATGTCATCCTTCGTTCCCATTTTCATCCTCAGTAAATTAGTAAATTATGTGGAAGGTTGACGGGAAGAAATAAGAAAATCTGTCCAGAACAGGTAAGCGTATCATTCAGTAATTGTTTAGCCTAACAAGTCGATATTATATGATGTAACAAAGCCAATTATACAGTCTATTAATGGCCAAAGAGACCAGCGGTAAGCTTGGCGGATACCAACTGTAATATTTGCACTTTTGTTATGTTTTACCTCTTGTCGATTTGAAAAGCGAGCTGCTGTCCTCATTTTCCCGTTGGAGACTGAAGGCTGACAACGAGCTAATACTCTCTGTTAGTGATCTATCTTCGAAACATAATGCGGGGAAATGAGCAATCAAAAACCGAAAGTTTGGTGAAGAAGTAGAAACCAGAACAAAATTGGAGAGAATTGTATGTTACTTATGAAGACGTGAACAATCACAGAAGAGATTTGTGGGATAAGATTTGTCTAATAGCTCCACTTGCTGTCATCAAATTAAATCCTATCAACAAAGTAACCAAAGAAGTAGAAAGTTTTCCCCAGCGCATTACAACGAGCAATAATATGGATTCCAAGCGTAGGAGGAAAAGACGCTGCTGCATAGGTCTCCTTATTGGCTTATTTTGTCTTTCAACCAGGAGCTTACTAGCTTGAACTTTTAATTGCTTAGTTACTTGTTCTTTGTGGATAATAACCTGATTCTCTTTTTTACTTTCTAATCTTGTTATTTTTGGGAAATCTGGACAGGATTTGATCGAGTCCATGGTGAAATAATTATAAAACTCTTTCGTTTGATTTTTCAAAACTAAGATCACTGAAATTCTATAAAATGATTTAACATATAAATCATAACTTGTACCTTATTTCGAAGTTTGATCATTTTCTTGTGATATCTTTTAAACTATTTTCGAAATTAGCTCATCTCAATTATCATAGTCTTATAAGTGTCCGACATTTAACGATATCTACAGAACAAGTTGACACGATTCTATAGCTATTACAGAGAGAGTTAGGCAAGGAATATTAGCTCTCTTAGTGCTATAGCCTATTTATAATAGTTTTGAACATTTCAGTAATTTAACTGAAATTAAATTTTTATTTCAATTAAAATTTAATTAGATTTATAAACTATTTAAATATCAATTATACCCTAATAAGATCTAATATCTAATATCAATTCTTATTAATTAAATATCTTATATTTAATTATAAAGTTTCTAAAACTTTACAATTAACTCTAACTTGATTAAATATCTTTTTCTCTTCAACTCATTCTTTATGGTCTATTCATTAAGTTTTCAAATATGTTAGCAATGAATATAAAATATAATCATAAATCATATTTAGAATTGGATAAATTAAATTCCTTCAATTTATCTTTAACTCTCAAATTAAACAATTTATATTCATATATCAAGATTGATATCTAGCAACACATGATAACCACCTAAACATTTATGAATATCAAAGTGGTTTTGACTAACTTTTTCATGCACGATTTTTTCATATAATTCATTCATTTCATCATGTAATATTCTGATTAGATATAAAGCATAATATATATTCTTTTTTAAGTCGAATCGTATTAGTTCTCTACCATTAGTAATTGATTCTATTAATAAAATTTGTAAACTATTTATAAAGCATCATTTCATCGTGGACAAGGATTTTTCGAATCAATTATAATAAAAAATAATAGAACATTCTCCCTAAGTACTTAAATATAATAAATCCTATATTGATTACTCAACTACTTCCATATAGTTCATACTATATCCAATTACTAATGACAGATCTATCTTTGATTAGAATATATCATAAGTAGTATAAAAAATATTACAATCCCTATACAAGATAACTTTGGAGATCTCAAGTAAAAAGATCACTTATGCACTTATCACGATGAGGATTTCTATAGTTATACAAGTAATGTCCCAAATAAATTTCTCATATTGGGTCAATTCAGTGAACTTGTTATCTAATAAGCACCTATACGTTTGTTTAAATATCTTTATACTTTAGTCTATGAGATTAACATCCTTTATAAGGAAAAATATAACACGTGCTATGATAGGTTTAAATTATAGTATGTTTTGATAGATGTTTAAGTGTGCTTTTGAGTATTTCTTAGATGATTAGCATGTATATAGGTTTATAATTATGTTATTATTAATGTTTGTTTATATTTTAAGTATTTGTGTGGTTTTAAGCATGATTTGGATCTTAATTTTATGTTTCAAGATGTGTGTGATGTGTATTTGAGTGTATGAAAATAGGAAATTGAAAAAAAGAGAAGAACTGGAAGTATGGAAATAGGTCACAATTGTGACTGAGAGTGCAGATAGCAATTCCAGTGAATTTCAGCTTTTCAAACACGTGACTCATTTTGTAATTTTAACGTTTTGAGATTATTTTTGGAACCAAATTAAGTGAGTAAACCCTAGAAAGAACCCTATAAGCCTTAAGAACTATTTAAGAACATAAAACACTCAAAAAAGAGCAACGACCATCGTACCAAATTGAGATTAATCCAAGGAAGATGAAGAGGAGCATTAGTTGTCCAACATTTTCCAGATTTGCAGATTCAACTCCTATTCAAGTTTTTCTTTCTTTCCTTTTGTTATTTTCATTAAAATTGATGTATGAACTGAATTTGAAGATGTTATACACATTGATGATGTTCTAATTTTATATTAGGATTTGTTATTACCTTATTTTATGACTTGAACCCTTTTTATTTCAATGAAATGTTTTGGATGTTATGATATTTGTGTTTTCTTATACTTCGACAATAAATCAAGAGAGTGGGTTGATAGTAATTGTAACATCCCATCACTGATGGGAAGGATAAAATAGTAATTTAGAACGGGTCAGGAGTGTTTAAAATTGTTTTGCTAGGTGCATACATTCATATCTACACTTGAAAAGTGACTTTTGCACATGTAATGA
>JANVCQ010000232.1:26632663-26643928 GCA_025531925.1 Erythroxylum plowmanianum | reverse complement strand
CTCTTAACTCGTGACTAATCACCAAAATTTCTCATTCAATAGTTCTGATCTTTTACGAAAAGTTCGGGGTCCAACATCCGCTTTTCGATATGCTTTCGCTTTTGAATCCGATTTGTCCGTTTGATTCGTTTGATTCGCTTTTGATTTCGTTTCATTCCGCCACTTTGTTTTTCGTTTTCGTTTTTCGTTTTTCCGGTTGGGATCCGGTTTCGAAATCGGATCCCAATAGAATAGCAACTGGATTTAATCTTTGTGGGATTGACCTAGACTTGCCACTATTATAGTTGTATGTTTAGTTATTTTGTGTAGTAATACGTTGCGCTACCATATATTTGCTTTGGTCTTGATGCAAAAGCTTGTTTATTACTAACCAGACCAATCACACCTAAACATATAAAAAAGATGATGTATGAATTTAAGCTAGACAAGGCACTTGGCCTAGATATCTTTAATGCTTGTTCTTTTGGAAAAACATGGGACATTATAAGAGGTTAGTAGTTGATTGTATTTTGGAATTCTTTAGTAACCAAAGAATGTTCACGGAGTTAAATAAAGCTTACATATGTTTGATCCCTAAGAAAGATAACCCTTCTTTGCAATAAGATTTTTGACCCATCTTATATTGAAACTTGGTTTATAAGGTTATAGAAAAAATATTAGATGATAAAATGAAAAGATTCCTCACTACTCTTATTAACTCATGCTAAGCATCTTTCAGAGATGGTAGAAAAATGGGGGACAATCGATTACTAGCTTAGGAGTTATTTAAAGATTACTCTACTATTCCTACTATGAGAAGCTGCTATATAAAGATTGATCTTTACAAAGCCTTTAATTTATTGGAATGGGAAATCCTCCTAAATAGTCTCCAAGCTTTAATGTTCTAGACATTTTTAGTTCTTGGATCAAAGCCTGCATCACAACCACCTCCTCTAGTGATGATCAATAGAGAACCCACATAAATCTTAAAGGTAGATAGGGGAATCAAGAAAGAGATTTATTGTCTCCCTACCTATTCATAACTACTATAGAAGTTCTCATTAGAATGACTCAAAAGCATATTTCCAATAATGGAATTTAGGTACCATTACAAATGTGAGGAACAAAAGCTATTTGTTTTGTCTTATGCTAATGATCTCTTATTCTTTTGTGGAAAGAATCCCTAGTCCTTTAAATTTATAATTAACTCAATAAATATGTTTTCATCTGTGTCTGGATTAAGAATTAATAATGACAAAAGCAAGTTATTGATCTCAGTTGGTATAGTTGATGCTTAAACACTTCAATAAATCTCTAGAAGGCATGTTCAAGAATTGCCTCTTACATATCTTGATTTGCAAAATTTCCCTAAGAAACTAAAAGCTTCAAACTGCTTCAAGATCATTGAGATTGAAAAAAGGAACGTGGGAGTTTGGAAAAATATATTCCTTTTTCCCAATTAATAAAAAACATCATCTCAAACTTGCACACTCAATGGGGCTCTCATATGTGTTTTCGAAAAGATTGATTAAGGAGATAGAAAGGATCTTGAAAAGATTTCTCTAGTCTGGTGACATAAATAATGCCTTTGGGCCAAGCTGAGCTAGGTAAAAATCTATTCCCTCGAATAAGGACGTTTGGGACTAGTTTCCTTAAGGAAAAAAAAAACTAAATGCTCCTTGCCAAATGGATATGGGAAGCAACATGGGTAAGATGGGTCTATGGTCGCTACTTGTCTAATAACAGTTTTTGGAATCTCAAAAAGTGTAAAGATCACTTTTATCCATTTATAGAAATGTTAAGATTGAGGGACATTATCTATCCATATGTCAGGATGCATATTGGAAATGGATATGGAACATGGATATAGTATGATAACTGATGTATGATCAACCCTCTCCAGCAAAGACTATAGTTGAAATCTCTCATAAACAAGTTACCAAGAATGTAAAAGTGTTTGAGATCATCTTGTATCATCATTAAAACTTTCCCAATAGAGGAATATCTCTGTTTACAACTTACCTAACTATTTATCCATTATGTAAAATTCTAACTATCTTATATGGTAACTACATAAATCAAGGGGCTTTACCATTGCTTCATTAGTCAGAGCTCACTTCCCTAAGGTGTGTTAGACTTAACTTATCTACCATAACCCTATGATACTTAAGGCCTCTACTATTTTTTGAAATTTACAATGCCAGCCTATATTTGGTCAGTATTTTAAATACTAATTGGTACCACATGAAATCTCCGATATCAACTAGTATCGATGAGCTAAGTTTCGTACCATTTTTTAGCCAATATTGTACGAAACTCTTAACATTAGTTAAATCTCATTTTCAAAAAATTCCTTTACAAAGACTTAAGTGGGGAGAAATTTGTTTCTTTCTTTGCAAAAAAGTCCTTCAATTTTACGAAATTTACGGTACCAACCTATATTTGGCCGGTATTTTAAATACTAATCAGTAGCACATGAAATCTTCGATATCGACTAGTACCAATGAGCTAAGTTTCGTTTCAGTTTTCGACCAATACTATACGAAACTCTTAGCGGAGAATTTTTTTTTCTTTGCAAAGAAGTCCTCCAATTTTTTGAAATTTACAGTAGCGGTCTATATTTGGGCGATATTTTAAATACTGGCTGGTACCACATGAAATTTCCGATACGAACTAGTACCAATGGGCTAAGTTTAGTATCGCTTTTTGGCCGATACTGTACGAAACTCTTAACACTGGTTAAATCACCAAGCAATTTGGTTAATTATGGCATTGTAGTTAGTAATAAATTTAGAGTTAAATGACGACGTAATGGAATTTTTTCCCGCAACGAAATGCAATATTTTATTTTATTTAGCTTGAAGCCTGTGCTATGAATCCGTTCTAATACTGGCAATTTGGTTTAAAGCAAATATGTAACGACTAAATAAGCTTTTGAACTTACAACGAAATCTGGTAAGTTGATCATCCGAAATCAACTCACTTGAAAATAGCGGTGGCAAAAGAATTAATACCCAACACACGAACACACACAATCTTGCAATCAAATAACTGAAAAGAGCATTTCCAAGAAGTTAAATGGTCTCTTAGATTGTTACAGCGAGGGAGACTTATTTGTAACTGCTATATCAGGCATGAAGCTAGATCTACAGCAAGACATACTTGTTAATCAACTAGATTTGGGACTCGTCCGTTCTTCCTCATCGAATCCTTCTTCAGCATGTATCCCTGGCAAAAATTTTCAACTCCTGTCTGTAGTATCTTAGGCCTGCAGTCAAGTTTCATTCAGTAAAGTTTGTTTTTCTTTCTATCTCATACTTTTGGACTTCATCCGAGCTTTTTTTCTCAGGCATTGCTGATAGAGATCGTGTCTACCATTTTGTCATCAATGCCTGCTGAGAATTCCCTATCATGAGATATTTGAGATCTACTTACCTCATTGACGTTCTCATTATGTTTGTTGCTATCATCTTTAGCAAGTTTGTTTATCAGGTCTTCCGAGCTGTCAAGGTGTTGAGGCTCCAATAGTTTGGAACTAACAGGCATCACTACCTCTGTTACTTGATCAGAATCTGATGAATGTTCTTTGTCTATGACTCCCTCTTGAGCACCATCAGGAAATTTTTTACTTCTCAAACTTTTAGGTTCATGATTTTCATAGATCTCCTCAGCCAACCACCCATTCCGAGCAAGCATTCTCCATTTTTTCCCTTTCCGTCTGCTGCCAAAATCATGTTTGATTTTACCCCTGGAACCTGCTGCACTTGTAGAATCATCTACCGATTCCATCTTCAACCTGCCCTTGGAAATGAACTGATGGGTAGAATTCTCAATTCTCAGTTGTTCTTGTTGGTTCATGTTTTTGTCTCTATTCATTCTTTTTGAATCATTATTCTCCTCTCCTGTATTTGATGCATCTCCAGCTTTGTGCACAATTGTTGCATTTCCTAAATGGTTCTCCACTCCAACTTTGAGAGCACCCTTATCTTCAGTATGGATGCTTCCATTTTGGTCATTGTTACCAATAGTTTCCTCTTCATCAACATCTCCGCTTCTGGCTTCTTCACGGTCATATTTTTGTATCTGCAGAGTTTGTTCTGTGGTCTCATTCCTGCTATCAAATATTCTTTCCTTACTCTCACCTTCCCTTTTAACTCCAGCAGTCTCACCATTTGCAAAGTTGGTGGCTATTATATCAATCTGACTACCTCTTATTGAATTCAGGCCATTTTGAAGTTCTTGCAATTGACCATTCTCTTTTTTTGGAATGACCTCAACCTTGTCCATATATGCTGTGTTTCCATTGTCTGTTATGTTGATGGGTGGGGTTGATGGATCAAGGGATCGCTTCAGCTCTTCAATTTCAGCTTCCTTTTGCTTCAATCTTTCTGTCATAACTATCGTTTCCGGAGTTTCTTTCTCCATATATCTATTCGTCTCTCTTAGCAATTTGATCTCATTATACCTATCCAGTAGTGCAGACTCCATGGTCTTCTGCTCATCCTTTAAGGAATCTATTGTGGACTGCATTTCCAAAATTCTCCTTTCAAGTTCCATCTTTTGTGTTCTGAGTATGTATATCTTTGACTTCATCGCTTCAGTCTTGCTTCTCATTTCTGTACTATGTTCTCTTTCCTTCTGTGCAACAAATGAAATTGATGCTGTCATTGTTAATCCCAACATATCTTATTGGCTTGAAGTTTTTGTGTTCAATTCAACTAGGGTGTGTGAACTGCACTTATATTAGTTAACTTACTGCACCTGATGAGAATATTGTTCAAAGAAGAGTGAACTAGCAACTCTAGCTTAAAGGAAAGTCCCGATTTGTTTTGTTTGTACGTGTTTATGAAGATAACGATGACCTAAATAGGCAAAATTCTTTATCCATTTTTTGTCATAAGAGACCCACCTTGTGTATACTTTTGGTCGTGTAATATGAACTTGACCAAATTATAATACCTGGTACCTTAATTTTCCGCGTGTTAATCTTGCAATGAAGTTTTGGTACAATCAAGTTAGGGTTTATTGATAAACTAATCAGTGAAGAGGCATTTTATTCGTAGTTTTGAGTCTTTAAATTCAAAGAAGACATAAAATATTTAAAATATCTCTCATTATGTCATAAGCACTCTAAATAAAATTTGGATCCTCTGTTCAAAATAATCCTGTCTAATGGTATTGGACAAGATTAGACAGTCTCTAAACTAAATAAAATTAGGATCTTCTATTCAAAATAACTCTGTCCAACTCTATCATTTTGGGCATTAGACATAGTTAAACAGTCTTTAAACTCACATCTAATACCTAAAAACGACATCGTTTTGGGCATTGAACATGGTTAGACACTCTTTAAACTCATGTTCAATGCCCAGGGTTATTTTGATCAGAGGATCCAAACTGCTCTAAATGATGTAAATTTTTTATTTTGGTTTATTTGAATGTTTGGAAGTTGCATCTTGTGATTGAAAAGTTATATTTAGGTTAAAGACATTTTAAATATTTCCTATATCTCTTTTAGCTAAAAACTCATATTACAATTAAGATGGCTAATGGCTTTCTTTATTAATTAATTTACTTCTAAAAAACTATGAACTTAATTGTACCTAATGTTTTTGTGATATTGATCTTCCATATAAGATTTTCTTAGAGCCAAATTTTGTTGTTGGCTTTGACGAGAAAAACAAATGACTGTTTTCAATGAGAGGAAAGAAACAAGGGGAGGCCCCGTTTGGAGCAACAGTTACGTTATCTAAGACAGACTGGTGCAAGATAATTATAAAGTCGAGGTAGTCTTAATTCTCGACCCAATCCTAGATCAGTGCGAGCTGCTGTTTAAACAAATCCAATTTGCGTCGCAGCAACACGCTCCCCAACCAGCTTTGCGTAAATACTATTATTTAACAACTAGTCAACAAATTTGCTTTCCTTGAAAAAATGAAGATGCCAAAACATGTAAAATGAAAATTTAAAGCTTAAGTGATAAGTATAATACTAAACTATGATCAGTAATTTGCTTTTAGACAAGCCTCATTGTAGGCTCTGAATCAGGACATGTACTTGCTGTAACGTCTTCAGGTATAAAATTTACATGCACTTCTTAATGGTTTATTGATTATCCATGTAAGGAACTGTATGGGGGGTACTTGGACCAACGTATCATTTATTCCACATACCTAAAATCTTCATCTGTTTATAAATTGCGTGGACATGCAATCTATAATCATGTATCAGTACTGCACGCCATTAGAAACTCAAGGTTTAAACTTAATTTATGGAAATTAAAACTTGAACCATATCTCACGCGTATGTATATAGTTAATTTCTGTAACTTGTAATCCATTCATTCATTGCCTAGTTAGACCCTGCAATCAAATGCATGATGACTTGATGGAAAATTATTGACTTGAAGCAAAGGGAGAAGGAGAAGTAAAAGCTAACGAGAGGGAAAGACCTGTAAAAGGAGTTGAAGAGAGAAAAGTTGTTGATCCTTGTCTGTGATGAGAAGGTTGAAGATGCGCCTCTCTCTGAGCTTGTGAATGAGCATAACACCAAGCAAAGCAGCCCCAAATGCTAAAACCAGCATTAATGCGTATCCCTTGTTGCCTCCACCTCTGTTGTAATTCCCATTTCCATTTCCTTTGTTAATGTGAGAACCTGCCATTACCCAGAACTCCTAATCTCTCTCTCTCCCCTCCCTCTCGTTCATCCAATCTAGCCACGTATAATGGAACACAAACACAAGAAAATAACGAGTCTTGTTTTGTTGGTGTTGCGTGTCTACTAAAAAGAGCCATGCATGCATCTATTCATATATATATATATATATATATAGGACTACAGAGCATTGACAACTCCGTTGTGGACTCACTAGAACAATATATAACTAAAAAGAATGCAGCATTTAGACTGTTTCGATGCCAGCGCTGATTTCTGATTGTTGCCCGAGATCCTGTGCTCTAAACCACTCTCTTTTTACTTTATTACCCTTCATCTTGTTTTCAACTGGGTAGGAGAATTAAGAAAGTCTGTCGTTTTTTCTAAAACTATAAAAATAAAAAGAAGAACAATGAAGGAAGAAAGGAAGTTCCCTAGAACTCATCACTTGTTACTGCGTTGAAGGGGAAAAAAAAAAAGAAACATTTTATTCTTCAGCTCCGCTTTTTTTGTCTACTAAGTTTTATTGATTGGTAATGCTATTTAAAAATCTAGAATTATTGTATGATATCGAGAGAGCAGGAGGGAGAACATTAAATTACCCGAATCAAATACCAAATAAATGTATAGAAAATGAACAATGTTATAAAACTGGGTTAAGATGTTGTTCTATTACGAACCTTTTTTGTATTTGATTTTTCAAAAATCACGATTACTAAAATTCTTTGAAATAATTAATGAATAAATCATAGTAAAGCATGAATCTTAATTCTTGTCTTATTCTAAAACTTGATCATGTTATTATTGTATCCTTTGAATCATTTCCGAAATTGGTTCATCTCAAATACCGTAGTTACATAAGTATGTAACCTCCAAAGATATATACAATAAGTTGAGAGAACTCTACAGCTATTAAAGAGAAGTTTAAGCTAGGAGTGCAAGATTTATTAGAGCTTAAGTCTATTTATAATAGGTTTTAAATATTTTAGTGATTTAATTGAAAATAAATTTAAATTTCACTTAAACTTTAAACAAAATTACAAATAATTTCAATTAAATATTAATTATACCCAAGTAAGATTTAATATCCTATATTGATTCTTATTTATTAAATATTTATATTTAATTATAAAGTTTCTCAAACTTTATAATCAAGTACAATTTGATTAAAATATTTTTCCTCTCTTTAATACATTCTTTATGTGTGACCCATTAGATTCCTAAATATATTGGCAATGGATACAAAATAAAAACCTAAATCATATTTAGGATTAGATAAATTAAATTCTTTAATCTATCTTTAATTCTCTAATTAAACAATTTATATTCATAAATCAAGATTGACTTCAAGCAACACATCATGACTATCCAAATATTTAGGAATGTTAAAGTAGTTTTAACTATTTTTTTTGTTTATAAATTTTTTATATAATTCAATCATTTCATCATACAATATTTCAATTAGACATAAAGTATGAAATTAATATCTACTCTATTTTGAGTTTATATTAGCTCTCCGCCATTAACTATTGATTCAATTAATGACATTCATAAACTATTTATAAAATGTCCTTCTATCTTAGCCAAGGATTTCTCGAATCAATAATAATAAAGAACAATAAAACATTTTCCCTAATTACATGCTAACCTTTTTATGCTCTATTAATGTCTAGTCTTAATATAACAATGAATGGGAGCAATTAAAGGATAATACATAAATGTAATATGAATCTTAAAATTATAATCTCCTTATAATTTCATTTACAATATATAATTATCTCATAGACTTTATCATATACTTCTAATAAGATAAAGAATGTCTTTATATAATTGTTACTTAATTACAACCAATTGATTGGATATAGGGCATAAACCAACAATCTCTTACTTTCAATAAGTCAATCGATTAAATATCTTATATCATATCCCCATATATCGATCATGTTATTGTTAAGATAATGACTTAATGACAGAATTCTATAAGATTATCTATAGTAAATACTTGCTTAAATCTTACAACTTATATCTTCATTATTATCATAATTAAGAACACTTGCCTAAATACATTCATCGATCTTTGATGAAACCTTAGCTCCTTTTACATGCTCAATGACTCTAATATTTTATAGTACATTATTGTCTTAAATAATGTAAGGAACTATATTAAGTTTATTAAAGAACTTATTGATCCAATTAATCATTTTCACTAAATGAAAAATATATTATAGTTAATTAACAACCATTACTACATTGGAACCTTTCCAATCTTAAATAATATTGTTCTATGTAAAATATAACTTAATCAAGATTTATTTTTAAAGTTAATATCCTTATAAACTTGAACTTAAATGTCAACTTATATATAGAATAATAGATATCTTTAATACTTCATAAATATCAGATATCTCAAATGCTAAACATCTTTAATACATTATCTATATTCTTAAACTTAGAATAGATAAACAATTTCCAATCTACCTCTATAGATCTAAATCCCAGAATTAAGACTTTTTCACATCCAACAAGAGTTGTTCTTGAACAATTATATTTTCAATAATTAAAAGTTAGAATTATTATTCTCTATGAGCAATATGTGTATTGGACCTTGTTTCTAGAATCCAACTATCTGGAGTTATAAAATATGAGCATATTATCTTGTACGTTTTTTCTACTAAGTACTTTTCAAGTTCCATTCAAGCGTAAAATGTATTATAGAAAAGTATTGATAAGTCCACAATTATAATTGTACCTATTTTGGCAGAATAGACATAACTTTCATTAGAGATGTGGGATTAAGGTCATTCTAGAATGGTTTCGAAGAGGACTTCTAGATCTACAACGTCTATGAAGACACTGAAGAGAGGTTTTTCCTCTAAAAGGGTCAAAATCACAAATTAAAATCTCTCAGAAAAAGTTTACCGCGATCAACTTTTGGCTTCGCCGCAACGAATTTTAAAGGTAAAGAAAAAGACTTCTCAAGAAAAGTTCACCGCGGCCAACTTTTGGCTTTGCCACAATGAAACTTGAAGGAAGACCCTTCTGGAAAAGTTTGCCGCGGTGAATTCTGAAGATCGAACAGAAAACATGTCAAGGATAGTGCTATAGACTGCCAACTTCCATTATCATGTAATGACCATAACTCTCTCATTTGAAGTCCAAAAATTACAAACTATATATCGTTGGAAAGCTAAGAGGATAAGATACAACTTCTGTGAAGACAACTTTATCCAATTCTGCCTATATTTATACCATTTTCTCCCTGAAGTTTGAACACAAATTTTTACCGCTATGAAAACTTGAAATTTGCAATGTACAAACTTAAAAAGTCATAAGCAAAATGAAATGTATCTCATTAACATCAAAAGATAAGAGTTTACAAAGCTTTAATGGGCATTTCAAATTACAATATAACATTTGCTTTATAATCCAAAAATACAAAAGATACTTGAATAAAGAATACTTGAAATGTGACTAAAGCCTTGTGTTTACAAAATCTAGCTTAAAATACAAAAGTATGCAAATTCAGAGTGATACCGTGACTCTTGACTACTCGATCTCTTGCTCATCACCTAAATATGGGAAGGAGAATGGAGGTGAGTGTAAAAGCTCGTGAGTAATAAGTTTATAATCGAAAAAAGCAAGACCATTGGAAATACTCAATGTCATACTCACTTTGCATCAAAATCCATAAAACATATAGTTCCCAAATTCTCACATT
The DNA here is from genome assembly GCA_025531925.1 of Erythroxylum plowmanianum. NCBI lineage: Eukaryota > Viridiplantae > Streptophyta > Magnoliopsida > Malpighiales > Erythroxylaceae > Erythroxylum > Erythroxylum plowmanianum. The sequence goes on along the minus strand of JANVCQ010000232.1, from coordinate 26,633,577 downwards.
ATCAAGCAATTCATAAGCAACATAAGTCATGCATTCATCAAACTTGTTAACATATTCTAACACAACAAGAAATTAGCACAATAGCGATGGACAATTATCGATGGAACGTTAACCATTGGAAAATAGCGACGGAAATGAGAAATCCGTCGCTATTTGATACAAAAATAGCAACGAAATGGATGTCCATTGCAATATTTGGCGGGAAAAATTCGCGGCAAAGAATAGAGATGGAATTATATATTTTCGTCGGTAAATTGCTACGGATTTTCTAATGCGGTTGGTAAAGTTGTCGGGGATAAGGGAATGTTTGGCAATGGAAAAATTCCGTCGGTATTATTGTCGGTAAGTACGTTTATAAACCTTATCGAAACGACGTCATTTTCGTGAAGTTCTTTACCTTCATTCGAAACGATGTCTTTTCGATGAGTTAGAACATTCTTTGTCATTATTAAAATGACGTTGTTTTGGATCAACCAAAACGACATCGTTTTACTTATGTTAAGTTGCATTGATAACCAAAGTAAAACGACGTCGTTTTGGTACTTAACCAAAACGACGTCGTTTTGTATTAGTTAAAAATGTTCCATTTCCAGCTGGCTATCCTCGCACGCGCACCTGCCCTAAATTTCCTTCCTCCTCCGACGCTTGGTTCTCTCCTCTAGCTTCGTCGTCCGTCGTCCATTGCCGTCCGACCACATCCAACGTCTCTGGCGGCCTTCCTCCTCATCTTCTCCGGCGTTGAGGGTCTGTCGTCATCTCCTCTGCATCTTCCAAAGGTAAGTCGTAGGTTGAAAATGTTTTTTTATTTTTTTGGACTGATTTATTTGTGTTGGTTTGTTTATTTGGCTTTGATTGTTCTTGTGTTAGGGTTTTTCATGTAAATAATGGGAAGATTTAATTAATTTGTGTTTAGA
>JANVCQ010000232.1:26597853-26624192 GCA_025531925.1 Erythroxylum plowmanianum | reverse complement strand
ATATTAGGACTTACGCTTTCCATTAATATGGCAAGAACCAGAGTTCTTTTAGAGTTGGGTTATTGGGCAAACCTAAGGTCAATATGGATTAATGGGTTGATCCTAACTGGAAGCATTGATTTGTTGGGCAAACTCAAAGTCAACGTAGATAGAGGCAAAGTTGGGTTATATACATTGTATGTATACGAATCAAGAGTTGATAACCCAATGAGTGTGGTAAATCAACAATTGATGACACAAGTCGATAGTTGCATAACTGAATGCAATTGGTATGAATGATACCTACCGATTGACTTAAGGTGGCTTGTTAGGCAAACCTAAGGTCATTCTTGGTGATATTGGATATCGAATCATTAGGAAAACTATAAGTTTTCTCGAATTTGTAGTGAGGGTTATGGATTTGGATAAAAATAATGGGACCCACAATGCATATGTTTAAAGTCCTTATCGATATGCATTTATGTACATTCTAATGTTCTCTCTCATTCTTCTATGTTATTGAATCACCATAATGTCTTCGTCTAGTGTGAACCTACACTCCCTACTAGACTCCAACAAACTCATGAGACCTAACTTCTTAGACTGGCTATGAAATATGAGAATTGTTCTCAAATCTAAAAAACTAAGATATGTCCTAAATGAACCACTTCCTGATCCCCTTATTGCCGATGCATCTAATGAGGATCATAAAGCTTATAAGAAGCTGCTAGATGATAGTGAGCTAGCTAGTTGAATTTCCTAGCCTCTATGTCATCAAAGCTGCAAAAGCAGCATAAGGCTATGGATGCTCATATTATAGTCTACCATCTAAGAGAACTATTTGATGAGCAAGCTCAATCTGAAAGGTTCGAGATCTCGAGTTTGTTTTTCTGCTCTAAGATGGCTAAGGGATCATCTCCAGTCTGGTATGCGTTGAAGATGTATGGATGCATTGAAAGGTTAGCCAGTTTGGGTTTCATAATAGATCATGAATTAAGTATAGACTTAGGGTATGCTTGTTTGGGGGTAATGAGAAAAAAAGTATGGGTATGGAATGAAAACTCATGCTTGGTATCAACCTATCATTGAAGAGGTAACACTTTCATTCCCCCATTTTCAGCAATACTCCATTCCTTTGGATTACCAGAGGAATGGGATTCATTGTTGACAATACTCCATTCCCATTCCTCACTATATTCATTCCGATTCTTATTCCCATTACCCTTTGTGAACCAAGTGCCTGCTTAATTATGATTGGTTTGACTGACAGTTATTCACAGTTTGTGCTTAACTATTGGATGAACCAAATATCCACATCGATACCTGAGCTGATTAATCTTCTCAAAATAGTTTAGCAAACTGTCAAGAAAGATAGTAAGGCATTGATGCTAGTGGACTCTACTTCTGGTTCTTGCAAGAAGAACCAAAAGAAGAAGAAGTCCAAGAAACCAGTGGGAGGTGTAACCAAGAAGAAGGTAAAGGAGACTATATCAAAGGGGATTTGCTTCCATTGCAACAAGGAAGGACATTGGAAGTGGAACTGCAAAGCTTATTTGGAGTCACTGAAGCAGAAAAAGGCATTAGATGCCCTACTGTCTACTTCAGATATGTTATTTGTCATTGAGGTTAATACTATTTCTGATCATAACATTTGGGTATTAGATATTGGATGTAGCTCACACATATGTGTTGATATGCAGGGTCTCAGGGATAGTAAACCGCTCAAGAAAGGAGAGATAAACCTACGAGTGAGAATGGAGTGAGAGTTGCTGCATTAGCCGTAGGAACATATACTTTTATATCTTCCTAGTGGGCTAGAGTTAGTTTTGGATAATTGTTATTATGTATCCGTTGCGACAAAAAACATAGTATCTATTTCATGTCTTAATAAAACGGGATTGCATTTAAATTTTTCAAGCAATGGTTGTTCAATTAAGTTAAATGAAATGTTGCATGATACTGCTACATTGTGCAATAGTATTTACAAATTAGATATGTGCAATTCAACTTTAAATATCAATGACAATAAAAGACGAAAACGAGATAACTTAAAATCGTCTTACTTATAGCATTGTCGACTTAGCCATATGAGTGAGAGACGCATGGCTAAGCTACATAGGGTTATTTGATTATGAATCATTTGAAACATGTGAATCTTGCTTGTTAGGCAAGATTACTAAATTACCTTTTAAAAGAAAGGGTGAACAAGCGAATGGGTTATTAGAACTAATACATTCTGATGTATGTGGTCCGATATCCATTCATGCTAAAGGTGGTTTTATGTACTTCATTACCTTTATTGTTGATTATTCACGATATGGGTATGTGTATCTAATGAGATACAAGTCTGAAGCATTTGAAATATTCAAACAGTTCAAACATGAAGTAGAGAAACAACTCAGTAAAAGTGTTAAGATGCTTTGATCAGATCAAGGTGATGAATACTTGAATAAGGAGTTTCTAAGTTATCTCGAGGATAACAGGATTGTATCCCAATGGACTCCGCCTTACACATCACAATATAATGATGTGGCTGAAAGGAGAAACCGAACCTTATTAGACATAGTGAGATTGAAGTTCATGATACTCAAACATATGCATATCAACTACCTAAACCTGAGATTGTTGTTCATGAAGATGAGACAACAGTTGAACCTTCTGACACACATAATGTTCGTAGGTCAAGTAGGGCACGTAATGTTCCAGAGAGATATGGATTTCTTATAAGTGAACATAATGACGTATTGCTCATTAAGGACGATGAGCCTGCAACCTATGAAGAGGCTCTGAAGAGTTCAGAATCTAAAAATTGGCTTTAAGACATGAATTTTGAAATAGATTCCATGTCGGGAAACCAAGTATGGACTTTGGTTAACCCATTCGAATGGCTAAAACCCATAGGATGCAAGTGGATTTTCAAGAAGAAAGTCGACATAGAAGGTAATGTGATTACCTATAAAGCGAGATTAGTCGCTAAAGGTTATCATTAAAGACGAGGAATTAACTATAACGAGATATTTAGCGTCGTAGCCATGCTTAAATCCATTAGATTATGATTATGTTTTATATTTATATTCTAGTATATTCGGAATCAAATCATAACTTGATTTTATACATAGAGACTGAAAAACTCTATTTATGAGTAAATCTACCGTAATTGGAATGAATTAATTGCAATCTTAAAGATATGATAATATAAATCTTTGGATTATGGTCAAACCTAACAGAGGGATTCATAAATCGATAAAATAATCCTATAAACTGTAACATGAGTAATTTGGTTGACAAGCATAGGATTAGTTATTAGTAGACTCAAGGTAAGTTACTAGCATACCATATGAATCTCCACAATCCAATAGATCAACAAAACAATTGTATAATAAAAGATCAATAAGCTAAAAGTTTACGGAGATTCGAAACTTAGAGACTAATTTTTTGATATCAGTAATTTTCTTAATGCTTCCTTAATTCTCTAATTCAATCTTGCTACTTGTTTATTTTATTTTTAAGTTTTATTTTCTTTTAATTAAAAAAATCACAATCAATTCGTAGACAATATAATAGAATAACGGCAATTACTGATAATCACTGTCTTCGTAGGATCGACTCATGTTTGCTGATACTAACTATAGCTACATTATGCACTTGCGGTAATTCATAATTGACACACTTAGAAGAATTCAATCAAAATTTTCGTGCCATTATCAGAGACTTTAATATTAGGAAAACCTAACTGCTATTACTCGTCATTATTTTATTTTATTTATTATATTTTATTTGTGACTTATCTATTTAATTATCATTTGAACTTCTTATCTTGAGCTTGTGATTTATTGTAAGATTCATTTTTATTGTAATAACCACAATTGACAATGAAAAGATGAAGTAGACAATGATTTAATGGAAGCCAAGATATGTCTTCGCAATACGTAACATTACCAAATAAGAATGAGAGGTTTTCTCATATAGATTCAGAGGCTTAACTGAAGTTTATGTCGTGTTGCGAGATTAGTGGAAGTACTTACTATAATCATGAATGTTGAGCATCGACTTATATGTGGTAGTAGGATGTCAAAAAGGGCCTAGCCCCATTTTGGCCCGAGTTGACCGAGCCAATCGACCATTACTTCCAAAATAACGTCGTTTTTGACATTTTTCTTAAAAAAATTATATATGGCCCATCGGGCCACAGGCCAACTTGGCGAGCTAGGAACAGCTCGAGCCGGCCCGATCCATTGACATCTCTATGTAGTAGAAACCGAGCATATACAACCAACCTTAAGGAACATTATATGGGAACAACAACAATTTCTAATGAAGCAACTCTTATGTCTATGGATAGACCGATTATGCTCCATCTGAATATTTACAACACTAAGCACTTATAGTTAACAAGCCAACTCTAGCAGATATGATGACTGATTTTATTCAAAAATCAATCATGAAGTATAAAAAAATAGAGACTTGTATACCAAATTTGGTGAATCTGATGGACCAGCTAGCGGATATACTATCTAATGAATTGCAAAGGAGTTTATCTAATCCTATTGGAACAAATTATGAAGAATATGGAATGACAATCAACCTTATTAGTGAAAATGAGCAAGAAGAAGAAGAAGAAGAAGAAGAAGAAGAAGAAGAGAATATTTATGATAAATTAGTAGAATTCCTTATAGAAATGGAAGCTTAAGGAGGTAAATTTATTTTCGTAATAAATGAAAATTTAAACATTCTTATTTGATTTATCATATTATTATTATTATTATTATTATTATTATTATTATTATTATTATTATTATTATTATTATTATTATTATATAAAATATAAATAATTTACTACAAATTTATTTTATTAAAATTGATTAATAACTAATAATATATTTAAATTATAGTAAATCAAGTATTTCTTTAAATTTTTATTTTAAAATATTTATGCTAATAAATAAGATGATTAATATCTTGTATAATTGTGTAATAATATTTATTATTGTTATTATTTTGTTGTCTCTATACTTTTCTAATTCTTAATTATTCTTCTCTAACGTAATTGTTCACAGTTCACACGGAGTCCTATGTCTCCAGAAATTGCAACGTCGACATCAGGACGTTTCATAAAACGTACGAAATTTTCACATTTTAAATAGCTGAGATTTTGGTGAAATGTAATAAAATTATCAACTTTTACCCTTTTAAATATTTAATAAATATCAAAGATTATAAGGAAACCTCGCTTTGCATTGCCCGGTTGTCGTTCGTTGCTGATTGATACTTATCATCTCAAAGCCGTTGCCGTTGCCGTTGTCGTTGCCGTTTGATCAAATAGTTGGCGACGCCATCCTGGTGAGTAACCTCAGGTAACAGTCTATATTAAATATCTAATACAATAATCTGACGAGGGCAACAAACAAAGATACCTCTTCAAGCGGAGTCCACGGAAGATCTATCCGCGTCATCGCTCAACTTGGAGGAGGCCCATTTCAAACAAGGCTAAAAGCACGGGCCAACCTCAGGCAAAGAGAACGCACGACATATCGATCTCAAGACAGGCTTCGAAGTGGGTGAAAACTCGGCTTTTAGTCAGTCGACCCTTGTCGGTTATCGACTGATTTCAGAATGGAGGAGTTGATAGATAGATGACGGATGAGAACATTCAGGAGATAATGGTTAGCTTACTCTTAAAGTGTAGGGTCGTGAGGGCGGGTTTGGCAAGAAATTGGAGCATGATGGTTGCTCAAAGCCCAAAGAGATTAAGTTCTATGGAAGAAATGAATTTTTTTGGATCACTTGGGTGATGGGTGTGACCCTCAGTTGTTAAGATGGATGCATTTTCTCCGCGGAACAATGCTTTGCCAGCATTCGCCATGTTTCATGCTAAAGCGTACAGCTTTTGATGCGCTAAACTATTATCCTGGAGTTTGCATTTATGTTTAAAGATATTAAATCGTTTAAATATCTTTTTGTTTCTGTTTATTTTTGGTTTATGATATGGGCAAATAGGTGGATAACAGATGACCACATAAACATGGTGTTTGGTAGTTCTTTGGCATACTAGATTGGTTAATAGGAGCATTCCTTATGCAGACTGTTTCAATCTAAATGCTATTATTGGTTGAGTAGAATTTGTTAAGTTACTGAACTTTCAAGACTGATTTCGCCTGAAATTGTACACTGAATATTATGTGGTAGAGACTTTTTGAGTTCCTTCAAATTGTAACCACAAATTTCTTAAATCTCTCTCATATCCCACTTATGTTCTTCTGCAACCTGTGGATGGTGGCAGAGAGGTGAACTATGTTGAAGTGCATGCCTGCTTGCTGCAAGGTATACATATCTGAGAGCCGAAAGAAGGGTGCATTGCAGGCAATTGAAAGAGCTGCGAAACAATTCCTTGAAGCCCCTATTATTAATAAGTTTTACAACAGAGTGGGTTATACTCTTGTCTCCAGTTTGCCAACTGAGCCATCTTTAGAATCAGAATCAAGTCCTCTGAAGAGTGCTGTGCTTGCCATGGTTAAAGCTGCTTTTGAAGCTATAGATCTTGAGTTGCATGTTGGAAGCCATCCTCGGCTTGGTGTTGTGGACCACATTTGCTTTCATCCCTTGCGTCGTGCTTCTTTGGATCAGGTAGCTGGGATTGCAAAGGCATTGGCTGTGGATGTAGGCAACAGCCTCCAAGGTCTGAGCCAATTGAAAGTTTGCTCAATACTAAGTATCCAGATGACAAATCTAGGCTGTAGATGATTGGTTGTTCTATAGAAGCTGCTTTGCTAAATCTAATTTGCAGTAACGAGGATTTTCATATTTGAGATTTATCCAAAGTGATGTTAGATGATAGATTCCCATTGCTGTCTGCTTTTAAATTTCTTCTAGTTTGCTTAATAAATGTGATATGATAATCCTTGTGCCTAGTTCCAGAATAGGAGTTCCACATATTGTCTGTATTCAATAGCGCTATCTATCTTCTTGCAGCCTTTATGTTCTATTGAGACATGGTGTTGATGAAGATTACTCTAGAATTCATCTTTTATTGTACTTATAAGAATTTGAATTCATCTTTTATTGTACTTATAAGAATTTGAGTCTTTTATACTACATTTCCACTTCATTCTGGGATTCCCATTTTTGTGAACTGAAAACTATACTAAAGATGTGATGCAGAGGCAATATCAACAGTTGGTAACAGGGTAAAAGGACAAAACAAATGATTTTATATGAGAAGGCAGTGTCCTTACTCTAAGTGGAAACAGTGAATTAGCTTTAAATAGTGTAAATCTTTCTGAGTGTTCTGAGGTGTCAAAACATGGAATCTTTGTGTTGGCATGGTAATTAAGATGCAAAGTGCATCATATGATGATATATCATATGTTATTTGAGTGGCAATTAGGTGAATTGCCATGAGGCATTCAATACTTGGCTAATGATCTCAAATGTGGCTTGCAGTTCCTACATTTGTATATGGAGCTGCCCATGAAGAAGGGAGGACATTGGATTCAATAAGGCGAGAGTTGGGTTATTTCAAGCCGAATTCAGGAGGCCATTGGACAGGTGGACCAAAATCGAGGTCATTACCTTTGAAGCCAGATTATGGTCCAGCTCAAGTTACTGAAGCAAAAGGCGTCATTGTCATTGGAGCAACCCCATGGGTTGATAACTACAACGTGCCTGTCTTCTCTACAAACATTGGTGCTGTTCGTAGAATTGCAAAAAGAGTAAGTGAGAGAGGAGGTGGCCTTCCTTCAGTGCAGGCCATGGCACTTACTCATGGTGATAATGTGATTGAGGTGGCTTGTAACTTACTGGACCCTGCCCAAGTTGGAGGGCTTAGTGTGCAGCAAGAAGTTGAGAGACTTGCAAGGGAAGAGGGAATGGATGTTGGAAAGGGATATTTTACCGACTTTTCTCAAGAGGCAATCATTCAAAGCTATTTGAAATCAGGTCCTTTCTTATAAGTAGTCTTATCATCCCGTGCAATCTTCTTTCATTCACTTATCCAAGTGTATGAATGTCCCGTGTTCTGACATTATAGATATTCAATCCAATTTCTTGTTTGTAACATGGAATTCGAATTACATGTCACTAATTGTAATTTCAAGTCAATATTTTTTTTTGGTAAATTTGGTGAGATTATTTAATTTACTTTTATTTTTTAATAATGCCTCTTCTAATTATATTTTCGATAATTAATTCTCATCACGTTATTTTAAAATTAATTTTTGGGACAATGAAGAATTATTTGAAAACAGAAAATTCAAAGGAGCTGAAGATCAATTTCATGAAAGAATAAAAGATACAAGTGGGCCACTGTGTAAAAACAAAAAGGTTGAATCGCAAGACGTGGAAGCAGGAGAGGAGAAACGGGGATGGTGGAAATGGCGTTTTTAAGGATCGGTGAGTGAAATGGACGGAGAATAAAACTATGAAGGATAAAGGACTATAGTTCAAAACGGAACACACCGCCTTCAGGGAGAACACATTTTGAGTTAGCAGAAGGCACACACTGTAAGCTCAAGAAGAAAAGTGAAACGCAACTAATTACCTCGCAAAAGTCAAAACGCAAACCACAACCAGATAGAATCTGTATTGGCAACAAGCAGGAGTTACCCCGCCATTTCTTAAGGGCACGTGGCTGCTTGCCTTTTGCCCATTGACCATCTCCCATATCAGCCGCCGCAGATTCAAATTTGGAAAATTTACCATTCATCCATGTTAATATCAACCGTCCATTTTTAACCACCTCAATGTTGTCCGTTTCATTTGGATCTAAATCTGTTAAGGGACTGCCAATCTAATCACAGACGGGAGCGGGCGCGACGGCAGACGGATGCCTTTGCTCTAGTAAGGCTTTTTTTTTTGTTCTCTTTCTTCGCCATTGTTTTCTTGCATACTGCATATGTTGAGACGTAAGGTAAATCTATCTTCCAACTTTTAATTTATTGTTCAAAATTTTGATTACATATTTTGTGAATTTATCCTATAATATATAAAAAATATTGAGTTCTTCGTTTCAACTATTATTGGATTTTCGAATAATTTTTTTTGGAGCAAGCAACAGAAAATCTAATTTAATGGATAGATAAAAGTAGAATTGGAAATTATATACCAGATGAATATTTGCTTAGCGCAAAGGACTGGTTGGCATTTAGAGGTTCAGATAAAGACGCTAACTGGAACCTTTTCCTGAAGGTGTGCAAGGGATGAATTAAAAGACGAGAGTTATCACCAAAAGAGAAGCTAACAAGAATGTGTTTCTCCGTTCAAGCTTTCGCATTCCTTGTAAAATCCGTGCAGGTCTGGCAGCTGCAATCCGAAAAACGGCAGAGTTCACAACCAAAGCAAACACAGGAAGTGCAGCCCTTGCAAGTTGGTGAACGACTGCAGCCCCTGTACACCCTTCTACTGGCACGTTCTTCCTCGTGATCACATGTTATTCTGCATGACAAACGCAATCAGTCCTCCTACACATTGCCAACATTCTATGCACCACACAACGATATTAGAACTACTAAAGCACTTTGCAGAGACCAATAATTTTCACACCTTAGCCATGCATTTAGTTTCACGGTAGACACAAGCCACTAATTTCAAATGTTATCATTTAACTAGGACGCTGCTGGAAAAGAAATACGAGGAACCTAGATTCAAGCTCATTTGCTTAAAAAAGCAATTGAAAGAGTCAAGATCAATCCATGGCAAATGGCTAAAATAAAGGGAACAATAGTAAAGATGAAACACATCGAGTACATTCACATTCGGCAGGTTCAACATGAACTCATCTGACAAACTAGAGAGGAAACCAATCTGATATTTTCAGTTTCCATTTCTCTCCAAACACCTATTTCTAAAATCTCACGGGAAAGAGAACAGCAAGTAGGAGAGCACACCATATGCAAGCATAACTCCTGATTCAGCTGCAGATGTCAGGGGTAGGAACGGAAGATCATCTAATGTTCTTACAAAGCTTGAGTTAGTTATCAATAAAGGGGGATAATTTAGCAAACGAAAGAATTTTCTTCACAATCGAGCACCAGTGGATAAGAATGGATACTAAAAGCAGGCACTAGAAGGCATTCCTCTCTATTTTAGGAGATGTGACATTGGCCTGACTGAAGAACTAGAAAGAACTATAGAAGAGTCAAACCAACAAACCTAACATTTGGATTTTATCTAGACATGCTAACTATGATATTTGGTATATGGACATTCGTTGATAATTATAAAGAAAACTGGATTTAAAGATAAGAAGTCTAGCAGAGAAATGTAGGGGCAGTCCTATCTTTTGTTACTTGCACAGGGAAAGGATATTAATAAGTTTTCACTCCTTAGGTCTGCTGCCTATTCTTTTCCTTCCAAGCATAATTTTGAAAAGTGAGTGCTAGACCTATAGAAACTAGAATGGTACAAGATAGCAGGTTAATGAGCAGCTCTTGTAGCTGGTAACAACAAATTAATTTAAATCTTTGCTTGCCAAATTCTTGATGATTTTCCAAATTTCCTAGAGTCAACAAAAAATTTGTTTAATATTTTTTCTTCCCAAAAATTTTCCAAATTTCCTACAATCTCGCTGAGGATCAAATACAACACCCTCCTAAACTTTCCATACTGTTGCCGTATCTACTTAAACATTGTGTTTGTCCCTCTTACTTCCAAAGCCCACGGAAAGACTGAGGCACAAGTATTGAAGGATGTAAATCTGTAAATGAGGGAACACACCAACACAAACTAATGATGGATTATCAACACAGAAATATTCAAATTTTAATTGCATAATAGTGTTTCAGCCATCTAGAACTTGAAATATCTAAAACAAGGATGCCAGTCCTCCATTGTTCATCAAAGGAGCTTGTTTGCCGAAAATAAAGAGAATCATTGCTTATTCTAGGCTATCTCATTTAGTTCTCTCAGTTTATAATGTCAAAACTATTACAAGAGGTGGCTTCCAACAATATTTCACATTTGTTGCATCCAGCTATGGTTGAAGTACAGGAAGTTGTAATATCTTTTATTTTCTTAGATTCGGTGATTCAATCCCAGAAATTTTCTGTAAATCCTGCCATTGTCTAAAGTTGATGCAATTTAAGTCGCCAACCATATTAGTATACTGATGGATATATTATAAAGTAAAATAGATTTAGATTTTGAATTGAACTTGTATGCATGATCATTATATCGATGAATATTGTCAGGAAACAGAATTGTAAATATTCAGCACTAACTGGAATGCAAAAAAACTTCTACATTTACACAAACAAAGACACTTCCATTCTTGTAAAGGAAGTTGGTCAATAAAGGATAAGTAGACGACAGAAAAGGAATGCCAATTGTCAATGGTGACAATGTCATGCTTCATTATCTAGGTTGAACAATATGCAACATTTGATAATCAAATTAAGAAACAGAAAATGCATACAATATAAGTACCGAAGAAATAATATGAAAATCATCTACAATTTCTCTGGTTTCATGAATATGTCCACTTTTTCCACCTAAAATTTCCTTTTTATCTTCTTCCTGCTGGCAGAGCTTGCAATTGAGGAATAGAACAATAATAATAACAACTGCAGCAGCAGCAGCAGTAACAACAACAAAATGTATTGCAAACATTTCTTATATTTTGTTTTTGTGCAATGTGGAAGGCAAAGTACACATACCTGTCAAAGGGCAGATCAGAACATTTCCAATTTGGATCAGCCAAGGCATCATGGTGAAGTCGACACTCCTCCTTGGTCCGTAATCTAAACCTGCGTTCCTTATTACATGTAGTACAACGAACAAATTCATCGCGATGACAAACTCGCCCACTGGAGGACCTGTGGGATCCATTCCCATTTTTTGACGCTTGATTATAATACTTGAGCAATATGGTCTTTGACAATGGAACCTTCTCCCCATTGACTATGATCCAAACATTATTTTTCCATTTTCTAGCTGTCTCTCTACCAGAATGCTTCTCAAATGCAGCTGGAGTCATCTTGCCTAGTCATTGCAATCGCAACTCAACAATCAAACATGGAAAAACAATGAAATAGAGCATTATGCTATTTTAGTAACAACATGAACTGCGGCAGAAAAGATCCTGTCATACCAACAAACTACAATCACATGTAAACTAAATATAAACTCAGTCAAATACTTAAAGGGCAGAAGGGATATTGAGGATGACATTCTGATTGTAAAACATGTTACACCATTAAAGGTTATCAACTAACTTTCACTGAAGATGGGTGTAGAATTCAAAATGACAGAAATATAGGCATTACTCAACTATACTATACGAAAAGACACCGAATTCTTTGCAGGTGTCACAGACTGTAAACTATACACCAAGGAACAATTACAAAATCTTGTTCCAAAAAGTTTCCGTGCGGGTCCACCAGATATCAATTGGACAAATGAAGTACAGGATGACTATTTGTCTTTTCATACTAATGACGATTGAACTTATAAACAGAATAAACCCTACCAATGGTCTAGTTTTCTTCGTATGACCAAAGACAATTTACAGTACAAACTAACGCAATACATCCCTGAAATCAGTATGACTATTAGTATCACTGGCATCTTTCTCTGAAAGTCCTTTACCAATTTAAGCATCTGTTGTTCTATCAAGCCCCTTCAACTTTTAGGAGATGACATCAACTCATAAAACAATTGGTGGGAGTGACATACGCTAATTAAACAGCCATTATTGCTGCATGCTTGTAAAACAAAATGCACGACAGTGCAAAGGAGGATATACTGTGAACTGCTAGGTGCACCCCAAGTACCATGTAACAACTTAGCAGTAAACAGCGATAACGCATGCATACGAAACACAAGAGAATAACGCATCCTAACTCAACCACTATGTGGTGGTAAACGTAGAACTAACCGACATCATTGAGACTTGAAATGAAGTCCTTTGAATAACGTCAACCGTGAAAGGGCTAACAAATTGCAATAGAAGAAAAATGCAGCCTCGGGGAGGGTGCTGTACGGTACAAAGAGCGAATGACATATGATCCCACAAAAGCCTTACTATGACTGACAATAACAGAAGTGTGGCTTCAAAAGCCAAAACCAGGTGTAGCAAGTTAAAAAGCATTACAAATATAGCCACAAAGGAGGACAGTGAATGCAGGAGAATATGCTCTGGAAACCAAAAAAGAAAAAGCTTTTTAATCAAGACAGAACCTTTCCTGCAATGCGACGCAGAAGATACGAAGTTAGAAAACTATCTTATTGTACAGAATGGCAAAGAAAGCTCCCTCATTGAGACAAAACAACATACACTTGGGGTCTTATACTGTGTAACAAACGAAAAACGGATACGCCGTTCACACTATCCAGCTGTTTGACTTGATAAAACTGAAAGCGACAACCAGCAAGGGCAAGACGCAGTCAACATGCATAATAATCAAACCCATAGCTTCATAAGGCGCAAGAGAGATAAGAAAGACAGACAGACGGAGAGGGACACCTTCGTTGCAACCAGGAGTGCATTCGCAGGTGATCGCAAGATCACCATTGACAAAAACCCTAAGCCTTCCAACAGCATCACCATATCTATGGCTGGTACACCCACACGTCACCTCTATGTAATCTACACCTCTCTTGACCCCACAAATCTCTCTCAACTCTTCATCGCCAAACAACACCATTTCTTCAACCCCATTTGCCATACCCTCTATCCCTTTGAGCTTGTTACACAATATAACCAAAACCAAGAATCCAAAATGAGATCTTTAAGCCAAAAGCAACGAGAAAACGAAATTTTCGGAATAGTCGGATATGGAAGATATCTAAAGAGGAAATATAGTCGGAAATTAAAATGGAATTAAAAAAAGAAAACAAGGAAAAACAGAAAGATTGCGATAAAGAGGAAGTGTCTCAAAAAGGGCGCAACATGGAGAGATCTGGAAGAGCAAACGTTGATAATGTCGCACATGAACGAGAGAGAGAGAGAGAGGCAGAGAGGGGTTGGCACTTAGGTGTTCATTGGGAGATGAGAGAAAGAGGGAGGGAGAGAGAATGAGCTGGCCAAGTGAAGCCAAGGTCGTGAGAGACCTTTTTTTATGATAAAAACTGTTTTTGTTTTGGGGGGTCTTAACTACAGCTTTGATGCTTCGCTGCATGACATGACGCGAGGGAACTTAAAAACCCAAACATAAATATAAGAATAGAGGTCCAGAGGCAGAGATTGATGGGCATTTCCATGGCAGTAAATTGGTTGTCTCACGGGAGTGGACTACTAGACGCGCCTGTTGGTGGCTTTTAAAATGGTCTTATTAGAGGTAAAGAAGGTCAGAAGGGAATACAAAAATTCACCCATCTTTGACCTTAGTTAGCCCACTCTCATTAACTGTAATTTACCATCCATATTTCAAACAAATACTCCCTTCTATTTAAAATAAATGTAGTTTTAAAAAAATACACATTTATTAAAAAAATTAGTGAAATGTTTGATATATCCTTATTAATTGCATGTTGAATTGTCTTGAAAATGTAATCTGTATAATTAGGATGTGAGAGAAATTAAAGAGTAATTTTGGAAATAAAATTATAAAAATGCATGAAAATTGTAAACGACATTTATTTTAAATAATTAAAATCCTTCTAAAACAATACTTATTTTGGATAGGAGGAACTATTAAGTAAATAAAAAATTTAATGAGATCAATTCTATGTCATGTTAATGTCAGGATATATTCTAAATATTTTTACTTCAAAATATTAATATTTAAGTTGTATTATAATGTAAACTTTGAGCCTCAAAAAGCAACTTGTAATATGTTTAACTTTTCTCTCCTTTCACATAATTAATACTAGACCTATCCATCCGTATGATTGCACAAAATCATGGAGATAAAGTGTAATATGATTCTGCCCCCTTAATCCAATTTTTTGGTCTATAATATCTTCTTTATTTCCTTTTCTTATCCTAAAGTGAGTATTTTAAATCATAATTATTTTATTCAACTAATAAATAACAAGAAGAATTGAAATTAATTAAGTTGTTATATCTAAAATATTAATATCTTAAACTCTCAATTTCGTTTCCCTTTCTTTTCAGTTATGTATTTTTCTGCAAGATTTTTGGCAGAAGAAGATTCGGATCATTTTGAAGGAAGTTTTGTAAAGGGAAAGAGCTTGCATTATGGATGAGAAGTGGAAGAGAAAAAGTGAGGTTACAAAAAAAGACATAAACCTTAAACAAATTACATCAGGTTGATCGGTATGACTTAAATACCAAAAAACTCCACAATCTTAAAAAAATTTGATCATATAATTTAATATCTTATATTAGGTCAAATTTCAAGTCAATTGATCTATGCTGTCAAAATGACTTTTTTTTTTTAACAACAACAATTAATCAAATAACCAAAAAGGCAAAGTAAAACAAATTATACGTTAACAGATTCCTTTCATAGTGTTAAATTGAAGTCCATATTATGTTGGTAACTAAATATATCGATATGGATGATTTATTTTTGTGATACACAAAAGCAATATGTTACTATTTAAGAAAAAGTGAGGAAAAAAAATCATGAAGTCGGTTGACTCAAGTTGTCGAATAAAAAGGCTACTAATTAAAATGGAGCAATATCCAAATTCAGATCAAGTAAGCATTCACTCTAGATTCACGAGCTTCAAGTCAATTAGACAAGCATCTTCAACGTAATCATTTGATGTATTTTCCTGTAACTCTTTAACACATTCATTTCAATGTTCCAGGGGCTTAAAGTTATGTGAATATACTATTTAGAGGTTAACACATCTTCCAAAATTCAAAAGAACATTTTAATTGTACTTTCATGAAAATTCTTGTGATCCACAAAACACATTTTGTTTGCTTTCTAGAACTTGTTGAAGCCTTTTTTTTTCTAATTTTAAGATATGTTTATTGCTTTTTAGAACATAAAAGGTTTTGAAAATTTTATTGTAGAGAGTTAGATTGACTTATGACCAACTAAGGGTGTCAAAACTTTAGACTTAAATGTTAGTTCAATTGACCTATATAAAGTTAGGTCAACTTGTTCAACGATATGAATTTGTGTTTTCGAGGGACATCAACTGATTTATGTGTGAGTTAAGTTGAGCACAAAAGGGTCAATTTTGACCTTAAGTTTTACACCAGACGGCAAGTTTAAATAAATAAGATTCTAATATTTTCAAAATGGGGTTAAATTTTGACATTTTTTAGATGTTAGGGTCTTAAGTATTTTCTCTGAAATATTATGATTAAACTTATCGACTAGTGTAAAACTTAAGGTCAAATTTGACCTTTTTAACTTAAGTTGAGTGAATTTTTTAAAAGAAAAGAGCTTTTAAAGTAGTAAATTTGCATCATTTTTACTAACCTATATCGATGTGTGATATAGGTTAAGAGAACATACAATTAATTCAATCGTTGTCTTTAAAACTAGACAATATAACTAGTTTATATCTCTAATGGATATTATCACTACAATTCTATATCGATAGTCTATAATCTAATTGGTAGATATATTTATTAACATTTTATAATCTTTGATAAGTTATTGAGAGTATTCAATTGCATTCATTCACTACTTTGTTCAGATTGAGCCTTAGATCATTGAAGTGAATAAAAAAGAGATTTCTTAATATGTAGCTATTGAGACTCATATTGAGAATTTAATATGTTGTGGTTCCTTTTCATGTAATAACCCGTTTCTACAATTAAGGATTTAATTGTTAGATTGAATCATATCATATGAAAATTCATAAAGTGCATTTCATTTGCATGCATCATATTCGCATCTATACATAAATCATGATTTAAAGAAATTGTAAAAATAATATATGGACTCATTTAACATATCTCGGGGTATGAAAGATCTTAAATGATTATGATGTAATTGTGTGTTGATTATGACTTGAATTTTGTTTGATAGATTATAATTAGTGAAATGAGAATTTATTGTTACAATAGAGTGACTGATAAGATGATATGTGCATTTAGTCTAGGGAAAATGTTAAAGGACAAGACAAATTGATACATGAGAATTTAATTTGATTAGGCCTATGAAATGATGACATATGGCATTGGGAATAATTGACAAATGACTTAGCTAATTAGGAGATAAATGGCTTGAGTACATGAGTGACAAGTGGCCTAGGAATTATGTGACAAATGGACCAAACATTAGGTGACAATTGGTAGCATGAGAAGAAGACACATGAAATAACTCTTTATTTGACAAGTGGCATGACATGTGTCTCGCCCCTCTCCACACAGTTGCACCCTAAGACCTCTAAACTTGAAAGACATTTTCTTTCATGTTTTGGTTACTTTCTACCCTCTTCTTTCTTCACACCAACGACACTCTCACACCACCTTTATAACCCTTGAATTTTTGCCAAAATTTTGTACCCTTCATCTTATGTTTAGAAATCCTTCTCATTCCATCTTGTTCTTAGAGTATGATTTATCCTTGTAGGTTTGGAGGACTAAATTAGCTTGATGATTGAGGAGGTTTTGAGCTTAACAAGTAAGTGATTTATTCATCTATTGTGACATATGTTCGCAGAACATTCATGATGATTATTTAGGGATGAAATTGGTTGTTGTATTGATGATAAAGTTGTGCTAGAAATTTGATGGGTGAATTGGTTTTATTTTGATGTATGAAAATGTAGATTAGAGGCCATTTAATGGATGATTTTAGATTGGGATTTGAAGTATAGTTAAGGTATAATCAACGGACTATTATGATGGTATTAGAATCTGGAAAAAATTGAAGGAAATGGATGGTGAACTTTCTATTCACCCATCCCACGATTGTGGAAGCTACATAAGCTCCTTCCCACGATCGTGGGCAATGCATTGACGTGAGAAACTTTTTGTTTTGTCTTTTCACAATCGGGAAAAGGTACCTCATGATCGTGGGAAATGCTTTGAAATTAAAAATTCTGTTTTGTGTGATTGTTGGACCAAAAAAGGATAAGCTACTTACCTTGGTGTATTTGGACTTGATTGAGGCTTGAAATGAACTTAATTATTGATGGATTAATTGGTTAAGGGTTTGATATGTTTAGGTTGTTAATTGAGCTTATAACTTAAGGAACAGATTGTTGGAGATCAATGTATCTAAATCTGAAATTGTGGGTTGTTAAAGGAATGAAGGTGTTCTTATGGATGCAAATGTGATCCAAAGGATGTGAGAGATGTGAATTAGGTATGAATGAATAAGAATTAGGGAAATTGTGAGAATATATAATGCTAGAAAAGGATTGGTGAATGAATGATTAATGAATCTAGAGTAATCAAGTCTTCTTAAGGCATAAACCTAATTACAACAAGATATATACAAGCTATGATGAATAAATGAGCAATATTTGTGAATAAGATTACATACCCAGATAGTCAATTGAGCATGCATTAAACATAACACATATACATGTGTATGATTAAGTACTCATTTGATTAAACAAGTTGGTAATGTGTAGATATATATGTTTTGCATGATATAGAAGCACAAGTTGATTGACAGCATCCAGACATTGCCAGATTGTCAAGGCAATAACTAATCTGGAGTGTTGGCCCCATAATTTTTTTCTTGATAAATAAGCATGATTAGCTTAATTTTGGGGTCTTGATAGATTAATTTGTGTTGGAATTAATTAGCATGTTGTAATGTGAGTGAGATTATATGACATATGTTAATTGAATTAAAGTGTTAGGGTGGTAAGATTGCATGAGGGGCATTGTTGGAATATCACTTAAGTTGTAAAATTTTAAGCCATTGAAGGAAGGGTATAAAAGGGGATAAAATTCGTTGTTTTGCATTTGGAAGAAACCAGAAACATGATTGAGAAAAGAGAGAAGAGAGAGAAGCATGAAAAAAGAGAGAAATAAGAGAAACGAAGGGAGGTCATCTAGGTTTCAATTTTTCTTAACCTTCTAGAGAGATTTTGAGGTTGAGCAAGAAGGAAAAAAGGTAGAAGAAGACAAGAGCTTTCTTTAGAACCAAACATCTCTTCTTTTGGTGAAGATTTAAGGTAAGAGTACTTTTAATGCTTTGGATTCTTGGAAGGGATTTGGTACAAAGAGCTTAGAAGATGCATGGGTATAAGTATTCTAAGATCAATTTCATGCATAGGTTTCTTTGAGTTTTCCAATTGTAGTTCATTTCTAAATGGAGATTCTTGCTAATGTTGAAGGGAGGCAAGAGAGGCAAGAGGAGCAAGAGGAGAGATATCCTTGAGCAAGTTTTCAAGTAAGGAGACTAAGGTGGGTTGCATTTTTATAATTGAATAATAAGTCATCAATGTTTCTTTCAAGAAAAGGAAATAAATGTTTTCAACTATTTGTAAATGTGCTTTTATTGTTCTTTAAATGCTTTGAGAAATTGCTATATGTTTGATATGTGAATTGTGATGATTTGTGAAAAGACTTTGAAAATGATTCTTTTGAAAAGATACATGTTTACGAAATCATGTTTTCAAAATAGTTTTTCGAAATACATCATGTTTATGAAAAACAAGTTTCCAAAAATGTGCCAATTGGGCAAACGGTTTTTAGTTCATGAATTACATATTATGTGGGTTTAGTGTAGTCCATTCAAGAATGTCATGTGCATGTTGACCAAGTTAAAGGCTTTTCTTGCCTGCTTGCTAGTGGCACGGAGCTCCTTCATGGACCCCCTTAAGTTTACGACTATATAGGACCATTATATGGAATTGTGTAGTTCGTTATGTTTATGGATTTGCCCAAACCATTATGATGTGATTATGTGTTTACTTGTGTTGTCAAGTTTGATGATTGTTTGACTTATGCAAGTTGAGAAATTTATGTTGTATGGATTTTCATGAAAATTTGTTATGATTATGAGGGTTTTCAAGGTTTTTGCCTGTTATTGATTATAAAACTATTATCTACGAGCTTTAAGCTCAACTCTATTCCTCCCTGTTTACAGGCGATGAACAAGATATCGAGTGATCGAGTTGAGAGTCAAGGTATCACTCCAATTTGCATATTTTTCTCTTTTGAAGTTAGATCATGTAAAACAAGGCTTTAGTCACATTTTGAGAAACTATTGTACTTGTAAAGTTGGTATTTTTGGACTATGATATAATGTGGCTCAAAATGCTCACTAAAGCATTGTAAAAACTTTATTCTTTTGATGTTAATGAAGTGTGAATGGTGCATGGATGATGTGAGTTGAAATTAGATATACGTGAAGAAATAATCAACTTGAGTTGATAATTTTGGAGCATAAATTGTTGATATATATATATATATATATGTATACATAAGCAAAATACTACGAAAAGGAAGATAGGAATTATAACTAATCAGAGGTAGCGAAAAGGTGATGAGACAAATGAGTTAAGATTTGAGAGTTTAATGAAATCATTTTGGTATCTGAATGGTTATACTCAGGACTTTCCAAGTTTGCATAATACAAAATTTCAAGTCTTCCATAAGGGAAAAATTCATGTTATGATTTTAGGGCAAAATCTGGATTGATCTAGGATGAATTTGACAAGTTGTCTTCATGGAAGTTGTAGCTTGTTTTTCTAGCTTTCTAACGATTTTGGATATTGGAGTCAAAATTTATGGTCCTTATAAGTGGAGATGCTTAGGAGTTAGGACGTATCGTCTGGTGATGATGTATTATCTAGTGATGACGTGTCGTCTGGTGAGGACAAAATGTCTAGTAAAGATGTATCCTCTAGTGAAGACGTATTGTCTGGTGATGATGTATCATCTGGTGAGGACGTATCATCTAGTCAAGATGTATCGTCTAGTGAGGACGCTTCGTCTCGTGAGGATGTATCATCTGGTGATGATGTATCGTATGGTGACATCATATCGTCTGGTGATGACGTCATTTCATATGGTGTACTGTTCATCTGATCCTATTATCTGGTCACATTTTTAACCTTATAAATGATCGAATTTCACTTCAAAGTCTTCACAAAAGTTGTAGATCTAGAAGTTATCTTTCAAATGGTCTAATAAAGATCCCAATATAAGGTTTGTAGATAAAGTTATGCCAATTCTCCCAAGAGAGGTACAATATGATTGAGGACATAAACATACTTGATTCTCTTGGCCATAACTTCATCATTCGACCTCCAAATGAAGTGATTCTTAAAGGAATAGATTCCAGATACTTTTTTCTACCACTCCTTAAAAATTGGTAAATTTTGATGTAGATTTGAAAAATATTGATGGAAAGAAAACGAGGGATTGGTTGGAAGAGCATAACCGGGTTATAAATGTACTTGGATTTTTAGGCATATTTTGAGCTATAGAGCTCTGAATAAGTTGGTTCTTATTTCAAAATAAATAAGAGGTAGAGAGCTACAATTGTTTTCAAGAAGTTAAATTGTGGTTTGGTGTTTAACTGGTGTGGGCACGTCACTCTTATGGGACGATGGCTAATGAGGAGTCCTTTAAATAACCCCCACAAAGAAGCCTGCTCACGCTTTAGACTCCGGGTTGTTGGGCTTTGGAAACTATAGGGTATTAGGCTCACGTCTCACGACTCCGATGTTGGGCTCCAGAAGCGGGGTCCAACATGGAGCATACTGTGAGTCAACTTAGATGTTTTCTCACTATATTTGATTTGTTTTTGTTTAAATTCCAATTATTGAATTATTAACTATGAGATTGTGATAATTCTAGACATTGATAGTCTGAGGAGTCCAATATTCAGGAATGTATGGAAGTGCTATCTACCTATATGTGAATATGGAAAAATGAGTGCTCAACTAAATATTGAATGTCGGAACTAGGTCCAATAAATGTGATAAATGACTGTGCATACTGAATGAAAACAATTGATAGTATATTGTGTGAAATGATGCATTTCATGACATTAATATGTGTGATCAGATAAAGGAGTTATGATCAGAGTGACCAATGTTAAAAAGATCTTAAAGCTTAAGATATGTGCACACAGAGCTATAGGCTCAGTTATTAATGAGCCCAGTATCTATAATAGGTACGGGACAATATCTGAAATGAGTCTGGTATTTGCAACGGATATGGGACAATTAAATAGATGCTCGGTTACAACAAAAATAAAAATGGAATTGGAGTCTTATGTACATTTGCATATACATATCCTTACATGTATCCTGAGAATGATTGGAAAGAACTACTGATTTGTGTTGAATAGTGATAAGAAATACTTATGTATATGTTGATGACATGAATGATTAAAATGAGTGATTGGATTGTTCTGAGATGACTTTATGAAATGCTTATATTCCTAATATGCTTGCGAATATGATATGTATATTGTGATTTGGTATGCAAACTGAATGATGTGATGAATGAAAATTGATTCTGAATAATATGATATATTTGTGAAATTGGTTTTATACTTGTGATATTTGTGTTTTGACAAGAGTGAGCAAATCGATGATGATTTACTCAATGAGTTCACAAACTCATCAAAATTATGACGTTGATTTTCAAGTACTAAGATGGCTTAGCTTTTAAGGCAATCTAGTAGCAGCATAGTATTGTCCGTTTTGGAACCAAGAGTGGCTCAAAGGACTGGTCAGCTGATTCTGAAGCGTTTATTTGGATTATTTTGGTCTAGCACCTAGTTATATATTAGACTCATTGTATAAAGCTATGAACTTTCACATGTTATATATTATATAAATATGAATTATGAGTGTAATGAATGTTTTTATTTGTGAATCAAATGCAAAGAATCTCATAAATCTTTGGTAATGTAAATACATGGATTATTGAATGTAATGACAATGTAAGCTTATGACTATGAATGATATGAGGAAACTTAGTCTTTTGAAATGCTTACGTTCGATGCCATGATAAACTGATGTGACTGCTCTAATATGCTACTTCTATGGGTATGTGCTCGGATATTCTCTGGAATGTCGATATATGCTCTATGGTAGTGGGATGTTTCAAATTTTGGTATCAGAGCATGATTTGGCATCCCTAGGGACATATAGGGGTAGTTTAACATGATATCTAGTGAGAGATTCGTACAGTGATCACAATTTTTTTTTCCTATTATAGGTCATCCGCTGTCGGAGACCAAGTCGTTGAATCAACTGACCTTAAGTCAATAAGGGCTAATAGAGAGTCTTTTATGCCCGAGTTTGAACCAATGCCTCTGAGAGTACCTGAGAGGAGAGAAAGGAGATACAACAAACTTAGGAAATAAGGAGCTATAGACTTCTGCAAAAGTACAGACCCTGTCGAAGCAAAGAACTGGTTAGAGAGGATAGAAAGGATATTAGACCAGATGGTTGTGAACCGGACGAGAAGTTCAATTATGTCGTCTCATTACTGCAAGGCCCGGCTTACCAGTGGTGAAAGACTGTTCTAGATAGTTTGGTCTGACCTTGCAAACTAATGTGGGAAGACTTTTTGAGGGTCTTCAAGGACAACTAGATAACAAAGATCTACCTAGACTTAAACATGAAGGAGTTCCTCGATCTAAAACAAGGGAACCTTACTGTAGCTGAGTATGAAGTGCGGTTCAATAAACTAATGGGGTATGCTTCAGCCTTGATCTCAACTGAGGAAGACAAATATAGACGGTTTAAGGATGTGTTGAATATGGAAATCAGAACGAAGTTGACAATTACCAATTTGAGCAGCTTCACTACGTTAAGAGCTGCTTCAATAAGAATTGAGCAGCTACCGAAGGATGAATAGGGTAAGTATAGGCAAGAGTTCAGAATGAAGAGGCCGGACAAATTTCAAACTGATTTTAGTAAAAGATTCAGTAAGTGCTATAG
Organism: Erythroxylum plowmanianum; assembly: GCA_025531925.1. Taxonomy (NCBI): domain Eukaryota; kingdom Viridiplantae; phylum Streptophyta; class Magnoliopsida; order Malpighiales; family Erythroxylaceae; genus Erythroxylum; species Erythroxylum plowmanianum. The sequence goes on along the minus strand of JANVCQ010000232.1, from coordinate 26,600,477 downwards.
TAGACCGTCACGATCACAACTGATATTGTTTAGGCGTAGAGGTAGCTTTGGTTATTTTAGTAGAGGTCAGGCGTTTGAAGGACAAACTTATAGCATGCAACCAACAAAGATGCCTAGCTGTGAGCAGGGATGGATCCAAAAATTATTTTGAGTGGGGGCAAAATATTTAAAGCGCTCTTATGTTACTGAAAAAGATACAAATATTTGTATATTTGTTAAACAAAAAATTACATCATTGTCTTGAGCTTCTTACATATAACCTATTACAATTGTTCCCCACGAATCCTCATATTTTGATATCTCTGTAAAATTTTCTCATTGCAAATAAACTCTTCGTATTCTATCACGATCATTAGGATGATAATCTGAAATTTTTCTACAATCCTGGATTAGACTGAAGATCATCTAAATTGACTTCTAAATGAGGATGCTTTAAAGGGTTGGGGCTAGAATCCTTATTTGTAAGAGGCCTTTTGAGAAATTTGTCCATAATTGAAATCAAAGTTAAGTAATTAGGGACAAATTGAACACAAAATAAATAAAAAATTATCTATTCATAAAAAATTAACTAATTAAAACTTTTTGAAAATGCAAATTTATGAAATTCATAAACAAAAAGTAAAATATTCATATATACTACGATTAGACTTGATATAGAAAAGGATGTACTATACTACTTGGAAACTTTAAACTAATTATCTATTAGTAATAATAATCTATCTTTGTAAATTTTATCATCATTAAGAAAGGATGTCATTTTGTTTTGTCTTTTCCATTGGGTCGTCCATTGTTTACACCTTTAAATTTAATGATCATGTTTCCTTCACTTTCTAAAGGGACAAATGTAATGAATTTTCATTGTGATAGGCTTGAGTTTACCAAATACATGTGTTTGTCTTTTCTCCACTTATCAATACAAGAACTTCTACTATTTTCAATTTAATTCATAAGGGTATCTAGGGTACTTCTTTTATCCCTATTATCACTAGTGCTAGATAGTTTGTACTGTTTTTGTTCATTTTTACAACTTTATATGCTACAATTTTTCATCAACAAGTTTGTATTTTCTAACAGTTTCCTTCTTACCTTGTCAGTTGTCAACCTTCAATTTGCTATCTATTACATGCTTATAGCTTTTTACTTCTGAAAAGACCAAGACTAACGGATCACTGTGTTTAACTCTCCTTGATATTTTCTTCTCTCTCAGTGTAAAAGTTTCAATGAGAAATCTTATCTTGTGTCTTCGCTAAAGGTATAAAAGAATATAAAGATTAAAACTGTGCCAATTCTATTACAACTTACAAGAACCCATCTCTAAATTATACATACTACACATTCTTCCAAAGAAAAGAAGTGAGAATTTACCTATCAGCAGTAGAACGGGGTGGGGCCTGTGGGGGATTCCTTTCCACAATTGCGTTCAATATAGATTATTGTTTTTCGCTTTGGGTGTAGTAGTCCTTATGGAGTTAGGAGAAGAAGAAGTCAAAAAAATGAAAAGTAGTGTGATGAAGAAGCCAAAAGGGTAGAAAAATTTGAATGAAAAAAGCCAATTAAGCATGTAGTTTTTATCTCTCTATTTTTAGGCTTTCATTTAAAAAAATCACAGGCCCAAATAATAGTAATCTTAATAAAAATAAATGGGCTCAACTTTTATTTTTTATTTGATATCTTAATATATATATAATTTTTATTATTTTTTTGTCACCATTTAAATTAATGGGAGTAAAATTTTAATTTTTTATGAAATTAAAATTTCAAATAATAATTTTAAATTAAAATTTTTAAGATTCAGTGGGGGCAAGTGAACCACTTGCCCCCACTGTAGCTCCGTCCATGGCTGTGAGCACTGTTGGAAGAGCTATGGTGGTGAATGTTGGAAGCTATTATGAGCTTGCCTATGTTATGGCTCCTTCGAGCATCAGAATAGAGATTGTCTTGCTATTGTTGGAGCACAGTTGGGATTGAGAGGAGGATCAGTAACTGAAATGATTGTCCAACAAATTAGAGCCAATGGAGTGGGACAGAGAGGCACAGGCAGATGTAGAACAAATTCTACAGGTCTTAGTGTCAAAACTGAGGTGTGAAGCAATCAATCGCAGTCCTAAGACAGGATCAATGGCATTACCAGACAGGAGACTCAGGACTACCTATATGTCATTGCAGGTGTGTTATATGTCCTTCAATTTGAGGCATTTGCATTATTAGATTCAGGATCTATGTATTCATTTATCACATCGCATCTAGCATCTAAACTGCATTATGAGAGAGAGATGTTAAAATGTGGCTTAGTAGTGAGTACTCTAGTAGGCAGTACCACAATAATTAGGGAAGTATGTCCAGAGTATATTATTCAGATTGATCAGGCTGAGTTGAAAGCTAATATGATAATCTTATAATTGGAGACAGAGATATTATTCTAGGTATAGACTAGCTCACTGCAAATAGAGCTGTGATAAATTGCTACACTAAGGTGGTGGTTATTGAATCTCCTACTCAGCCAAGAGTAATATTTTGGGGTGTTAGTCAAGCAGTGCTAGCCAGATTTGTAGCACCCCCTTACCATAGGACATATACCGGGACGCCCGTAGGTCATTCCGATACACATCCTATGAAAAGGGTGC
>JANVCQ010000232.1:26551184-26571915 GCA_025531925.1 Erythroxylum plowmanianum | reverse complement strand
ATTTTTCAGGTCTTGAAGAGTACCCCGTTTGACACGGGAGTATGTCTACCGTATGCAAGGGACAGATAGAGGTCGGGGTCAGTTTGCGTCTGCATTAGTGTCTCATAAATTATATTCCGAAATCTCTGTAAAAGAATGCTCTATATTTATAGTGAGCCCAATTTGGTTATGGCTTTTGTAAATTATTATTGAATGATTGTAATAACTGAAAATGTATTTATGGATGTGGGCTCAGATTGTTTACTGTCTATTCCGCGCACATGAGTGTAATGAAAAAAAAAATTTCATACTGAGTTTCGACTGACTGATGTAGCACACCACCCTCGCGGGGCACGGACTCGGATATCACCAACGATGTCGGGTTCGAGTCACGCGGGAGTGGGGTGTTACATCGATAGTCATTATGATCCCTTATATTAATGATATTAACTAGGGACCTTTAAGAATAATTGTATCCATATTATAATAAGGTCTCATGATCAAGTCACGCACTTGATGCCAATTGTAAGATACACATTTTTTATAGAGATTATTATTCAAATTCATTTATAACTCCACAAAAAATGAACATAACAAATATTAACTGGGCATTACTAATGGATTATCCAAAAACATGTCATAAAATTACACCCTTATATGATCACACATCCAAGAGTTTGATCACTAATGCTATAGTATGATGATCATGCTTAGCCTGCGAGAGAGGTTTAGTCAACAGATCTACTATATTAAGATCTGTTGACACTTTGCACACTTGGCACACCTTCTCATCACCTCTTTCAATAATGATTGAAATAAGGTGAAAACTTCTAAGTATGTGTTTGGTCTTATGATGAGATTTTGCTACCTTAGCTTGAGTAATGGATCCATTATTGTCACAATATAGTTCCATTGGATTCACATTGCTAGGAACTACACCAAGTTTAATGAAGAACTTTCTAACCCAAATAGCCTTCTTTGCTGCTTCTGAAGTAGCAATTTACTCAACGATTGTTGTAAAATCAGCAACTGTGTTTTGCTTGGAACTCTTCCAACACATTGTTCCACCATTTAGTTATAATACAAAACCTAACTGTGAATAGAAATCATCTTTGTCTGATTGGAAGATGGCATTAGTGTAACTGTAAGGCCCCAAAATATACCTTAGTTGAAGTGTTGCATGTTTATGAAAGTATAGGTGTGATAAGAGTTATAATTGTGCTATGATTAGAATATTAAAGATATATGACTTGAATTTTTGATCAAGTGGACTATATTTAGTAAATTGGAATTAATTGATACCATTAGAGAATTGAGGTATTTAAATGTATATTTGGCCTACGAAAATTATCAAGTGACAAGTTAAGTTGGTACATGAAAATTAGAATGACTAAGCTTACGAATTAGTGATATTTGGCATAGCTAATGCATTGACATTTGGCATCATCCATTGTGTGACAAATGGCTTGGCAAGAATGTGACAAATGGCATTGTTAATAAAGTGACAAGTGGCCTAATTAAATTATGGCATTTGGAAGCATTCATGAAGTGACAAATAATTTAATGGAAGAGTGACAAATGGTAGCTTAAGTGCAGGACATATGTGACAGATGCAAAGAAGACATATGTCTTATGGTGTAAGTGAGACCTAGATGATGATGAAACAAGTTTTTGCTAGAAACATTTTCTGTTTTGTTCTTTCTTTATTTTGCTTTCTTCTCTCCACCGAAACCCCTCCCATTTTCTCTCAACTTCTAGAACTTTTTTGGAGTTTGGATTATCAACCTTTGGAAGCTTTGTAGGTTATTTCATTAAGAAGTAGGTCTTGTGATTCTCTATATTATTACCTTATTGATGCTAAAAGTTGCACATTAAACTTAGGTACGTGCTGCTTGTTCAGAAGCTTGGTTTAGCTGGGTTCTTGAAGTTGAATTTGAAGTTTAGTAAGGTAAGGAAATTATAAACTTGGTATCCTATTATAATATGTATTGTTTGATGTTTGATGTTTGAAATGGATCAAATGTGTACTGAATGAAGAAAGAATTGATGTTAGAGACATGTTTGATACTAGTTAGAAAGAGTAGTTCCAGTGGACAGGTATCAGTATTTTGACCATTTCTTGTCCTGTAGGTATCCAAATGGGATGAATTTAAATTCAGATTAAAATAAATACATATATATACCACTTTTATAAAGGAGTCGAATTTCACTTCTATCACTATGAGTGTCAAAAGTTGGCTTGAAATTGAGTTTTTGGATTCTGTCATTATTTGAGGACAGTCTGTAGTAATTTGGGTATAACTTTCAAAATACTAAACCAAATTGCATAAAGTTGGTGTCATTAGAAACGTAATACATAGAGGAACATTTGTTTAGAAGAACATATTGTCTTCTAGGTCAGAATGGCCATACCAAATTGATCTAAAAACCTATCCTATGAAAATGGCTGCTTGAAGGTTTCGGGTCACTTATCCCAAAATTGTGGAAAATGGTTAGGAAGGTGAAAAACATGGGGTTTTGTACAATTGATGAACTATATAAGGTTTAGTTACTTTATTTGGTACAATAGGACTTAAATGGACTTGTTTAAGGAGTGTTTGAACTTAAATTAGGTATTTGATGTAATTGAGTAATAGTTAGTTTAATTATGCATTATTAATTGATATGATAATGTAAAGGATGTATGGATTAATAATGATGAATACAATGTTGAATTGCTTGGTGTGATCATGATTGAATGAGTTTCAAAGGCTTATGTATTATTTATTGGCTATGGATGTTTGTGAATGGGGAATTTCTGCGATAATATTGTGATAATTCTGGACCATCAGTGTCTGAGGAGTTTGATATTTGGAATTGTGTTAAAAGTGCTTCCTACTTGTCATGAGTCAATAAATTGATATATTATTGCACATACTTATCATTGTATGACATATAAACCTATTTTGTTTTAAAACTGTTAAGTCCTAGTGGTGGGTAAATAAGCATGCCTAAAAGGATCTACAGCTGCTCCTATGACACTTCAGTGTCTTCTATTATTGACACTTCGATGTCTTTATTATTGGCACTTTGATGTCTCCTGTTATTGAGACATAAATCTCTCCTGTTTTATGATATCAATCACTGTATCTCCTGTATTAGTCCCGTTACCCACTTCTGTAAAATGGATTAGGAGTCTAACTTGTTTTGTATTCTGATACATGTTTAGTTTTGATATAAACAAAGTCTATTCTGGTTTAAATCATGTTCTAATCTGAAGGGTTTATAGCCTATTTTGATATTCAGTTCTAACATTTGTACATTATGATATGAGTCTTAAATGATTCGCTTCAACATGAGAAATATTCTATATTGATAAATTATATTCAGTTTGAAATGCATGTGTTTTGAATTATGATATTGGTGAGTTTTTCTCTGGAACAAATATATATTATGTTCTACTATGTTATATTATTTTCTGGGATTCATGATATTTGGATTGCTTTTGAATTTGTGAATGTTTAGAGGCATTTTTCATTATGTATCCTGTTTAGTTATCCCCCACTAAGATATATGCTTAGCACCATAGATTTGCCCTATGTAGGTTCAGATAGAAGGGTATAATAGCTAATGAAGAGTGTGTTTTATTGTGATTAATGTTTAGTTTGTTGATGTTACTGACTTGTACTTAGTATGATGAGATAGTTTGTATATTGCATATATGGTTTGTAATATTTATAAACAGGAAGAAATTTGGATTTCAAGGCATGTGATATATTTTATGTTATGCCACTACATTCAGTACAGTATGTTTAAAACATAATGAAATATAATGTAATGTATGGTGCTTGAGTTTCTGAGAATGCTTGGAATTGTTGGTATGATATGTTTTGGGTGTTGTTATGTGTGGCATCTGCATATCCTCCCAATGGGTATGTGGGTGTTACATCTTTTGATAACAGAGCATGGTTTAAGTGATTCTAGTTTAACCAGCGCTTAACTACTGCTTATACTTGAGTATAAAAGTTGCATTTTGGCTTAATGCGGTTTGTCCCATATTTTGATAATAGAATTAAAGATGGAAAGATCTCACGAAGCCGTTGATGAGGTTACTAAGAGTAATAATCCTAAGTGATCTCGTCCATCGATATCTGGACCCTCTGGGGTTAATCGAGGTGAAGCTGAGGTGCCACCTCCTCCTCTAGCTTAGGGAGAGGCTTTAGTTAAGTTGTTTCAGGATATGATGACATTACTACATTGTATGATTACACTCAAGGCTCCGATTGATCAGTTGCGAAAGTATGGAGCTGAGGAATTTACTAGGACATCTTCGGAGTAATCTGAGAGAGCGAAGTACTAGATAGAGAAAGTGAAGGGGGTATTAGATGAAATCAATTTTCCATTATATCAAATGGTGCATTGTGCTATCTCTCTTCTTTAGGGAGTAGGCTATGAGTGGTAGAAGTTCTTTTTGAGAAATTCTCAGCTATTGTTGCCTCTAACTTGGGATTTCTTTACCCAAAAATTCAAAGCTAAGTATATTACATAGGCTTATAGAAAGGAGAAGTAACAGCAATTTTTGAACCTGAGACAGAGGAACTTGTTAGTTGTTGAGTATGACTGAGAATTCAATCAACTCAGCAAGTATGCCTCCGAACCAGTAACTGCTAAGGAGTTTCGGTGTCATCAGTTCGAGGAAGGTTTGAATGATTCCATCAAGGAGCATTTGGTGGCATTTACCCTTTTATAGTAAGTAAATTACCATCAGTTGGTACAAGTTGTTTAACTAATTTGGTATCTGCTATGCAAGCTCGAAAGCTCCTCATAAAGGGATATAAAGCTTATTTAGCTTTTGTGTTTGATTATAAGAAGGAGGGTGGTAAATTGCTAGATATTCTAGTGGTAATGAATTTTCAGATGTATTTCTTGAGGAATTACTTGGAATCCCTCTTGAAAGGGAAGTGGAGTTGTCTATTGAAGTCATGCTTGGCATTGCTCCTATATCCAGAGCACCCTACAAAATGGCTCTTACTGAATTGAAGGAGTTAAAGGTACAATTATAAGAGCTTCTGGATAAAGGCTTTGTTCAACCCTGTGTGTCATCGTGGGGAGCACTAGTCTTGTTTATTAAGAAGAAGGATGGTAAACTACGGATATGCATCGATTATAGGCAATTGAATAGAGTCACAACGAAGAACAAGTATCTGTTGCCAAGGATTGAAGACTTGTTTGATCAATTGAAAGATGCAAGACTATTTTCAACGATAGATCTGTGATCCGGGTACTATCACCTTCGGGTAACAGATGCGGATGTACCAAAGACTGCATTTAAGACCCATTATGGACATTATGAATTCTTGGTAATGCTATTCGGGTTAACTAAGATAGAAGCAATTCTTAACTAGAAGTCACCGCGGAATGTGACAGAAGTGAAAAGTTTTCTGGGTTTGTCTAGTTATTATTGTCGGTTTGTGAAGGGGTTCTTGATGATAGCATCCCCTTTAACTAAACTGTTATGGAAAGAAGTGATGCATGAATGGTCTGATAGATGTCATAATAGTTTTAATCAACTGAAAAGTATGCTTATTGAAGCTCCTATATTAGTTCAACCTACTTCTAGTAAGGAGTATGTTAGGTTTAATGATGCATCTACAAATAGTTTGGGTTATGTTTTGATGTAGGATGGAAAGGTAGTTGCTTATGCCTCTTGGCAACTAAAGTCACATGAACAGAATTACCCTACACATGATCTGGAGCTTGTAGCTGTAGTGCTTGCCTTAAAAAATTGGTGGCACTACTTGTATGGTGAAAGGTGTAGAATTTTCATAGATCATAAGAGTTTGAAGTATTTGCTTACCCAGAAAGAACTCAATATGAGATGACGGCGTTGGTTGGAACTATTTAAAGACTGTGATTATATTGTGGACTACTATCCGTGTAAGGCTAATGTCGTGGCTGATGGCTTGAGTCAGAAGACCATTTCAGGATTATCAATTAAGCAGAGTGAATGGGAACTTGTATCTGATGGAGCTTTAATAGCTCAATTGGAAGCAAGGCCTACTTTGAGACAAGAGATTTGTGATGCTCAGAGAGCTGATGATAAGTTACAACAACTTATCTTAGCTACTCAGGAAGGTAAACAACCTAATTTTTCTGTGAAAGGAGATGGTGAATTGCATTACAAAGATCGGTTATGTGTGCCAGCTAATGATGAATTGAAGAAAAAGTTGTTGTTTAGGCTCATAATTCAATATTTACTATGCATCCTGACGGAAATAAGATTTATTAAGATTTGAAGCAGCATTAATGGTGGTCAGGTATGAAATGGGATGTTGTGAATTATGTAGCTAAATGTATGACATGTCAACAAGTTAAAACTAAGCACTAAGTTCCATAAGGTTTGTTACATCCTATTTCTATTCCTTAATGGAAATGGGATAACATTACTATAGACATTGTCACTGGACTTCCTCCCACTCAAAGGAAACATGATGCTATATAGGTGATTATGGATAAGTTTACCAAATCTACTCACTTTCTGCCTGTTCGTTATGACTATTCTTTGGATAGGCTTACAGACTTATATGTGAATGAGATAGTGAGACTGTATGGAGTACCATTATCTATTATTTCTGATCGTGATCCATCAATTTATTTCGAGATTCTGGAAAAGTTTGCAAAAGGCTTTGGGTACTCAAGTTAAAGTTCAGTACTACTTTCCATCTCCAGATAGATGGACAATCTGAATTGGTTATACAAATATTAGAAGATATGCTTTGGAGTTGTGTGTTAGAGTTTCAAGGAAGTTGGGATAATTATTTGGCTCTGGTAGAGTTTGCTTACAACAATAGTTATCAGACTAGCATTGGCATGGCGCTTTATAAAGCATTGTATAGTAGAAGATGTATAACTCCAGTGTGTTGGACCGCATTAAGTGAAAATAATATGATCAGTCCTGATATTGTAAAGATAGGAAAGAAAAAGTTCAGGTTATTCAACATAGGTTGAAAGCTACCAGTGATAGGCAGATGTTGATTTGAAAAGGAAGGATCTTGAATATCAAGTAGGTGATGAGGTATTCTTGAAAGTGTCACTATGGAAGAATATACTTCGGTTTGGTAAGAAAGGTAAGCTTAGTTTGCGATACATTAGTCCTTGTGAAATTCTTAAAAGAGTCGGACCAGTAAATTATTAGTTAATTCTTCCTAAAGAATTGGCCAAGTTACATGATGTATTTCTTGTTTCTAAGTTGAGAAGATATCGGTCTGATGATCATATAAGATTCTTCTGTAAGAAATTCAAGTACAACCGGATTTGTCTTACAAAGAAGGGCCTATTTCTATATTAGCCAGAGAAGTCAGACAATTTAGGAACAGGCAAATACCTTTGGTAAAAGTACTCTAGCAACACCATAGACTTAAAGAAGTAACATATGAACTAGAAGAGACCATGAGAGCTTAGTATCCTCAACTATTCTAATTAGGTACAAATTTCGAGGATGAAATTCTTTAAGGGAGAGAGAATTGTAAGGCCCCAAAATATACCCCAGTTGAAATGTTACATGTTTATGAAAGTACATATGTGATAGGAGTTAGAATTGTTCTATGATTAGAATATGAAAGACATATTACTTGAATTTTTGATAAAGTGGGCAATAGTTAGTAAATTGGAATTAATTGATACCATTAGAGAATTGAGGCATTTAAATGTATATTTGGATTATGAAAATTATCAAGTGACAAGTTAAGTTGGTATATGGAAATTAGAATGACTAAGCCTAGGAATTAGTGATAGATGGCATAGCTAATGCATTGACAATTGACATCATCCATTGTGTGACAAATGGCTTGGTAAGAATGTGAGAAATGGCATCGTTAATAAAGTGACAAATGACCTAATTAAATTGTGGTGTTTGGAAGCATTCATTAAGTGACAAATAGTTTAATGGAAGAGTGACAAATGGTAGCTTAAGTGCAGGACATATGTGACAGATGCAAAGAAGACATATGCCTTATGGTGGGAGTGACATCTAAATGATGATGAAGCAAGTTTCTACTGGAAACATTTTCTGTTTTGTTCTTTCTTCATTTTGCTTTCTTCTCTCCACTAAAACCCCTCCCATTTTCTCTCAACTTCTGGAATTTTATTGGAGTTTGGATTAGCAACCTTTGGAAGCTTTGTAGGTTGTTTCATTAAGAAGTAGGTCTTGTGATTCTATGTATTATTACCTTATTGAAGTTAAAAGTTGCACATTAAACTTAGGTTTATGCTGGTTGTTTGGAAGCTTCGTTTAGCAGGGTTCTTGAAGTTGAATTTGAAGTTTAATAAGGTAAGGGAATTATAAACTTGGTATCCTATTATAACATGTATTTTTTGATGTTTGAAATAGACCAAATGTGTACTAAATTAAGAAAGAATTGAGGTTAGATATATGTTGGATCCTAGTTAGAAAGAGTAGTTTTAGTGGATAGGTATTGGTATTTAGACCATATATTGACCTGTAGGTATCCAAATGGGATGAATTTAAACTCAGATTAAACCAAATACATACATCTACAACTTTTATGAAGGAGTCGAATTTGATTTTTGTTACTAAGAGTGTCAAAATTTGGCTTGAAATTAAGTTTCTGGATTTTGTTACTGTTTGAGGACAGCCTGTAGTGATTTGGGTATAACTTTCAAAATACTAAACCAAATTGTGTAAAGTTGGTGTCATTAGAAACTTAATACATAGAGTCACATTTTTAAAAAAAAGCATATTGCCTAAAAATGTCATTGTCTAGGTCATAATGGCCATACAAAACTGATTCAAAAACCTGTCCTGTGAAAATAGCTATTTGAAAGTTTCGGGTCACTTATCCCAAAATTGTAGGCAATGGTTAGGAAGGTGAAAAACATGGGATTTTGTACAATTGATGAACTATATAAGGTTTAGTTAATTTATTTTGTACAATAGGACTTAAATGGATTTGTTTAAGGAGTGTTTGAACTTAAATTGGGTATTCGATGTAATTAAGTAATAATTAGTTTAATTATGCATTATTAATTGGTATGATAATGTAAAGGATGTATGGTTTAATAATGATGAATACAATGTTGAATTTCTTGGTGTGATCATGATTGAATGAGTTTCAGAGGCTTATATATTATGAATTGATTATGGTGTTTGTGAATTGGGAATTTTTGCGATAATATTATGATAATTCCGGACCATCAGTGTCCGAAGAGTTTGATATTTAGGACTTTGTTAGAAGTGCTTCCTATTTGTGATGACTCAATACCTTTATTGATATATTATTGCACATATTTGTAATTGTATGACATATGAACCTGTTTTGTTTTAAAACTGTTAAGTCTTAGTCGTAAGTAAATAGGCATGACTAGAATAGGCATGACTAGAAGGGTTACAACTGCTCCTATGACACTATGGTGTCTTCTGTTATTGAAAATTCGATGTCTCCTCTTACTGACACTTTAGTGTCTCTTATTACTGACGCTTTAGTGTCTGCTGTTATTGAGACATAAGTCTCTCCTATTTTGTGGTACCGATCACGGTATCTCCTGTATTAATCCCATTACTCACTTTTGTAAAATGGATTAATAGTCTAACTTGTTTTGTATTCTGATACATGTTTAGTTTTGATATAAACGAAGTCTGTTCTAGTTCAAATCATGTTATGATCTGAAGGGTTTATAACCTATTCTGATATTTAGTTCTAACATTTGTACATTTTGATATGAGTCTTAAATGATTTGCTTCAACATGAGAAATATTCTATATTGATAAATTATATTCAGTTTTGAAATACATTGTGTTTGAATTCTAATATTGGTGAGTTTTGCTCTAGAACAAATATATATTATGCTCTACTATGTTATATTATGTTCTGAGATTCATGATATTTGGATTGCTTTTGAATATGTGAATGTTTAGAGGCAATTTTCATTATTTATCTTGTGTAGTTATTTTCTACTAAGCTATATATTTAGCATGGTGGATTTACCCCATGTGTAAATACTGGGACAAAGACAACCGTAGTGGCCAATGAAGAGTGTGTTTTGTTGTGAATAATGTTCAGTTTGTTGATGTTACTGACTTATACTCAGTATGATGAGACAGTTTGTATTTTACATATATGGTTTGTAATATTTATAAACAGGAAGAAATTTGGATTTCAAGGCATGTAATATGTTTTATGTTACGTCACTACATTCTGTATAGTATGTTTAAACATAATGAAATGTAATGTAATGTATGGCGCTTGAGTTTCTGAGAATGCTTGGAATGGTATGATATATTTTGGATGTTGTTATGTATGGCATTTGCATATCCTCCCAGGGGGTATATAGGTGTTACAGTAATCATTTACGATGAGATTTTCCTAACCTCCATAGATCAATAACATATCCTTAGTTCTTCTCAAGTACTTAAGAATGTTCTTAACAGCTATCCAGTGACTTTCACCTACATCTGATTTGTATCTGCTTGTCATGCTAAAAGTATATGCAACTTCTGCACAAGTACACAATATGATATACATGACAAATCATATAACATATGCATATGGGATCCTACTCAAGCGGTTTCCCTTATCTGGTGTTGAAGGGCACTGAGCCTTACTCAAAACTATGCCGTATGACATGGGTAAGAAGTCTTTATTAGATTCTTACATATTACGAATCTGTGCAAACCTTATCAATATAAGTGCTTTGTCTTAGTCCAATAAGCCGTCTCGATCTATCTCTATAGATTCTAATACCTAAGATGTAGGCTGCTTCACCTAAGTCTTTCATTGAAAAAGAACTTCCTAACAAGCTTTAATGGATTGAAGCATAGGAATGCCATTTCCAATGAGTAATATGTCATCTATATACAAGACAAAGAAACAGTTGCACTCCCACTAGTCTTCTTGTAAACATAAGATTCTTCTTTATTTATAAGGAAACCAAACTATTTGACTACCTCATTAAAATGAAGATTCCAACTTTGAGAAGCCTGCTTCAATTCATAAATGGATCGTTGAAGACTACATATTTTCCTAGCATTTTTAGGCGATGTGAAACCTTCAGGTTGTGTCATGTACACACCCTCTTCTAGATTCATGCTTAGAAAAGTTGTTTTTACATCCATTTGACAAATCTCATAATCATAGGATGCATCAATTACTATGAGGATGCGAATGGATTTAAGCATCACAATTGGAGAATATATCTCATCATAGTACCATGAATTTGCTTAAAACCCTTAGCAACCAATTGCACTTTGTACACATGTACATTGCCATTTATATCAACTTTCTTCTTGAAAACCCCACTTACACTCAATGGTTTTTAATCATCAAATGATTCAACCAAAACCTATATTTTATTTTAGTACATGAATTCCATTTCGCATTCCATGGCCTAAAGCCATTTATCGAAGTCAGAGCCCATCTTTGCTTCCGTGAAGGATGTAGGCTCACCATCCTCAAACCTACATAGTGTTGAGGTCACGGGTGTAGTTTCTACAACATTTTGTGGATCAAAATGAGGCTTATCTTATGTTAGAGCATTTTCTTGTGACTCTTAAATTTCTTCAAGATGTACTTTAAGCCCACTAGTTCTTTTAGAAAGAAATTCTATCTTTAAAAAGATACCATTTCGAGCAACAAACGCTTTGTTTTTGGTGGGATTGTAAAAGTAATATCCTTTAGTTTCCTTATGATACCCCACAAAGAAGCATTTATTAGATTTGGGTCTAAGCTTTTCATATGTTAACTTTTTTCACATCCCTAAATCTTTAGAAAAGACAAAGTAGAAACCTTTCCTATCTATATTTCATATGGCATCTTTTCTATTGCCTTTAATGGACTTTTATTTAGTGTAAACGCAACTGTTTTAAGAGTATATCCCTAAAAGGATAATAGAAGGTTTGTGTAGCTCATCATAGATCAAACCATGTCTAATAATGTTCGATTTCTCCTTTCAGACACACCATTCCAATGTGATGTTCCAAGTGGAGTGAGTTATGAAACTATTCCTCACTCTTTGAGATGGTCATCAAACTCTCGGCTTAAATATTCACTACCTCGATCTAATTGAAGGGCATTTATTATCTTGCCAATTTGGTTTATACTTCATTTTGAAAATCCTTGAACTTTTCAAATGATTCAGATTTATGTTTCATCAAATAAACATAACCATATCTAATAAGGTCGTCAGTAAATGTAGTGAAGTAATGAAAATCACTTCTAACAGTAGCATTTAATCGTCTACATAAATCAGTATGTATGAGTGCTAATAAATCATTAGCCCTTTGACTATGTCTAATAAAAGGCTCTTTAGTAATTTTTCTAATAAACAAGATTCGCATGCCTCATAAGATTCAAAATTAAAGGAGTTTAAAAGTCCATCATTATGGAGCTTATGTATGCGTTTTTCATTTATATATCCCAAACGACAATGCCAAAGGTAGGTGGGATTCGAATCATTAAATTTGAACCTCTTGGCATTTATGTTACAAATAGGCCTATGTAAATTTAGAACATAAAGTCCATTCTCACATTGGGTACTACCATAAAACATGTTATTACGAGAAAATGAACAACAATTGTTCTTAATCGTAAAACAAAAACCTTCCATGTCCAAAATTGAAATAAAGACAATATTCCTGCTTATAACAAGTACATGGTAGCAATTTTTAGGTTCCAAAAGCATGCCTAAAGGCAAAGATAAAAGAAATGTCCCTACAGCTAAAGCAACAACTATTGCTCCATTGCCTATATGTAGGTCCACTTCACCCTTTGCGAAAGTTCTACTACTTTATAGTCCCTACATATTTACACAAATGTGAGAACCACAACTGGTATCCAATACCTGATATGCAGAACTAAAATTAGCAACATTTACTTCTATAACATAAATACCTTAAGACTACTTTTGAAACTGTTTTTGTAGAACTAAAACAATACCCAATATGTAGAACTAAAATTAGCAACATTTTCAAACTGCTCTTGAAGGTCTAAGTTCATAGTTGCCAACATGAGATAGCTAACGTTGAGAGCATAATCCTTGTGCTTCTTATAAGTATTCCTTTCAGCAAAGGGAGCATTGGAAAGAGGTGCCCTTATGGGGAATGACTTTTTAAGGACATAGTCCTTCTTTTCTTGTTTGAGAACAATTTTCTAGTTTCTGTACCAGTCCAGAAAATTTGAACCATTCAACTTGTCCTTTTTGTAGTGAAAAACTAGATGAAGTAATGGTGGTCATGATTATCTACAGTAAACACATGCAAAGTTTTAGTGACATGTTCATTAATAAAACCCAATCATTAACAATTAAGAAGTTCTCACTATACCCATATAGTAATGTCCCTCGAAAATGAATATAGTGGTCCAAGATCCATATTTCACTACGACCCAAGTGAGCTTTGGCTCATCACCTGAATCTTAGTTATTTAGGTAAGCAACTGTTTGCTAGTGATATCATATATAACTTTTAGTTATTGGTTGACATCTTATGTCTCAGCTCCTAACCATATATCTCAAAGTTCAAAACTGTTTTAGTAACTTCGTTAAGTAAACCATTGCTCACTTATAAGTAACTGTTACCCATCTTGTTGTACTTGAATAATCAAGAACACCTTGCTTTGGTAAGCCCACTTCTCAACAATTCAAGTCTTTGTAGGTGTAGAATTGGAAAGGCGTAAATTATTACTTAATATTATTGAGGGAGTAAGTTGATTATGAAATTGCCATTTACATGCATTAATGACATTATACGTAAAAGCATGAATAAGAAATAATAACGTGATATAGTTTGGCACCTAAACTATGAAGATCTGATCTCTATTATAAAAGTCTTGTAGAAAATGATTCGCCATCCTTGTACCTTCACTCTAGTCAATTTGATTCTTTAATTAAGTTGAAGGATACAATATTACAACTGAAACTAATAATAATTTAATTATTACATGAAAACATATCGACACACAAGGCGTATCCAAATTGTAAAACAACTATAGGCCATATTATTTACCATTCATAATCAATATACATAATGAATGCAAGATATCAAATATTAAAGTATACAAAACACTAATTATAAAGAGATACGTGATCAACATAAAACAAGAAATATGGCAAGGTTTAAGAGGCCACGGCCCTTACGGGGTCCAAAGGACAATGCCCCTAGTGACAGTCATTGAACTATAAACAGAATCCTAATTCAATCACATTAAACTATCGACAGAACCCCTTATTCAATCCCATTGAAATATCGACAGAACCCCTCATTCAATTATTTTTAATTAACAAAACTAATTTTATGGGATTTAATATAATTCAATTTCAATAAACACAGTAGTCTCTATACCATCAGTTTAAGCTTTTCGAACTATCAGTATGCAATAATATTTACCAAAATTTGCAAATCTGAAACACCAAGACCTATATGAACATTGAAATCAAATCCATATCAGATTAAACCTTTCGCAGCGGGAATAGCAAAGAAGCTTGTGGTGCTGGAAGAGCACATCAAATTTTGCGTCTCTACTGGTATCCACACCTCGTGAGACCAACCAAACGCTTCTGGTATGCTAGCACCACTCTTGAGAGCTCTCTCTCTTTATCATTTGAGGAGGAGGACGACACTAAGATTTCTTTTTAGGCAGATGAGTCTTGCTTAAAACAATTCATACTATATATCTATATATATAGTAAAACCTTAAGGCCCCAAAACCCTAAACCTATTAAAGCCCAATGAATGTTCAGTTTCTTAGTGTGTGACCTGATAAGCTTATTTAATATTAGTAGTAGGCCCAAGCTTCTTTTAGGCCCAAAAATTATAGGTGGTCTCTAACAAGACATTATAACTACTAATATTAAATAAAGTTGAAGTCTGATATTACCTGAATCACAACTGATAAATTACATTACATTATATAATTGGTTAGTGGGCCACACACTAACACTAACACCACTAGAAATAAAGACTAGATGAAGATTTTTTGGTTAAATAAGTATATAAGGCAAATCTTGGGAGTCCAACACACCATCATAAGAGTTGATGGAGCTGATGGTGAGACTAGAGGCCCATGATAAATGGATAGAGGAGATCACGATGTAGATGGAATGACACTTCAGAATTTTTGTAGCACCTCTATTGTCTAGAGCACCCACGTCATCTTCAACTCCATAACCATATGATGCTCTGAGATGATATTATCTTCCAGTGATGAACATACTAGATTCACTAATAAATTGATAACTATAAAGGCAGTCTAGGATGCTCGTTTAGGGATTTCCTTTTCATCTTTATTGTATTGTGTATTTTTATTTTATTTTTAAATTTTGTTATTACAATGTCAATTTTGTTTTTAATTTTATTATTATTTATTTCTTTTTGTTTTCTTTTATTCTTTCTATGCCCTTTTGTTTTTATTTTGTAAGGATGAATGTACATAATATCAGATGGAATTTTCACTGAAGTTAGAATTTGTAGTTTTTATTATTTAGGGAAGTACCAAAAAATTCCTTTCTCATTTTTTCTTTAATACTTTATTTATCTGTGCTTCTTTTATGTACATTAAGGATAATGTACTAATTTAGGTATGAGGAAGGTGTTAATGAAAATTTTATTAACAAATTTCAAATTTCTTAAGCTTATTATAATATTTATTATCTTTTGTAATAAATTGATAAAATTTGTCCAAAACAATTTATGTCATTATTGATTCTTGAATTAAATTAGTATACAAAAGGATGAAGGTTAGAATGAACTTTCCTTTTTAAGTCATACTTTTAGTGGTTATTGAGACAGTTAATTTGAAAAAAATGCCATATTATTTACACATATGAGACCTATTTATGGGCTTTTGAGCCTAAAGATAAATATTTCATTATTTTATGCTCTTTTCTTCTTTGTTATGTGTTATCATGCATAGTTGGATGTTTCTAAAGCTTCCTCTTATTATTCATATTGAGACCATATTTTTAAACTAGAGGCATTTAAATGATAAAGGTATTTAAATTTAACCCTTTGTTTTAGCCTATATTCTTTGACTATTATCCAACCTACTTTTATCTCTTAGGAGTAACCACTTTTGAGACTTAACCTTTTAATTGATTATAACCACACCAATATCCTTTGCCCTATTTTTCTTGAAAACTTTTTATTATTTTTAAACCCTAAGTAATTTGCATTTACTTGATTGCTTGAAACTTGGGTTATATTGAAGAATGTTAAAGAGAAGTTCAATAGTTTTATGATTGCTGGTATGTGTTGAAGTTCGATAGTTTTATGATTACTGGTATGTGTTGAAGGTTAATTTGTTTCTTCTTAAGTGTTTCATTGTTATAATTTTATATTCTTTCCAAATTTGCTTTAAAAAGTTCAAAAGTTGAAACTCATGGGTTAAGAGTATATTGAAAAAAGAAAAAGAAAAAGAAAAGTTATGTTTTTTTTGGATAATGAGAAGAATTATTTTTGTACCAATGAAATTATTATTTAAAGGACCAATTTTATAAAGAACCAAGTCTTATGTAATCTTGTTTATGTGAATTTCCTTCAATGGTATTGCCCTTTTAATTATCCCTACTATACCTTTACCTAAGTTGCATTACACCCTATTTAAAACATGTTTTGATTTTTGTTTCTAGTTTACTTATAAGTGGTGGAGATGTGATTTTATTACATGTTTATGGTTCAGAATCCTCCTATTTATTGATTTAAGAGTTTGATATACTTTCCACTCTATCCACTTTGAGTGCATTGAGTAAATCCCTATAAGGGAGTGGACTTGTATTTTGATTTCAAAAAGATTATCAATGTGACTGCTATTGATATTGACTTATCAAAGTTAACTATAAGATAACTTGAATCTAATGATAGGCTGATTTGATTGATATGATATGATGACTTAGGATGTGGATGGATAGGTTAAGGTTAATAAAGAATGTATGTTTATAAGTTTAACATTTTGAATTATAATTTGCTTAAGGACAAACAAAAGATTAAGTATATGCTTGTGTAATCTTTTGAAAACGTGTAAATTCATAATTTTGAGGTTTTTTTTAGATATATGGTCACTCACACGACCATGTGACTAACCATATGCATTTTAGAAACCCTAATTTCACATTATAAAAGACAATTATGAAGAGAAATAAGGGGAGCAACAATTAGAGTTAGAGTTAGAGATAAAAGTTAAGAGGTAGAGACTCAACATGAACCTAGGACAGAGGAAAATGTGAAGATTACTTCAGAGATCCTATAGAGAATAACCTTTCATCGAAATTTCAAGGAGATTACTTTAGAATAAAGGGGGATATATATCTTACAAATTCTTTTCTTTTTAATTATTCTTATGAACTTTTGGTGTTTATTTTTCTGTCTATGTTTATGAACTAAGTTTATTTAACTCCTAAGTTTGAAGAACCCTAAGTTAAGATGGATATTATGATATAATATTTTATTTATTACAATCTGATTGATTGATTCATTATGATTCAATTATACATTTTTATTCTTGAATTAATTTGTCTAATGTGTTAGTTAAACGTATGATTTCATATGATTGAGATTGACAATTCCTTGTATGAATAGATCAACTATAATTAGAAGGAGTTGTACGTAAATCTTGAGATAAGTTGACATAAATCTTTTACATTAGGGTCAAACTTAATAGTGAAATTCATAAATCAAGTAATGCAATCTTGGGGGTTTTAACTAGAAAGAGATTTTAGTTAATTAACCGAGGATTAGTTACAAATAGTCTTGAGACAGATATTAACATAAGATAGGAATTTTTATGAATTAATGATTAATAATTTAATTACATGATAAAGGGTTAACATTTAAGAAATCTTAGAAGGATTCATTACCTAGGTTCTAGTTATTTTATTTTGATTAATCTTAGTGTTATATAAGTTCTCATTCATTATTGTGTTAAATTTTAGTTTATTTTAGTTTTAATTAAGCCATCATCTTAAATTATTAGTTAAATAATAGAAAAGAGGTTACTATTAGTACTTGTAGTCCCTGTTTCGTCAATACTATACTATAGTTTGATAGGTGCACTTGCCTATAAGATCTATAGAGTAGCAATCAACACATCATATTAAGCTTCATTTGGACTTGAGGTGTATTGGTCAAACTTCTCTAATATTTTAAACAAGTGAGTGTGAAATTTCTTCCAATTAATTGATGTGAGTGATATTAGCTTAGTTGTTTTGATATATAAGCCAAAATTGAAATGAATGGTAATAAACTAAAATAGGATTGAGTTTAATGGTGCTTGGAATGAATGGTAATAAATAGTTTATTAAGGCAAATTATGTCTCTTAAGATAAGTTTGTTAAAGTAGGGTTAAGCCTCCAAATTGAAACGTTGATCTTTAGGCCAAGCCCATACAATACAAGCATCAATCCATCAATTTTTATTAAGTCATGAAACCATTTAAATTTTTGCATTCAATTTTTAAAGTTTTTGTATTGTTAAATTATATATAAGAAGATGTCAAGAGATTAAGATTACATTAATGTTTACCATATTGTTGTTTATCAAAACAAAATTCTATATGCAATATTTAAAAGGCTGTGGCATACTCACTAAGAAATTAAATATATTCATGAAATCATTCTATATGAAACCAGAGTGATATGTTTAGGTTGGCTATCCTAAGCCACTAAACCAGATATTTAATCATGTCTTGTGCATGTTAAAAACTCTCATCAATGAATATGACATATATTATTTTTTATAACTATAAGGTGATATTTTGATTAGATCATCATATTATTTAGGATGATCTTCTAGGTGATTGATGGAAGAATAAGGTCTTATCCTTCTAATTGTGTACGTAACCTTTTAAATCTTGTAATGAAAATTTTTAAATATAATATGGATACGCAATTTTCAATAATAAATGTTGTAAACTTACAATTATATGTGCTATGATATTGGAATCTAACATGAAACAACTGAGAAGATGTGTAAAACCTTGAACTTTCCCTACTATCGGTTTATTGGTTTTTAGCTATTGGAGTCAAATAACATTGAAATGGATTGAAAGAAAGTCCAATAGGATGAATTTCAGGAATTTTATAATTTTAAAACGAAAATGCCCTTTTTGTAAAATAATAGGTATTAATGATTTTAAACCCATTCAAAATTTTTGAGGCACCTAATTACTAACTATTGATCTTAATTAAAGTATCCCATGGTCAATTTGATGGTGAGATGGTTGTGGAATATTTTCCAGATTTAATCTGGCTTATAGGTGTAGTAATCCTTTTTTTTAAGAGATAGTAATCCATGAAAGGGCGAATTGATCTTTTTACATAAACGGAGTTAATTAATAAATTTTAAATGACTCACATTTATTGACCAATTACAAGACTACATATGGTTTAAGAAACATTAAATTAGATGATGATGAGTCATTTAAGATGTTTAATAAGAAAATGACATGTGCAAAGTAATAAAGTAGTATAAAAAGGCAAAAGAAGAGAAAATTTGGTTCATTTGAAAGGAGGATTCGTGAGAACCAAAAGAAAGGAAGAAAAGAGAGAAAGAGGAAGAATTCGGTTAGGAGAAGACGAAGAAGAGAGGTTCCATTTTTGGTAGATTTGGAGTATAAATTGAAGAAATCTTGACCTAGGATTGGTGCTCACCAATTTCCTAAGAGATTGGGAGAAAATAGTTTAAGTTGTTTATTTTGTAGATTTCATATGAAATGGAGCTATTTAAGATCAAAGCTTGTTTTTAACTTATTATGGAGTAAATAATAAACTTGAAAGCTTGTAAAGGTTGAAGACAACAAAAGTGAATCAAGAAACCAAAGCTAGGGTTATGATGTTCATGATATGGATTTGATGTCAATAAAGTAAAGAAATGAAAAAGGATTGAATTAGAATTGGTTTAATTTCATTTATGTGTAATGAAGAGAAGATGTGTTATGAAAAATGGAAGGATAGTGAAAGAGTGGTGTATTCGGCCAAGCTAGGAAATATTGGAGAAAAATTGTAATTTTTGGTTGGATGAGTTTAAATGATGCTTGGTATGGACCTTAGGTGGAATGTGTTAAAAAGTTTGAAAGAAAGTGGAATAGTATATATATATATGCGTGTGTGTGTGTGTAGTGAGGAGAATTCAACCCTAAATAGGAAAGTAATTGACGGTGTGATTCGTTGAAGTTCAATTACGGTCAAGGTGTAAATAACCCGAAATCTTAAGGTTGTTTTCATAAAAAATCAAATGAAAAAAGTTAGCGTGACCTATTCGACCATATTATGATTTAAACAGATGGGATGATGTTTAAAAAAACGTTTTAAGTAAATTTTAGAGTTAGATTCCAAAATAGAAACTAATGGAATAACTTATGGTAGTTAAGACCGAATTGATAATTGTAATGCTTTATTTCCTCTAGTGGAAATAAATGATTAAACGATTTATAAATTGTGTAGGTCAAGAAGAGACACTCATCACGTCAGCATACTTGGCAATAAATGACAAAACTGTGAGTGTATCTTTAAACAAATTTTATGAAAGAAAAATAGTTTCTATTTTATCATGAAAAGTATGATTATGAATAAGTTCACTGGTGTTGCTACCTGAATTTGAAAGCTAATTTTTATGAGATTTATATATATATGCTTTGAGATGGCATCGAATTGAAATAGCATATGCACTGAGTTGACACAACAATGGAATTTAAATATGAACTAAATTGGTATAGAAATGTGGTGCACTTGTGTATTAATTGTTGTTTAGCCTGTGGTATGTCATTAGGTCT
>JANVCQ010000232.1:26524790-26538471 GCA_025531925.1 Erythroxylum plowmanianum | reverse complement strand
TTTCTAATGAAACTACTATCTAATGTTAACTAAACAAATTAGTATTTATTCAATTAGAAAATAAACCAACGAAATTAATTTATTTCTAAGATTATTTTAACTAAACAAATTAGTTAGTTTTTTTTAAAACAAAAAATTTTCTAATTAATTAGAAACTTATTTCTAATTTAAAATATAATTGAACTAATCAATTTATTTTGGTTTAATTAGAAACTAATTTCTAATGAAACCCCCTTTTTTAATTTTAACTAAACAAATTAGTTTTCTAATATTAAAAAAAATTTCTCATTTTTTTACGAAAATTTATTAAAATTTGGGTATAACATAGTTCATCTAGTTGGAATGAATATATGGTTCCTTGCCTTTGGATGGTCATAGTTTTTCATAATAAATGAGGGTTCGTTACTTATGCCGATTGTCGGGTAAAATTGGGCTCTGTTGGACTTGACTTGTGTGGAAACAACTTTTAACTTTAATTATTGTTGCGGTGACAACTTAGGAACAATTTGTCATCTTCATAAACATTTATTTAATGCTGTGGTCAACGGTGGGAGATGAAACATGTGTAGAGTAGCTTATTCCAAGTATCAGGCAAGCCAAGCAAATAACAACAGAGACAATTAGCATCACGCATCAACTTTGGTTCCCTCAGGAGTAACTTAACGTGAAAGGAGTTGTATACTGAAATATATATAAACGTCTTTGCGGTATTCAAACAATCTCGTTATATTCAGGATCGATTGTTACATTCATGGACCCAGTAATGTTCACTGCCGTACGAAAAGGCTAGCGATTTATATGCCCACATTCACCAGTTTGGAGTTGCTTAGGGTGATCGTCGAATGAAAGAACAACTAAACAGGGAAAAGCATTCAACAATAAAATTAGGGTTTTTCTCTCCCCTTTTTTAATTTTATTAAATAATAAAATAATTATGTGAACAAAAGATTACGTGGTAGTCATGTATTAAAAAATAATTTGATATCGTCTAGCTATTTCTATAATAAATTAAAACTTGAAATATTTTAATATCATTTTTTAAATTTTATGTTAAAAATCTCAATCAATCGAAGCAAGACTAAATAACGATAAGAAACGGAGTTTACTATGAAAACTAGGGAACTAGGTAGTGGAAGTATTACTTACCCAGCTCTTTCTCCACATATCTTCTTTATTTTATCAGTCAAAATACCAAGAGTTTGCACATCACTAGTGGGACAATAATGTCAGGGGCCAACTGGGGTCTCCTCCGTTATGTGTTGTCGTGTCGGACGGTACTGATTTCAATGTTGAAGAAGACGAGACTCGACGTAAGGACAAGCAAACCGAGTTATTGTCAAGCTTCAACGGACGGACGGAAGAAGCGGCCATGGACTTTAAAGAGGTTTAGATCGATGTCACCTTTAGATGGGCGTCTATGAATTTGGGATGTTTTAAGGTTTTCAGGGCTTCAAATCATTTGAGCCTTCCTTATTTTGTTTTATTTTTATCATTTAATTTTTAAAATCTATTTATATAATATCCCATGTAGGTTGACGTAAGATGAGCTAAACCTTTATGGTACTTTAGCAAAGTTAACAATAAAGTTAATAATCAGTTATATTTATAATAAATTAAAAATTAATAAATATCTTTTATACTCTTGGTTGATATTATAAATTAGACAGAATTAACATTTAAAATATAATTTAGGTAGGTGACATCGACATTTGCTCGCCAACCTGGAAGGGTGTTGGCAATAAACATGAATATGCAGCTGGATGCAACAGATTTCGAGAAGAACTAGAACTGCTTTGATTTACAGGAAACTAAAAGAGTTTGAAAGGAATGGACTAATAAGACAACACATTATATTATTGTATTTGTATGCATATCCGAAAAAAGACAATAGTCAAAATACTAATGTCAATTTCGGATATATATATACATATAACAGAGAGATTCATAGTCAATACTTTAAATTATTTTTACAGGAAAAGGAAAGAGTAAACTTTAGTTCAAAGTTAATTACATTACAGTCCCAATTAAGACAATAAATCATATTTTTTTGAATGCGTGTCTGGAAAAGACAATAATCAACTGAGAAATTATTATATCACATATTTAAATTACATGAAGCAAATGTGGTCATGATTGTCAAGGTGAAGCCGAGCATTTCTTTTGTAGGTCCCCTTTTCTTTTTCCACTTTCTGCTTTCTCCTTTTGGTATGTTAGACAGCCCTACTCCTACATTTATCTGTCATCAGTGAAGGACTTGGACCTTCCAACACCCTTCAGTACTCCGATCTCCAACGTACAAATGATAACAAATCGGTAGTGACATCTTTTTCTGTGGCCAGCTAGAGCTAGAGGTACTCCACTTTTAGAGATACCAAGGTAGCTACTTTAAATTTCTTAATATCCCCATACATGTTCTCTGTCCACTCTTTCGAAAGTATGCATGGCGTTTTTGTTTATTAACATGATAAAACGAATGATTGCTAGAACAAGCTTGCACGCATAAAATTTGCCAATCTTCATCCATCTATGAAATGTGGCTTCAAACTTTCTTTCCGCTGTAGACAATGTCGAGAAGCCACGACAAGTTCTGATAGAATCTTATAGTTTTCAAAAATCAAGATAACTAAAATTTTATAATATGATTAACACATAAAATATAATAAAGTATAAATCTTAATTTTTATTTAATAATAACAATAATGATAGTATGTCAATTACAAATACAAGTAGGGCCTTGTATAGCCATAAAACCCTAAAGATAGAATCTTGAAAGGAAATAACAACCTAAGATAATAAAATCCTAACTAATTAAGAGATAAGTGCGATGTTTGTCTTGCTAATACTAACATTCATTTTGTTTTTGTTTTTGGAGGTTTTTGTGTGTGAATCAGCCACGAGTCTATTACTAGTTACGTGTTAAACTTTGACACTAGTTTAATTTTAGAACTCCAATCTGCAAAACCTACTAAAAAATGGCATTGGTTTACTTCCTTAGTCTGACATTAATTACATTTTGTAACTGTAATTCTCTCAAACATTTCACAAGTTGTCCAAGCCCGTCCTTATGCCTCCACTAGGTCGAAGCCCACGTAGCTATAATATATACTAGATTCCCATCATTTTCCATGTCCTAAAAATGATTTTCCTCAAATTAGCACCTCTATCTACACATTCAAATAGAACTTACTGCTTAGCTAAGTAGGCGTCTATCACTTTTTTCTTTTTTCTTTCCAAAGGCTTGAATCACTCCTAATTGTTTTTTTTTTTCCTCATTTCTTTCCCCCTTAATCTCTCTTGCTTACTCTTATAAAGCTTGAGTTGACTTTTATGAACCTACTTAGGTGACAATGGAGCAATGGTAAATAATTTTATTATTTGTAAAAAAGGAATACATATTTTTATACCCATCTCGTATAACTCTCTTATTAAATTGTTATCAGAAAAGTAGGAATTAGCAATGAAAAATTGCTTAGTAAAACCAAACAAGTGCAAATTATCGATGGAAAATCAATTTCTGTCGGTAACAATGACGAGAAAAATTTCATTTAGCGGCGGTAATAATATATGTCGGTAAATATAGCGGGAAATCATCCCGACAAAATTTCTGACAGACTTTAGCGTCGATATAAAATTCCCGTAGGTAAAAAAGACGGGAATTATTGGAGGAATAAAAAAGTTTTTGAGTTTACCGACAGAAAAATTTTCTATCGGTAAACTTTGAAGGTAAACGTCATTGTTTGCTTCGGTTTCAGCATTTTAAAGTAAATCAAAACGACGTTGTTTAGTTTAACATCAAACGTTGTCGTCTTGGTTTACATTTAACCCACACATACACACACACCTGTGTCTTCTTCTTCGTCTACTTCATCTATCCTCTCGTGTGATTTTCTTCTCTCCGGTTTCTCTGTTATGGACTCCTCTTCTGCATGTCAACATTTGTCTTCTCCGGCCACTATCATCATGTCCTTCGGTGGAGGTATTTTTACAGCCACTATTATCTGTTTTTTCATATATTGGATAAAAGTTTATTTGCGTATTTGATCACTTTCGTTTATTTGTGTATTCTATTATTAGGCAACAATTTTAAAGTATAAATGTTAATGATAGAAGGGATAAGACCTGATTTTGGTTGTGATTTTGAGATGAATTTCTGATATATGTAAGGTGTTTGATGAAATACCTTTTATGTTGATGTTTATTATATGGGAGTGTTCTACATAATTTAAATTGATAGAAGTCTATTCTTTTAAACGATGAGAGTGTTATAACTTTAATCCAAATGTGTATAATGAAAAAAATGAATCATTCATACATTGAAAAAATGATTTCAATT
The DNA here is from genome assembly GCA_025531925.1 of Erythroxylum plowmanianum. NCBI lineage: Eukaryota > Viridiplantae > Streptophyta > Magnoliopsida > Malpighiales > Erythroxylaceae > Erythroxylum > Erythroxylum plowmanianum. The sequence goes on along the minus strand of JANVCQ010000232.1, from coordinate 26,534,138 downwards.
TTTATTTTCAGTTCTTTTTATGGTTTAGTGTAGTGGAGTGGAGTTGAGTGGAGCTTACGGGAGAGTGGTACTTCGACTGTGAATTGGAAAATAAAAAAAATAGCTTATTAAAAGTTAGGTTTTGGTTTTAGCATGTGGAGGTATAAAAGATAAGTTATTTGTCCAAGAAAACAACAAAAAGTTACTTTGAAACTATTTTCCATTATTCTTGATCAAGAGTTCACCATTCTTTAGAGATAGAGGAAGGATTCAACAATTCTTTGGAGATTTTTAAGATTCAAGAACTTGACTTCTTTATATTGTTTTCTTTATTGTTTTATGTTGATATTCTTTATATGTTTATGAACTAATATTGATATAGATTTAGGTGGGAAGAACCTAGGATGTGATATGCTCTAATTGATTCTTTGGTTTAATGAAATTGTAGTTTTATTGTGATTTATTCATGCTTTTACATTTATTAAATTGAAAAAGCGAAGGTGAAAATTCATTATTAGACGATAAAAACTGAGAATTGAGAGTTGAGATATATATTTAGATCATAACATGAATAAAAAGAATCAAGTATGAGCTATTTAAAAGAAAGCCACAAGATCTTTTTAGATTAGGGTAAAATCTATCAGAGAGTTTATAGAATGAATTAAATTATTTTTAGGTTTTCTAGATTAAAAAAGGATTTTGGTTGATTACCCTTTGAATAGGTATTATATGTCTCAAGCAAGAATACATTCAAAATTAGAAACTCTTACTGATCCAAGAACAAGAATAATTTATTAACCAATAGTAAAACTAAATATAGTAGAGCCTTAGGGGAACCTGACCTAAATCTAGCTAATTCATAGTTTGGTATATTCTTGATTATTTCTTTGCATTAATATTTAGCTTTTTACTTTATTTTATTTCTCAAATCATCTATAAATGTTGGTATATCTTGCTAAGTTTATAGATAATGGGTAGTTAATCAAGAATCCTTATGGGACTGATTTGTACTTGCATTGTTAGCTATAACTACATGATGCACTTATGGTAAAACAATTAAAACAAACAATTAAGTAATGTAGAATGCATCATTGTCCTTTTGACTTATAATGAGTGTTCCATTTTAGAAAGCCTATCTAGTACAACAAATATTGAATCCTGACCATTTCTAAAATTGGATAAACCTAAAGAAAAATCCATTAATAAATCTACCTATCTATGGGGTTGCACTTGAGATTTAGCCTGTTTATAAGTAATACATCTTTCACATATTCTCTTTATATTTCAATATTATTTTTGACTTTAAAGTTTCCTATGCAATGATAAATTTTAGATTTATTTTTCATGTGTTAAATTATCATAATTTATTATTGTACACTTATTGTTCGCATTAGAAGCACTATTTACATTCCATTTAAAATCAACCTAATTATTTTCATTTGTTTTCAATTCTTTATTATGTCACTAAATTGTAGGATCATAGGAATTATATACTCACATTCTTCAATTAAAGGAAAGGAAATGGTATATTTTATTGGTTTTCGTCATTCTCTTTCCAACTTATATCTTTTGCTCAGGTAATGTCATTAATTTACTCGTTTTAGACTGTTGGTTTTGCTTCAGATTTCAAATAACCATTATGGAATGTGGATAGCTCTAACTATTTAATTTCCTATTTCGATGCGATCGAACTTGGAGAAAAAAGGACTTATTCTTGGATGTCATTATTTGTTCGCTCTTCAAGTTTGTTTTTGTTTTAAAAGGAAAGGAACTATAAAGTTCTAATCTAAGAATGAAAGTTTGGGCATTAATTGTAGGATAGGAAAGGTTTTAGGCACCTAATCATGCTCATCTAAATAATTACCTAGGCTTATGACAAATTTTACAGATTTAGGGAAAGATTTAAAGTAGAAAGGTAAGATTGATAGAATGAAAATATAAGGCAATTTGCTATACCTTTGATAACTTAAATTGTGTAATTTAATTTGTTATTACATAATTGATTAATTATTGATGAAAGACTAGTTTTATAAATGTTTAAAGAGTATTTAATTTATTAGGGTTAATTTTGATTATTATAATTGATAGTATTTTTTGTTAATTATATATGTTTAAAATTTTGATATATAAATAATAAAGAGAATTCACACACTTTTTTATTTTTGAATAATTTACCCTTCATTTTACGAAATATTATTTTTTGTAAGCCCTATATTGTGTTGAAGAGTGTCGCTCATCCTTCTTCTTTCTAGTCTAGAATTTTATGTCCATCCAAGTAAGTCGTCCAACTCATGTCTACCATGTTTATTGCTTTAATAATATGATTCTAATGCGTTTGGGTTTTGTGTGAATGCAAAAGAGGTCTTGATTTTGTGTTGTTGTTTAGAATATTTTTGTAATCATTAATGAGTTTTTATGTTCTTCTTTAATAGTCTAAGTATTTACTATATGTGGAATGAGTTTGAGATCTTATGGATAATTTGAGGCATAACTAAGTTCCTAGGACAGTATATAGGCTAGAAACCAGTGATGCAGCTCCCATGAGGTTTATTCGTGAAAAATTCCACAAGTTTAGGAGTCACAGCAAGAACTTGCTTTCTTGATTCACAGGTGTAACAATGCCACGTACCATAGTATTGAAATCAATTGTAGGTTATTAATTCAATTTATTAATACTTTAACTTTAATGTGATTAATGCAAACTTGGTATTAACACAAGAAATTCATATGTTTAATAAATAAGACAATTCTTTGCATAATAAACCCCTAGGATGGTAAATAGGATGGAAACCCGTCATGTGGCTCTCGTGAGGCTTATCGGTGAAAAATTCCACGAGGTTAGGAGTTACAGCAAGAACTTGCTTTCTTGATTCACAGGTATAAACAATGCCACGTACTATAGTATTGAAATCAATTGTAGGTGATTAATTCAAACATAAATATTTCAACTTCAATGTGATTAATGAAAACTTAGTATTAACATAAGAAATTCATACTTTTAATAGACAAGATAATTCTTTGCATAATAAACCTTTAGGACGGTATATAGGCTGGAAACTCGTGATGTAACTCCTATGAGGCTTATCGATGAAAAATTCCACAAACCTAAGAGTCGCAACAAGAACTTACTTTTTTTAGTCCAGATGTAAACAATGCCACGTACCATAGCATTGAAATCAATTGTAGGTGATTAATTCATTTGATTAATACTTAAGGGATGTTGTATAAAGTTTAGATGTTCTGTAAACTTAGGGGACATAATGGATACTAACTATAAAACTAACAATTTTGTTGAAATGAGTAAAGTTGATAAATCTTAGATATATAGACGATTAACACCTTATGGTTTCATTAATGCTGAGTTTGTTGAGGGAGTTGAAGCTTTTATTTGTTATGCATGTTCTCAACCAACATATATGGATGAACCAAAGATCACATGTCCATGTAAAAAATGCAAACACAATCATTTCCTTCCTATTGATGAAGTGAATGGGCATTTACTGAGAAAAGTGTTTGTCCTAAATTATTTTGAGTAGAGACAACATAGGGACCCATTGATTTGTAGCACCTCAATGGGTAATGAAGTAGACTCGTCAGTGAATGTAGATGAGTTTGAAGGAGGGATTAGATTTAGAACAAATAATATGGGTGCAACTGAAAATCCTTACATGCAAATGGTTTTGGATGCAGCCGGTTATATCTTTCAAGAAAATATAGAAAATCTTGAAAAAGAACCAAACCCACATGCAAAACAAATTTTTGACCTACTACACTCAGCTGACTAAAAATTATGGCCAAATTGTAAGACAATGACTCAATTTTCTTCAATTGCTTAAATATTGAACATATAGTAGAAAGGACATATTTCTAATCATAGTTTTGATAAAATTCTTGGATGGTATAATGAACCACTGCCTCCTGATCATATAATGGTTGATAGTTTTTACAACATGAAGAAACTTATTAGAGGTCTTGGTCTGTCTATTAAAAAGATTGATTGTTGCAAATTGGGATGTATGTTCTCTTGGAGAGATGATGTGGAATTACAAGAGTGCAAATTTTATGGTCAATCTAGGTTCAAGCCTAGAAAGCGTTCTATGAAATAGAAATTAGTAACCTAGAAGCGGATGTATTATTCCTGGCTAACTTCGAGAGTTCAAATACTATATGCTTCTGATATTACTGCATCTCACATAAGATGACATAATGAACACAAATAGGAAGATGAAATAATGAGTCATCCATCATATGCATTGACATGGAAACATTTCAATAACACCCATTATGAGTTTGCAGTTGAAAGTCAAAATTTTAAGTTGGGAATGTCGACGGATGGATTCCAACCTTTTGGTCAATCCAACCAACAATATTCATCATGGCCAATCATAATTACTCCTTATAATTTTCCTCCATAGATGTGTATGAATGAGGCATATATGTTCTTGACAGTGATTGTGCTAGGACCTACAAATCCAAAGCATAAAATTTATGTATTCTTACAACCGTTGATATCTGAATTGCAACATCTTTGGGAATATGGTGTTGACATATATGATGTGTCTTCGAAACAAAATTTTGTGTTGAGAGTAGCTTTGATATGGACCGTTGGTGATTTTTCGACATATGCTGTGTTGTCTGGATGAAACATAGTAGGGAAATTGACTTGTCCTTATTATGGCAATGATTATGATGCATTGTATCTTCCATACAGGGGCAAAACATGTTGGTTTGACAATGATAGGAAATTTCTTCCTCCAGATCATCCATTTAGACGCAATAAACAAAAGTTTATTATGAATAGGATGGTACAAACACTTGCTCCCCCTCACAAAGCTGGTGAAGAGATATTGCAAGAGATAGGGTTACTAAAAGTTACAAAATTTGACACTGATGAAGTTAATACAAGCATTAGTAAAAACTTTGGTTAGAGAAAACGAAGCATCTTTTGGAATTTTTCATAGTGGAAAACTAATTTGATACGTCATAATCTAGATGTGATGCATATTGAATTTCTTTTTTTGGCAATTTGTTCAATACCATAATGAACATTGAAGGGAGGACAAAAGATAATGCAAAATCACGAGGTCATTTAAAACTTTTTTATAGAAGGAATAAGTTACATAAAGATCTTTGCATTGATAAATATCTAAAAGCATGTTACATTTTGGACAAAAAATAAAAGGAAATTTTGTGTGAATTGTTAAAAAGCATAAAGTTTCCCGATGGTTATATTTCAAACTTGGCAAAGTGTCTTGACATGAGGAAGTACAAATTATTTGGGATGAAAAGTTATGATTGTCATGTGTTTATGTACAGGCTAATTCCAACTGCATATCGGGAGTTGCTACCAAATAATATTTGGGAATTTATAACATAATAAAGTTTGTTTTTCAAAAACTTAACTTCTTCTAAAATCAAGTTGGCTAAAACGGAAAAACTAGAAAGGAAAATTCTAATAATTTTATGCAAATTAGAAGGGATTTTCCTTCCAAGCTCTTTTGATTGTATGGAGCATCTACCTGTGCATTTAAAACACGAGGCGAAACTTACCGATTTAGTTCAATATTGATGGATGTATCCATTTGAGAGGTAATTCAACAAAAATGATTGTAATTGAAATAATAACATGTTTTAATTATAAATTGTAAAAATATTCGCTAATGTAGGTATTTGCGTTACTTGAAGAAAAATGTCAAAAACAAGGCTAGAGTTGAAGGTTTGATATGTAATGTTTATTTGGTGGAGGAAGCTAGTACATTTTGTTAACATTATTTTGAGCCCCATGTTCACATAAGAGAAAGAAAAGTTCCTCGTAAGGATGATGGGGGAGGAACGAGTGATACTGATGGTAACTTATCCATTTTCACAAATCTTGGATGAATATATGGACGTTTAACAAAAAGAATGTTAACTAAGGAAGAAATTAAAGCTGCCCATGGTTACATTTTATTGAACTGTCAAGAAGCTCAACCTTTTGTGCATTAAGTTAAAATTGATTATTTGGGTTTTTAAATTTAACATTATTCACAAATGAAACACATAATAATGTTTTTAGATTATACGAGGAATGGTTATGTGAGCTAATGCCTAAGAAAACACAAGATGATATCAATAAAAAAGTTGGAAGACACTTTCCTCGATGGTTCGAGAAATATGTAAGTTTTAACTTATAATTATCAAAATTATTGAATTATAAGATTAAAGTGTTCAAATGACATTATAATGTTTAATATGATAATTTCTTTTATGTAGGCTTTAGAAAATCCAATAGAGAACAAGTTTATATGAGATTTTGCAAAGGGATCTCTGCAAACTGTTAAATCATATCTGGTGTATTTTGTTAATGAATACAAATGTCATACATAATATTATGGTCATAGTATGGCAATAGTAAATAGTGGAGTTTGCATATAGAGAGAATTAATGGATTACTATGGTAAACTTATTGAGATACTTGAAATTGAGTACCCTGCATTGCCAATAAAGCGAAGTTTGATATTTAAGTGTGATTGGTTTGATCCAACTCCAAATGTTGGTAAGAAAGTGTATAGCCGATGCAATCTAGTTGAAATCAACAAGTGAAGAAGATTTAGAAAATTTGAACTTTTCGTGTTACCAATGCAAGCGCGATCCAGGTGTATTATGTTCTTTTTCCCAACTTACGACGAGATAAGTTAGATTGGTTGGTCGTTTGCAAAGTTAAACAGGTTTTTAAATCATGTGGAAAAGGAGAATAGAGAATTGAAAGTGAAGCATTTTAGGAAGATGATTATGAAATAAATGCATCAGTTACATATGACGAGAATGAACCTTTGAATGAGCCAAATAATGAATATGTTAAAATTTCATCTGGAGAGGATGAGAAGGGCAAGAGATCTGAAGAGGAGTCTGAGTTTCATTATAATTCTTTATAAAAAAAGATGATGATGATTTTGATTTACAATTAAATGCTAATAGCGATTAATTTGTGTTTGTAATAGAATATTATATTCAACAAGTCAATTATTGAATTTTGAATATATTATGTGAAATATTGAATTGAAATTTTATATTTATGGAATATTCAATCAAATATGAATTTTAGGTTAAAATATGCCACCAAAGAGAAAACAAGATATGACGCGACCAAGGTTCATACCATAATTTGAAGCCAGTTATTGTCCAGGTGAAGCATCACATTCTACAGCTGCAACTGAATCAAATATTGTACCTCCAACTACTACACTTGCAGATAAGGCGTCACCTTTCGTACTTGCTGCTTTACCATCCACCACCCCTATACCAACAAAGATAACATGGGTAAATGATGCAGATAAAAGAGGCAGCCTCCAGTTTGGAGCTAAGGGAGCTAATGGAAGAACTTACATCACAATTGTCAACAATCAATAAGTGAAAATACATGAAACACCATATGTTTATAATTAAATTATAGGTTTATATTTAAAAATGATATAAAATTAATTTTTTTAATATTAGGTTGATTCCATCTGGATGCTCAAGAAACATGAGATCCAAATTCAAGGAGAAGATTGATCTTAAGGATTATATATAGAAGAATATCTAATATCATAAAAATAGAGTATATTTTGACTAAATTTTTATAAATTGTAGTTCACTTATAACATTTTATTATGATATAGGACAATTCTACGAGCACGAAGCCTAGCCCTTTTTGCACACTCACACTAAGAAGCATGATGGTGTGACCTTCATCAATACCCGATGTAAAGAACTAAATGTATGTGAAATTTATTCTTTAATATTAATGCTTAATAATTATAACTTACTAACATAAACATTTCCTTTTAATAGGACCAAATATAAGAAATCATTTAACGACGGTCTCAGCAGCCTGAAGTGTTGATGAGAGTCAAACCTATCTTCATGCAACAGGTGGTAGGGACTGTAATGAACATAATTACTATTGCATATGCTTAGATGTATATCATTAAATTCATCACATTTTATCTACATATCTACCTCTAACAATTCACTAATTCATATCTTACACAATTGATACTTTGATCTCTATTGATCCTAGACGATATTTTTCTCTTTATCTTTGAATTCATTACTCATTGTAACATCATCATCAATCTCAATCTATCCCCAATTGATCATTATAAGCACTTTCATTTGTTACTCTAATTCCTTATAGACTTTAAACTATGGAAACTCTTACTAACAAATATCCACTAAGTCATAGATTGCTTCCTACATCATCTCCACACATATAATACATATGTGCTCAATATTCTCACTTGTTATGATGATCCCATTATCAGATAGGTACTCACAATAACAATTCAACTTAACCTTTTGAACTTGTACATATACGCTATCATTCATCTCATTTTCCAATTATCCTTCACATTACATCTTACATATGCATATTTGCCATTGATTCAAAATTATAGATGTATAATCATCATAAAAATTCTGATCTCAATTCCACTAACACATTCTTATGGAGGAGCATAACTCATGTCATATTAATCAAACAACCACTTAGGTTCCAATTTCATCTTCTTAAGATCATAGCAATTTATGTTTTCCTTTCATTCTACTTGTACACTTTAATCTCATCATTTCTACTTGTTTTCCTATTTTCCTCGAACAATCCATGCTAATATATTCACATCCATATCACATTCAAGGGTACACCTTCACAGTACAATATTGATGTCATATTCAATTCCACTAATATCTTCTTATACCGGATCATAACTCTTATCATTTCCACTTATGTCTCTATTTCTTCTTAGCCGATTCATGCAAATATTTTCAATTCCATATCAATTCATTTACATTTTTACAATAAAATTTTGTCACTATATTCACTAACATAATCACAAGTACTGCATCTATGTCTAACATATCGGACTACGTAATATCCACAAACTTTCTTTTTCTCACATTTTGCCAGATCATCATTCTCTTCTTACTAAGTCTATTTACCCGAACTCTTAACAATCTCCTTTGCGATTGACATATATTCCAAAAATTTCCCGTGTAAGATCTCAATTCTAGGCTCTGATATCAAACAATATTGGACTATGTTACTGGAGCCCAACATTCGGAGTCATAAAACATGAGCTTGTGCTTGTTACCATGTATGGTTATTCCACTTAACCCTCATTTGTCATTCTCTGTTCATCTTCATTCTCTGATATCCAAATCATTCTTATACTGAAGCAAATATTCTATGCTTAACTTTCATCCAGATATTGTAAGTCTTAAGGACTGGGTTCATGTAGCGACCCGAACTTTGCGTACCGGGTGGGTTTCCCGAGCACCTCAAGAGGCCCGCGACCGCTACAGTAGAGCCCGGCCTCTACCGCCATCACTCCAGGTATTGTCCTCTTTGGC
>JANVCQ010000232.1:26513490-26524690 GCA_025531925.1 Erythroxylum plowmanianum | reverse complement strand
AGCTACTTAATTTTTCTTCAATAAATGTCATTTAATGCTTTCCTATAACTTGCAAATTTTGCATTTATTACTTTTTGAGATGAATGGAAATTGTATTATGTGTCTTTTGTATGTTAATAAATTGTGGAATTATTTGCAAAGTTGTTTGTCGAGTGAAAAAGAATGAGAAATGGGATTTCGGAAGAATATGAAAATGAAATTTTGTAAAGAAGGGAACCTTATAAACTTGCTTCGGAAAAGAGCCATTTGTGGCTAATATGTGTGGATTATGTGAATTATGTGAAATGCATGATTTTATAGTTTGTGGTGGTCCCTTAAGAGTCAAGTGCACTTGTTTGTTTATAGGTTTCTCCCGCCTGCCCGCTAGTGGCATTGGAGCTCCTCACGGACTCCCATAAGTTCACGGCTACACATTACCGCTTGGCGAGAATGTGTAGTACGTTCTGTTTCGAATCCACCCGAACCACTTTCTCTGTGCTTATGTGATATTTTGACTTGTGAGTAGCTTGATGTGATTATTATGTTGAATTCGTGAAGATGTTTGATAAGTTGATAAAGTTTGATCAATGTGAAATTGGCTTTGAAAATGAAAGAATAAAGAATATTTTTGCTTGTTCTTAATTATTAATGTGTTACCCACGAGCCGTCATGCTCATACCCCCTCTTCCATTCCCATCCACAGGCGACGAACGAGAAAATGAGTGATCGCATCGGGGACGGGCATCACTCCTACTTATTTTTACTTTCGAAGCTTTCTTTGGAAACAAAGGTTTAGGTGCATTTTGGAGCAATGACCTTTCTTTGTATTTTTGACTTTTGATACTTTTGATGTATTAGGGTTAAAATGCCCACTAAAGCTTTGTATCAATTCATGTTATGATATGAATGAAAGGTATTTTAGTTTTCTTGTGTTTTGCATATGTTTCATAAAAATGTGTTGTTGTATGGTTTGAAAATGGCTAGATGAGTAGGTTTGTGTTGCTGAATTTTTGGAGGCAATATTGGGTTGATGTGGTTGGCTATGGCTCTTTTGGCATTCTTGATGAATATGAAGAATGTGTGCGATGTATTGCTTGCTAGGTTTGATTGAGGGAGTTGGAGAAAGTAGATATTGAAGTGGTGATGCAGGTGCTGGAAAAATGGGTTGAAGGTTGAAGAATTTGGCTAGTGTAAATTTAGGGGAGATGCTGTCAAAATTAACATTATGAACAGAAACTTTGACTGAGTTTTTGACCCTCTTAGAGTTTGAATTGGATTGGAAGATCTTCTTGAAGGTTATATTTCATGTTTAGAGCTTTCCATTAGTATATAATATGTCACTTTTGGACTTAGGATTAAGAAGTTATAAGGTTTGAAAGAAAGCTGTTACTGTTGAAAAGGGTATTGTCCAGGTAGTTTATTTGGAAGGGTTTTTCACTCCCTTAGAGACTAAATTGATTTTTTCATCCTTCATAAAAGTTGTAGATTGTCTTTTATTCTTTCCATTGATGTAAAATGTGACATTTTTGGGCCATTGTGTTGAAAGATATGATTTTTAGAAATTCTGTTACTGTGTAGGATAATTTTCATTTTGGGCAGTCACTTTGAAGTAGCTTTTGACACCCTTAGAGGTCAAATTAGTTTTTGAATCCTTCATGGAAGTTGTAGAGCTTCCTTTTATCTTTTTATTGATACTAAATTTGAAAATTTTGGATTTCGATGTAAAAAGTTATAAATTTTAGAAGTGGGATAATCAAGGGAAAAAAAAGAAAAAAAAAGGGAAATTCGGAACTCGCAGGCGCCCTCACGAGGGCAAACGCCTCACGATCACGAGCTCTCGCGCGCGAGGTTGCAACGTCGTTTGAAATTTAAAAAAAAATTTATTTATTTTCTGCTTTTTCCTATTTTCCAAATTCAACCTCCTCTCACTCTTTTGCTTGTAACTTTTTCGTTTGACCTCCGATTTACTCGATTTTTGAAGCATTGGTTTTCTAAGAAAATTTTCTACCCTTCCATAAATAAATCTAGAGCTTTTGGGGTTAAACTGAAATTTATGGATTAAATCAAAGCGAGATAATTGGATGAAAATTTTGAACATGCTTCCGTACTTTGGTGATTTCTCGACTTAGAGAGATCCGATTGAGATGATTTTTGGTTCTAATTAATATAGAGACATGAAATTTCATTTTAGCTTAGGAATCGGATTTAATTTTGTGCCCTAAGAAAATCAATTTTATTGAGGGAGATTAGGATGAATTTTTTTTAAGATCCGTTCGGAAGTAAGTGAAATGGATTCGTGTCTAAGGTTTGACCTAGTGGGGAATTCCTCCCTCGTGGGATACGCGTCCAGATGTCACGTAGGACGTCAAACACGTGATCCACCGGGGCGGGGTTCCAACACTCAAGTTCCATAAGTAAATGGCAAGCTTTCCCATAAATTAGCTTGTAAGGCATTGTCTCGATACTGGTCTTGAAAGCTATCCTATAAACTCATACTACATCATCTAATTTGATTACCTAATCCTTCCTATAACAGTTGACAGCCTTTTGTAAGATTTTCTTTAATTCTCTGTTCACAACCTCTACTTGACCGCCAGTTTGGGGGTCTTAAGGTTTAGCTATCTTATGTTGTACTCCATATCTTTTCAATAATGCTTCAATTAGATTATTGAGAAAGTGGGTACCTCTGTCATTGATAATCACCTGCGGCATACCAAATCTGTTGATAACCTTTTTCAAAAGCCTCTGCACCACTCTACTATCATTTGTTGGTGTCGCCATCACCTCAACCCACTTTGATACATAATCAACACTTACCAAAATATATTTGCTTCCGTAAGAGGATGGAAAGGGTCCCATGAAATCCAAACCCCAAACATCAAAGACTTTAACCTCCAGTAGTGAAGACATTGGAATCTCGTCCTTTTTTTTATATGTTCCCAATTCTTTGGCACCTGTCACATTTCTTCACCTAATGTTGTGCATCCTTAAATAATGTTGGCCAATAAAATCCGCAGTCCAACACCCTTACGACTGTCTCATTGGCTCCATAATATCATGTATAAGAAAAATTATGACAGTGAGTTAAAATAATATTAATTTTGTTATCAGGAACAGATCTCTGAATCAATCCATCTGTATAATTTCTGTAAAGAAGTGTATCCTCCCACATGTATTACTTACAATCATATTTGAACTTTTTTGCTATTGGTAAGTTAAATTAAGGGGAAAGATACCACTTGTAATGTAATTGCAATGTTGGCATACTAGGGATGGTCTGATTCTTGTACCAAGAGTAGCATCTCATTAAGGAATTGCTCATTTATTTATTCTTGTAAACTTGATTCCCCTCCTTCAATCTTGACAGGTGATTAGGAATGAAATTTTCTACTCCTTTTTTTATCCTTGATCACGATATCGAATTCTTGTAGGAGTATGATCCACCTAATCAACCGAAGCTTTGCATCCTTTTTGGCAAAAAGGTACTTCAGGGATGCATGATTTATATACATATTCACTTTTGAACCAAGTAAGTAAGAATGAAATTTATCGCAAGCAAAAACTACAGCTAACAATTCTTTTTCTATATTGGTATAATTATTCTAAGAATCTGGTAAAGTCCTGCTGGCGTAATGAATAGCAAGCAACTTTTTGTCTTTACACTGCCCTAGAGAACAAACCCAATTGCGTAATCACTAACATCGCACATTAACTCAAATGACAAGCTCCAATCTGGTGGTTATAACACTGGTGCTGACGTCAACGTCTTCTTCAACCTGTCGAAAGAAACTAAACAATCATTATAGAAAATGAAAAGAACATCTTTAACTAACAAATGAGTATAGGGTTTAGCAGTTAAAGAAAAATCCTTTATGAATCAATGATAGAACTCATTATGCCTAAAAATCCTCGAACTCCTCGAACATTACTTGGTGGAGGAAGTTTATCGATGGCTTTAGTTTTTGCCTTATCCACTTCAATGACTCTACAAGATATCTTGTGTCCTAAGACTATTTCCCCCTTAATCATAAAGTGGCATTTTTCATAATTTAATACTAAATAGGCCTCTTCACATCATTGGAGAACCTTTCCAAATTTGTCAGACATTGCTTAAAGGAATCTCTATACACTGAAAAGTCATCCATAAATACCTCTAAAAAATCATGTTGGTAAAAATGGTCATCATACATAGCAAAAATATAGTGGTGCATTGTAAAGTCCGAACGACATTTGTCTATATGCAAAAATACCATATGGACATGCGAAAGTTGTCTTGGCATGATCCTCTGGATAAATAAATATCTGATTATAGCCGGAATACCCATCCAAGAAACAGTAGAATGCATATCTTGCAACTCTCTCAATCGTCTAGTCCATAAAAGGCATTAGGAAGTGGTCCTTCTTTGTCACTAAGTTGAGGTTCCTGTAATCAATACAAACTATCCAACTTAATAAAAATAATCCTTTGAAAATAATTTTAAAAAATTATAATATCAACGAATTTAATCTTCATTAGATTAATTTAATTGAAATTAATGCTTTAAAAATGTTAAAAATCAAATAAAACAAAAATGAAAATTTTGTTTGGAGAGTGTAGCCTGTGCAGCGTGTGCACCACGGTCAATAGAAATGTTGACTAAGTGCGTGCAGACACTTTCCCAGATGTTAAGCACGTGTCTTACACGGGTCCATTGTCTTCTATTTATAAGTTATGTCTCGTTCACCTCTGCCTGTCTTCTCTCTGTTTCTCACCGTCGTTTGTGTCCTACCTCCACGCCACCTCCTTCCAGTAGCTTTACTTCCACCATCCATATGCTTAACGTTGTTGAGTCGACCAATGATTTTAATGAAAACCACACACACGCATAATTATTCCAGAATAACCACACCTAAGAGTCAATGCACAGACAAATTTCCAGAAGGCAAAGTAGAGGCAAAATGTAGAAACATTTGCAAAATAAAAAACTTTTTGATTGGTTTAGTGTAAACCAAATATCACAACGTAAGAAATAGGCGAATTAAAATTTCCAGAAACATAAACAGGACAAAAAGCAATTCTAAGGTAGAAGTGGAGAAGTTTTGTTAAACAATTTTGAGTTAATAAAACTTAAAGCCCTAATTTTTGTCGAATGAATAACAATCCATTACGAGATGTTTACTTGTCTAACATTTAACAATATTGTGAGATCACCTTCTCAACTATCGAGAGGAATTAAATAAGAGTGCTAGCTCCTTGATACTTACTCCTAATTATTAAAAAAGCATTAGGATTTTTTTCTTAATTTTATTCGAATTAAATTCTTTAATTATAATTAAAATTAATCTATAATTATAATTATTTTAATTTTAATAAAATCAAATATCTCATGATTAATGCCTAAAGTTTCTCAAACTTTATAATTAAGTTCAACATAATTAAAATTAATTTTTTCACAAATTACTTTTTAATGTATGACTCATTATGTTTCTAACATATTTACAATTATTATAAATTCTAATTCTAATTTATAATTAGAATAAAATAATTAAAACTCCTTTTAATTTATTTTTAATTCTCTAATTAAACAATTTGTAATTATAAATCAAGATTGATGCTTAATATGTCATGATTACCCAAATATCAGGAATGTCAAAATTGATTTGACTTAACCTAACCATGCATAGCTATGATTTATAATTTAATCATTTCGTCATCCAATATTCCAATTGGATAGATTATAGATAAAATGTCTAATCTCTTTCATCTATTCATATTCGTTCTTACTAATTAATAATTAATTTATAATTGATATTTAAAAACGACTTTCAAATGTCAATTCACTTTGGCCAGATAATTATATAAATCATTACTAATTAAGAATAATAAAATATTTTCTCTAATTACTTTAAAGTGACGAATCTTTTATTAACTTACTCAACTATCTCTATATGGTTCATACTGCATCCAAGTACTATCGACTGAATTATCCTAAAATATATCATAATATCAAAATATGGTAATTTTCACATAAGATATCTTAGTAATCTCAAGTCTAAATATCAATTATACAATTATTTAAGGTTTTCATAGTCGGGTCAATTCAATAACTTATTCTTTAATAAGCACTCACACATTAGTTTAAGTATCTCTATATTTTAATTTATGAGATTAATTATTTTCTTCACATAAAAGAAACATAATATACACTAGTTTTACCATTTCAACAATGTTCAATTTTGATAAAACAACAACTATGAACATTTAGAAACAATGTGTAAAGGTAAATTGAATATCATAATTATGATCTCATCATAATTATGATCTTATCATAATTTCAATTACATAGTAATTATTCCAAAGATTTTATCTTTATTATTAAAACATCACATATAATTTACTTAATATAAAGATTAAAAAAATATCTTTTTATTAATTAAATAATAATGTCATATATCAAATTGCAACTAATCAATTGGCTACAAAGATATAAACTAACAGCTATATGTCTCAATTCCTTTCGTTTTATTAGGTCTTATTGGGATGTAGCAGTTGCAACTATTGGCCCCAGGGGTGGCAATGTAAGAGGGATGAATTGATCATAGTGCATAGCTTGTGCAAACAGTACCAACTATGGTTAGATTGAAACCTTAACTTCACAATCCAAGGGATACATGTTGATTGATTTCTCTGACCAAGAACTGCTACAGGTGCAATCAGAACTAACCTATCGTTAGAAGCTATCCTCATTTCTCCTTTTGAAGGATCAATGCACCAGACTGTGAAGTACTAATTCACCTAACTACACTGATTATTTAACTCTGAAAGTGGCTGAATCACATCACTTAACATGGTCCTACATCGTGTGATTTGTTACCTCATATATTCAAGCACCTTCATGCCGCAGAAGCAAGGCATCAGGAGAGCAATATTTCGTTTGATTGTCTCCTCGTATGTGTAAGCACCTTCATGCTTCAGAAGCAGAGTATTAGGAGAGTCAGTATTACGTTTCTGGACCAAAATTGATTGCTCATTCACTGTGCTCCAGCCTAAGAACTTGATTTCGCCATATTCTGGAGCTCATATTGATTTATGAGACATAATTGACATAATTTGGTCACCGATCCGGCCAATATACGGGCTAAAATCATCCCAACCTTTTGCTATTATTCTATGTCCAACTCATGCCAGGCATCTTCTTAACCCTTCTATCTTTCATTAATCCCAAAATTTTTGCTGCATCGTCCCATCGACCCACTGTTCTGTAGATGTTTGATAAATAGATATAACTCAAATGGTAGTCAGGTTTCAATTGCATCGTCTTCTTTGCAATACGCTCCGCAGTAGCGGAATTAGTATAGGTAGCACATGCACCAAGAAGAACCACCCAAAGAGACGAACTATCTCTATATTCAGAATTCTGAATCAAGCTTTCAGCTTCGTCCAATAATGCAGCACGGCCTAGAAGATCAACGACACAATTAAAATGTTCAATGACAGGTTTAATCCCAAATGTCTCAGTCATTGATGCAAAATATTCCCGTCCTTTATCAACCAAACCTGCATGACTACAAGCAAAAAGAACACCTAGAAAACTTAAGCGATCAGGCTTGTTCCCCTGCTTAATCATCTCGTCAAATATTCTAACAGCTTCATCTCCTCTACCATTCTGAGCAAACCCGCGAATCATGGCATTCCACGATATCATATTTCTAACTGCCATTTGTTGGAATATTCTGTGAGCAAAATCAATGCAACCACATTTTGCATAAAGATCAACTAAAGCTGACTCTGTGACAACATCTCTCCAACTACCTCTTCTCACGTACTGACAATGAACCTCTTTACCCTGTTTTACAGCTCCCAAACCTGCACAAGCTCTTATAATGGTTCCAAAACTATAGAGATCAGCATCTTCCATTTCTCTAAAAGTTCTAAGAACGGATTTAAAATCTCCACTGTGACAATACCCTCCTAGCAAAGCACATCTTGAAACTGAATTTTTTGTAACCATCCTTTCAAAAAGACGTTGAGAGTCATCAACCTTCCCGCATTTTGCATACATATCAACAAGGCTGCTCTCCACAACCACGTTCCCATTTAATCCCGATGTGATGACCTTAGCATGCAATTCTCTGCCTTGCTTCAACCTTCCTAAATTACCGCAAGCAGTCAACACAGTCCCAAATGTGTATTCATCGGGCATTAAACCGTGTTCCCTTTGCATCAAATAAAAGAATCCTAGCCCTTTGTCGTACATGTCATTCCTTATAAAAGCCGAAATGACAGATGTCCAACAAACAGCATCTGGATCAGGCAATTCCTCAAACAAAATGCGTGCATCATCCGGCTCATGATTGCTTCCATACATATCTATCAGAGCACAAATAATCACCATATTCGAGTCAAACCCCCGAACAACAACTACTCCATGAAAGCATTTACCAAGTTTTAGCTCCTCAAGATCTGAACAAGCCTTGATCACGGCTGACAAAGTGAAGCCATTTGGTTCAATTCCTAGTTCTAACATTTCCCAAAACAATTCAAGCGAAAGGCTCGGCTTCTGCAGCTTAATATAACCAGTTATCATCGAAGTCCAAGAAATAACGTCTTTGAAATAAAGCTCATCAAAAACTCTCCTTGCCTCAAAAAAATTAGGACCCAACTTGAAATAGAGGGCAAGCAAGCTGTTGCCTACGAACCTATCTGACTCGAGACCCGATTTGATAACATGGGCATGAATCTGGAGACCGTGATCAAAAGACACAACTTTGACACAAGTTTGTAATAGCGAAGCAAAGAAGAATGGCTTGTTAGAGAGTTTAGTCCAGTCTATAGAGTTAAAAAGGCGAAATGCGTTGAACAGTGCACCAGACTTGCAGTGATCAAGTATTTGGGATTCTTTGGCTCGAAGGTTAAGATTGAGAGTAGCTAGGGAGCTGCAATAACGTTGAATGTAGACGAGCTTCATGAAACAAAAACAAGCCGCCTTCGAAAATGTTGAAGGGGTAGCATTAGTTAGTATTTCGTTTGTGACACGTTAGGACAAAAGCTCCACTGATCTACTTTAATTCACTTGTGTTTATTTGTTATCAATTCTATTACGGTAGTGCCACTCCTTGCGCGCGCATAATCGGAAGTAGTTCCGTTAGATGCGTTTGAAACAAAATGTTTCTAGAAGTACCACCAGGGCAAAATATGAAGATTTATGTAATTTTTTAATCTTCTGTGTTGGTTAATGTGATATAGTGATGGAAAAGAGTTTGAAGTTTATAGTTTAGATGAGAATTTAGTTGACAAGAATGATAAAATTTAGATTATGTTAGAATTTTCTATTAGATAAAAAGTAGTGAATTAAATATTAATCTATTTTAAATATGCTATCCTAATTGTTTAGGACTTAAATCTATAGAATATTTATTAGAATAAAATTTATATATGTTTGGAACCCTTTCATACTAAAATAAGGGTTAACTTTTTTTATAAATATGTGTATACTCAACCTTTCAACTAGAAGATGTAATGCTTTCTTTTAAAAGTGATTATTAAACCCTAAAAGTGTTTCTTAGATTTCCACCTTCAATTCTTTATGTTCCTCAATAAATTCTAGAAAACCTAACCTAAACTTCAACCTTCTTAAACCTAAATTCTAACCATATTAAATTATGAAGTTCTAAGCCTAAATTTCTAGCAATTAAATCGTAAAACCCTAACTATACTAAATATGAAATTGGGGCTTCTTTATCTAAAAGTCGGACCTAGAACTTGATATGTTAACAGTTTAATATCATTTCTATTTCTTATTTTTGTGATTTTTAGCTACTAGTTAATACTTCTTCAATTTCTTCTACATTAATTTGCAATCAGAGCTTTGGTTCACACTGGTAACTTGCAGCATAAAGGTCTATAGAAGAATATTCAACGACTAAGAACAAGATGAAATACTTTTAAGAGTTATGGAAAGATTGGACATTAATGACCCTTGATCACAAGGTGCTCCTATAACTAGTCTAGAAACAACATTGAATAGCGAACTACACTAGATGTGGAGGGTGGAGAAAGTCAAATCTAAGATAAAGAGGCAGAAATTATTCAACAATGAATGGGATTAGGAAGTCAACACCTACCGAGATATCTAAGACAATGAAACCAACCAACAACACATAGAGAGCACATGCGAGCCTTTAGAAGCCATGAAAGAGTTGAAACAAACAACAAACTTGATCGCATTACTAAGAAAGTTTATGTTGAAGCCCCTTGATTTTGTAGGAAAGATGAATCGACACCTGTTCTTAGACTGGACAATAACAATGAAAGATTTCTTTGACTAGTGTTGTGTCTAATTTTTATTGATTTTGCTTGCCTTCATATGTTGATTTTGGTCACAAATTATTGTATTTTAATCCAATTTTGAAATGAATTGAGAGAAAACGATGTGAATATTGCATGAATGTTGAATAGAGAATCTTGTGAATGTTGCATGGAAATAAGAAAAATTGTGCATGAAAGAATGAAAATGGATGCAATTGAACATGAGACTCCACTTTCATTTTTATTTTATTGTGACCAAGCTCCTATTTAACTGTCCTGTATCTATTGTGGATATTAGGCTCATTTACGATACTGTCTCGTACCCATTGTAGATCCTAGGCTCATTTTATATATTGTCTTGTACCTATTGTGGATACTAGGATCATTAATCATTGAGCCTGTGGCTCTGGGTGCACATTTATGAGCTTTAAACTCTTTTCAACTTGGTCACTCTGGTCTTAACTCCTTTTCCTGATCACGCATATCAATGTTATAAAATGCTTCATTTCACATAATGTGTGTTGGACACCGTTTTTGGAGCCCAACATCCGGAGTCATAAGCCTTGGGCTTGTACAGTACCTTGTGAGGTGATTTCCAGTAACCCTAAATAATCATCATCCTATAAGAGTGGAGGCCCACACTAGTCAAACACCAAAATTACAATTTGACGTCATTAAAGAAAATCTGCAGCTATGAAACTCTAGTTCATTTTGAAGCCAGGAATCACCTCAATCGGAGCTCTACAGCTCGAGATATACTTAGAAAACTAAAGCAAGCACATACCACAATTATGCTCTCCCAACTGACCTCTCACTTATTCTAATGCAACTTTCTCAAAAACACTCCAAAAGACAAAAATTTTCATGGAGAGACAATATCAGAAGTTAGAAATCTATTGCTTCAAGAATCACTTCATTTGGGGGTCGGATGGG
>JANVCQ010000232.1:26481979-26499727 GCA_025531925.1 Erythroxylum plowmanianum | reverse complement strand
AATTCTAGAAAAATTCCTAAAAGTCCCTAAAAATGTAAAACACACATAAATCACTCCAATTCAATTTTCAAGCACTAGATCATATGTTTTTCACAGTAAACACATATGCCGAGAAATGTCATGAATGCATGTACAATCATGTGCATATGCAAAAATTACAATTTATGCATAAATGGAGGCCATATTATGCATGAACATGTCGAGACTCGTTTACACACTCATAACTCGTCCCAAATTACTATTTTACCCTTCCCATCGATGATGGGATGTTGCAAACCTATCTAAGAAGAACAAGTGGTAGATCAAATTGGTTAAGGATACAATAACAAAGAGAGGATAGATTGACAAAGGAAAGGATTCAAAAGCTAGTGTTGGATACAAGAAGAAGGAGAGGATAGCACAGCGAGGAGTTAAAGTTATGGCGAAGGAGTTGGTAATAATCTCTATCTTGTTTATGTTTATTATTATACTTATACCATATCATGTATAGATTGGCATGATGATTTGGATATACTGCTTCAGCTGCAATTTAGATTTTTAAAAAGTTTTGAAATCTACCATTTCTCCAAATACGACATGCTTTCTTTTTCTGATCCAATATGTTTGATGATTTATAATAATCTTAATATAGGTTGGATTTGTATTTTAAGGCTTGTATGTGATAAGTACCATATGGATGTTATGTTCTGAATATGACCCAACCTATGTAATGAAATGTATGTTACTTGACTTTCTAGAAATGCTTTAGCATATTTTGAATTGTTTCAATGTGGAACATCTATATATCCTCCCAGGGGGTTTATGGGTATTACATCTTCTTCCTCTCTCTCTTCTTTTCTCTCTCTCTTGAACTTTCCAAAAGTAGAAGAATGTAGAAGCTCCCCCTTTAGGGTTACATCATTAATTCTTATATAGAATTTCCAATTAGGGCAACCTTAAGGTCTTTTCCACATCTAAAAGGTCTAAAAATTCCTGGAAAACTTAAGTCAAGATTATTGTTCGTGTATTTATCTAAAGCCATAATCATGGCCCTTAGTAGCATAATTGTGACTAGGAGTTTTGCTTTTGTAATGATCGTGGCTCCCTACACTAGCTTATGCCACAATCTTGGCATATTTCCAACGATTGTGGCTCCTTGCTCTTGCTTCTGTCACGATTATGGCATATTTTCCACAATCATGGCCCTAGGTTATTTCTCAAGTCTTCTCTAAATCTCCTCCAATTTCCCTAAAACACTAACAAACATATTAAGGCACCTCATAAACATAAAATTGAAGCTCAACATCATGTTCTAACCCATAAAACACTTAAAATACAAATGTTTACTAACTAACACAATTATAACCTAAACACGTATTAAACAATCAATTTAACAACTAAATACACACTAAACTACCCACAAAAACATGATGCAATCTATAGTTATCAATGTTATAGTTATAAATTTTTAATTTCTTGGGCCTCTTATTAATACTACTATAAGTTTTAATGTTTTGGCTAATGTTTATAATGAATTTGATGAGATTTTTGTCAAGACTTGATAGGTCACGTTGTTTCACTTCTGTTTGTTTTGGGTTGTTTGGCTTGATGTTTCTTAGTATAAAAGTTCATAAGGTTCTTCTTTATTAGAAAATTGATTTAGATTTTAGTTAGTGACTTGATGACTATACTTACAATATTTTAAGAATATACTTTTGTGATATGCATTATAAAATAATTTTAAAATTTTATTTTAAAAATCCAATTCTTTTATTTTATGTCTTATTTTGTTTAAAATTAAAACATCTTTCTCTTTCTTCAAATTCCAAACTCACTTCTTTAATTTAGGTATAATTTTAAAATTTTTGTTTTTTAATTGTAAAAATTTTTAGGTCAATTTTCTATTTATCATTTAAGTAAATTAAAAAGATCTTAAATCATAAATATCCAATTTCTCTAGTCTTCAAATTATTAGCTGATCATAAATTATTATAACTAAAACAATATAGTTTTACAAATCCTTCCCTAATCTTTTCTTCCTCAAATCAATCCCCTCAATTCATTATATTTGTTTCAAAACCTAAATAACATTTGTGGAATCTTGAACAACTTTCATCGAACATTTCATCTCTAAATGACATTTCATCAAACATTTTGTAGGCAACCTGAATTCATCTCTAAATAACAGAAAAATCATTGTATTTTTCCATCATTCACCAACATAAACATGTTCAAACACATTTATTTTCGAAAAAGTTGACATGAATAGCATACCTAAATTTTTGAAAGCACTTCCAAAATGTCAAATGGATGTACCAATTTATCAAATGTATAGATTAACAAATGCTAGTTTAATAAAAGAGAAAGTACTTTGGAAACTGATACATAGTATAAACCTAGTTAAAAATATCAGATAAACTTATTAAGATGAAGGGGTCCAACAAAGCCAATGCAATCGTTAAATACCTGCATAAAACAAATTAAAATCAGAACATTGCAGGCAGAATTAAACATGTCGAAAGAAAAATAATCTTGAAAGTGAGTAAAGATGAATACAAACAACTAAACATAGAAGTAAGTAAAGCGATAGTATTCAAAACTCAGGTACTTAACAACTTGAATAAAATATAACTCCTACTCAAGCAACAAAGATTCTAAGTTAAATTAAATCTAGTATTTCATTTCTAGTTAACTACAACTTCGTAAAGAAATTTAGTACAACAGCAATTGCTCTAAGTAACTCATAAGATGTAAATGAACTTGTAATCTAGAAACCAATTTGATCAACATGATAAGACATAAAGATAAAGATGTCTTAGGAAAGATAAGGTATTACAAAATATTTATTTAGAAGTTTTCAATAATTATTACATAATTAACTAGGCTTAAACATAAAAATGTCAAATTTCATTATGGTGATTGATATGAAGAAAGCTTTTAGCGGTTGAAATAAAGCCTTCCCTTTAAAGATGAGATGCTTCTTGAGTTGGTTTAAAGTATGCTTTGATGTAAAATGATAAACATTACCTATTTATCAAGGTAAATTAAGTGATAGAAAGTGAACTATCTTGCTCATAACCTTGAGATAACAGTCATGAGCAAGATGTCAAATTAAAGCAAAATCTTTAGAAACTTTATTTGTGAGCTGTGAAGTATTACATGATTCTGAAGCAATATAGTACAATTTATTGTTAAGGTACATCTAAGTATCAAAATAAGATTTGAGAATATTATCTCTATAGAGTTACCTCTAAAGTATATATTGATTATAAGAGTTTTTAAATATATTATATATATAAGTAGTTGACTAATTATCCAAATCAATATCAATGGGCAGTAAAGAAGCATAATGCATTATGACTCTATTTTGAGAATATCATAACCCCATATAGAAAATACTAAAACCTTAAATAAGGTATCTTACCACTCTTTAGAAAAGTACCCATACTACAAAAAAGTTAACATCATTTATATTAAATAAATACCACCACTATATGAAAAAAAAATATTACCACATTGTATAAAAAAGTATCATTAATTAATTTTGCAAATACCATATGCTTAGATTGAAAATACCATTACCTTATTTTTAAAAACACCAATATAGTTACCAAAAGATACTACTACTCCTTACAAAATATGAGACTAGCTTTCACAAAGAAAATTTTTTAGTTAGACTTATAATAAATTTAGTGTATTGCCTAAGAAGATATATGGATTTTAACATAGTTGCTAATTGGGTTATGTTCATATGTTTTAGACAATCACGTAAGAAAAATATGGGCAAGTACTAAAGCATGTTTGAAGATAATATTCTTAATGAACTTGGTTTAGTGCATGCCTGTGTGCCAAAATATGTTCGTGAAATATTTCCTTAAGGAACATGGATGGAAAACACCCATTTTTTAAACTATGTTCATGAATGATTTTCTTAAGGACACAATTTAGTACATGAAGTGTTTCAAAATTGTGTTAAAGGACTTTCCTAAAGAGCCTGTATTGGTACATGATCATATGCCTAACCATATTGATGAATGATTTTCTCAAGGAACATTGTTTAGTACACATCTATGTGGTTAATCGTGTCAATAATAACTCAATATGAAAAATTAAAAAATAATTTATGACATGTCTATATTGTTAAAATCTACTAATTTGTCTAGAATCCCTTGCATGTTCTAAGTCTAAATCTATTTCTACCAAAATTAAAGCACTAATTAAGGACATACTCATCCTATTTAAGCAAATTTTTTAAAGTTAAAATGAGTTAATGAAAATAAGGAGGGAAATGTACAAGTTGAAGTTCAAGGAACCAACTAAAAAATAAGCAACAAGCTTAATAATGCTACACATAACATCACTATTACAACCATTCATTCCTAATTAATTAGGTGTAAAAACTAACCGCTAACAAACACATCAACAACCTAAGCTTTGAATCACAAGAATAAATGATTTAATAAAATTATATCAATTTCATTCAACTTCTAGCATCCAATATAGTCTTAGGATTCATCTTTTATTTTCTAAGAATTAGCAATTTTGGGATGACAACTAATTACGTCTTATCTAAGAAATAATATCTCTCTAATTTATAGTATACACTCCTCTAGGATCTACTACTTATGCTTCTTCACTCCCCTAAAGCATATACGGTTCTTCTCCTCCCATATCTTATAGATGCATAAATTGAAACTAATAGCATAAATAATCAAGTTACCTTAAAATATAGTGGTCAACTTATAACTAGTTTAAGAAACCTTCATAATTCATGACAAATCTTTTCCAAAGGAATAGATCTTTGATAGTTTTCCAAATTTTTTGTTGTGAAGTTACAATCAAAGAAAATATGGATTAAACCAGTACCTCAACCAATGATTAAACTAGTACCTCAACCCAATAAAAAACAAAAAATGATGATTACCCATATAATCAAACCATAAACAAAAACTCATACAATCAAAGCAGTACTACACAAAACCCAATGATGTCATAAAAAAATCAAAGATGGACCACTTACCTTAATCGATGATTAAACGAAGATGACAACGATGGCATGTGATGGAAGACGATGGACGCAAAGGAGGGAAAATTTGTGAAAATTGAAGCACGCACGATGGACATGGAAAACTATGGACCGTGATGGCAACAGGGAACCAGCAATGGTGCCAGAGGAGAAAACAAAGAAAAGAGAGGAGAAAATGAGGATGGACGAGGGGGTGGGGTTCATGGGTAGGTTTAACATTTAACAAAAACAACATCAATTTTGTTTTATTAAAAACATTGAAGACGAAGCTATCGATGATGTTTAAGTTGTAATTTTACCGATGGAATCTAGTCCTGTTGGTACACCCCAAAGCTTATTTATGCTGCCAAGCATTCTCGCCTAATTTACCAATGGATATCACTCTTCCATTACTATATTATATCAAAAAATTATCAGGATAATTTCCCTCCACCTTTACTGACGAATATTTTGTTCGTCACAAATTGAAATTTTTCTGACAATGTTACCGATGGAAATTAATCTTTTGTTGCTAATTGCCTATGGTATTTTTACCGTCAATAATTTGTAATCTTTTTGTAGTGGTCTAATAATTGACAACACTTATCAATTTCTTTCACCAAGCCCAACTTCTTTTCTTCTTCTTCTTACAATGCAAATTCGAGTTCTATAGAATTAAATTGATCAGCACGAAAGCATTCTTCACAAATAGTAGTAGTAGGAATGTGTTTAACATTAAAAATTAAAAAGTCTACTATCTCTCCCAATATATTCATGCTTAATTTCCCGTTCTTCACATCAATCAAGATATTGGTAGTGGCCATAAAAGGCCTCCCTAAGAGTATGGTGTGTTCCTTCCCTTGCTCTTTAACCTCCCCATGTCTAAGACCACAAATTCTACAGGGATAATCAATCCACCAACCTTCACTAACACATCTTCCATTATTCCTTTAGATAATGGGTTGACCTATTAGCTAATTGGAGGCACATATTGGTAGGTTTTAACTCTCTTAGATCTAGTATAAATAGAGTGAGGCATAAGGTTTATACTTACTCCACGATCAAGCATACCTTTAACCTCATCCCCATTACCCATTGATACTTTCACAATAAAACTCCCTGGATCTTTCAGTTTTGAGGGTAATTGATGCTGAAGAACTCCACTCACTACTTCTGAAACTATCACCCTCTTGTTAGGCTCAAATTTTCGTTTCTTAGTGCTTAGAACTTTACATAAGTTGGAATGTTCCTAATCATATCCAACAAGGGCATATTAATGTTAATCTTAGAAAGCATGTTATATAAGTATGAAAACTGCTCATCATGTTTCAATTCCTTAAAATTGCTTAGATACAGAATTGATGGTCTATAAGGATCCGTCACTTTATGTAGTTTTTGTCTTTGGTGTCAATTTTAAGTTTTTTGCCTTTTTAAATGTGACTAGAAGAGTTATGCCCATTGTTTACCTCCTTCTACTCATCTTTTTCTCTTATAAGGCTCTCCTCCTCTTGATTAGCAACATCAGATAGATTAGGAAGAAGCTTAATGTGATTTTTAATCACCATTCCACTTCTCATAACAGTAACTGCTTAGGATTGCTCGAGTTAACTAGGCAACTTTCAATTTTGATTGTTGTGCATTTTAACAACTTTAATAGCCTGTTTTCCGTATTGAGGGTCAGAGCCTTAGATTATTGCACTTAGCCATATCATTGAGAATTCATGAAATACATTTCATTTACATGTATAATATTCATATACACACATGAATTATGTTTTAGAAGACATTGCAACTATAGTATATGCACTCAATTGACTTATTCTAGTGTAAGAAAGATTTTAAATTATTATGATGTGATTGTGTGATTGTGTATTAAACATGTCTTGAATTTTGGTTTGATGAACTACAATTAGTACATTAGAATTTATTGTTACAGTTAGGTGATTGATGAAGTGATATGTGCATCTAGCCTAGGAAAAATGGTAAATGCCAAGACAAATTGATACATGGAAATTTAGGGTGACTAGGCCTATAAAATAGTGACACATGGCATCAGTACTAGGGTAACAAATGGCTTGGATAAATGAGTGACAAATGGTGGTATAATTAGGTGACAAGTGGCTTAGGAAACTATAAGACAAATGGGCTAGTTATGGAGTGACATTTTGTAGTTTAAGAATAAAACATATGGCTTGGGTCTTTAATTCGTAAGTGTTATGAAAAGTGTCTCAACACTCACCATACACCTTTACACCAATGACACACACACATGAAAGACCAACTTTCTTTTGTTCTTACTACATGCTATCTTCTTCTTCCTTCTCTCATCATCGACGCCCATACACCACACTTACAACCTTGGGATTTTACTAAAATTCTACACTTTGTCACTCCAAAATTTTGTTTTGTTCTTCTTGTAATGAAAATCCCTTTTTGTTTTCACCTTGTTCTTGGAGTTGTGTTTGTATATTTGGAAGGCTAGGTTAGCTTGATCATTGAAGAGGTTTTGAGCTGAACAAGTAAGTGATTTATTGATCTATAATGTATGTTAGCATAACATTCATGATGAATAAATTAAGATGGGATTTATGTAGGGTTGATGATGAGTGGTGCTGGAATTTGATGGATGAATTGGTTTTCTTTTTATGTATGAAACCATAGGTTAGATAGTGTTCAATAGGTGATTTTAGGCTGGGATTTAAAGTATAATGAAGGTGACTTTGTGCTAAAGAAAGTTTTTATTCTTAAAAGGGGAAAGAAATAGGACTACATATATGATAGTGAATGATAGTTTCTATTTTGATTTTTCATGCATGAAAGACTAATTTATGAACTACTAATTGAATGATTTTGAATTGGAATTGGAGATGAAGTTGATGAGGAAAATGAAGTATAATTGAGGTATAATCAATGGACTATTATGACGGTGTTAGAATCTAGAAAAAAATTGAAGGAAATGGATGGCGAACTTTATGTTCACCCATCCCACGATCACGGAAGCTGTATTAACTCCTTCCCATGATCATGGGAAGTGCTTTAACAAGAGAAAATTTATGTTTTGTCTTTCCACAATTGTGGAAAGGAACCCCGAGATCATGGCCAATGCTTTGAAGTAAAAAAAATTATGTTTTGTGTGATTGTTGAACCAACTAAGGATAAGTTACTTTACCTTGGTGTATTTGGACTTAATTAGGGCTTGAAATGAACCTTGATGGTTGCTTGATCAATTGGTTAAGGGTTTGATAAATCTAGGTTGTTAATTGATGTGATAATTTAAGAAATGGATTATCTTGATATCAATGTACTCAAATCTGGAATGTATGAGTTGTTAAAGGAATGAAGGTGTTCTCAGGAATGCAAATGTGATCCAAAGGATGTGAGAAATGCGAATTAGGTATGAATGAATGAAAATTGGGGAATTGTGTGAATATATAAGACTAGAAAAGGATTGGTAAATGAATGATTGATGAATCTAGAATAATCAAGTTTACTTAACGCATAAATCCAATTGCCACTAAGTTGTGTACAAGTTATGATGTATGAATGATCAAGACTTGTAAATAAGCATGCATACCAGGGATAGTCAATTGAGTATGCATTGAATATAATACATATACATATGCATGATTGAATATTCATTTGATTAAACAAGTTAGTGATGTGTAAATATATGTATATTGCATGATTATATAAGCACCAATTGATCGATTACTTCTAGACATTATCAGATCTTCAAGGCAATAACTATTTGGAGCGTACTTTGAGTTAACCTAGATGTTTTCTCACTATGTTTGAATTGTTTTTGAATAACTGCCAGATATTGAACTGTTATTGATATAATTGTGATAATTCTGGACTTTGTTGGTCTGAGGAGTTTAATATTCGGGATTATATTGGAAGTGTTTTCTAATTGTATGTGAATATGGAAAATGTGTTCTCAACTAAATGTTGAATGCCAGACTTAGATCCGATGAATGTAATAAATGACTATGCACATTGAATGAATGTTATTGATAGCATATTATGTAAAATGATGCATTTCATTACATTGTTATGCATAATCAGATAAAGGAGTTGTTACTAGAGTGACCAGCTTGAAAAAGAGCTTAAAGCTTAGAAAACGTGCATAAAGAGCCACAGGCTCAGTTAGTAATGAGCCTAGTATACACAATGAGTATGGGAAAGTAAATGAAATGAACCTAGTATCCACAATGAATACGAGACAATAAATAGACACTCGGTCACAAAAAAATAAAAATGAAAGAGGAGTCATATGCACATTTGCATGTGTATAAATTGACATGTATCATATGAATGATTGAGATGAATGTTTGGATTGTTTTGAAATGATGATATAAAATGTTTGTATTAATAATGTTCTTATTGAAATATGTTGTATATTGTGATTAGGTACTCAATACAGCATCATATAATACGTAGGATTTGATTCTGAATAATGTGATATACTTATGAATTTAGTTATATACTTGTGATGTTATGTTCTGACTTGAGTGAGCACATAAATGATGGTTCACTCACTGAGTTTGCAAACACATCAAAATTACAATGTTGGTTTTCAGTTACAAAGGAGACCTAGCTTCTAAAGCAATCTAGTTAAAGTCTAGTATTATCAATTTTGGGGACAAAATGGCTCAAAGGTTTGGTCAGCTGATACTAAAGAGTCTAGCTAGGATATTTTGGTTTAGTATCCCATTTCATGTAGCGCACTTTGTATAGAGTCGTAAACTCTCACATGTTTTGAATGTATATATATAAGTTATGAATTTGTAATGACAATGCACATTTATGTTTGTGAATGAAATGGGAAAGTTTAATCTTTTGAAAAACTTGTGATACATATAATGCCATAAATAAGTTAATGTGTTTACTCTAACGTGCCATTCCCATAGGCTATGTACTCGAATATACTTAGGTATCTCAGGTATATGCTCTATGGTAGTTGTGTGTTACAGCAGCGAGATGCCCTACTTGGATCTCATTCCTCTTCACAGAAGCCTCCAAAGAATCAAATCTCTTATTATTCATTTTTTGATTTTTAGTTGTGACCAGAATATATGTATTTAGACTTTCCTCCAAAGAAGGCTTGCTTCATGGCTTTTGAAGTGAGGATTGCCTTTGGTAATAACTTGGCCTCTAAAAATTTAGTTATTGTGGTTGGGGCTATATCGATGGATTGTTAGTCTTCTATAAAAAATTGGGGTGGTTTCTCCAACCAGGTTGAAGGTGTTTGAACATGGATCATTTCGTTCCCTTGGTTGAAAACCATTGAGTGAGTTCACTTCTTCTTTTCCATCTACAAAAGGCTCACAAGAATACGAACAAAAGTTAGCTCAATGACCACAAATTCCATATATACCACATACCTCTTGATTTGGAACGTTTTGGGGGAGTCTTATAGTTAGCATCTTTATATGCCTTATTAACTCAGCTAACTGCATAGCCAGTTCTTAATTTGAGCTCACTTTATAAACTCCAGCTCTTTTTGCCCTCACACTTTTTTGTTAAGAATTGGTCCCAACATTTTAAAGATTTCATACATTTCTTTGATCATCTTCTCTCCCACAGTTTCCCCTGCTACATTGTCCACTTTATACTGACACTATTGTGTTAATCCATCATAGAAAAATCAGTTTTGTATGTGAAGTGGAAAATGATGGTGTGAACATTGTATGAGTAAGAGTTTGAATCATTCCCATGCCTTATAGAATGGCCCTCCCTCCATCTGAGTGAAGGTTGTTATCTTCGTCCACAACTCAGAAGTCTTCTGATGGAAATAGAACTTTCCCATGAATTTGTTATACACCTCCTCCTAAGTAGTCAATGAACTGGGTGGAAGGGTCATCAATCATGCCTTGGCCCGATTCTTTAATGTGTATGGAAAGCATCTCATTTTGATTTTATCTTTATCTAAGCCATCCAAACGAAAAGTTTGTAGAATGGTATAGAATTCTCGAATAAAGTTCAAAGGATCTTCATTGGGAACCCCCATAGAAAGATGGCAACATGTTGTAGTGGATACTCTTCAATTCATAGTTTCTCACTGCCGCTCCCAAATGTATGCACAAAGTGACAGTACCAATCACCGATCTGGCATACTCCTTCAATACTAACCGCCTTTCACCGATCTTTTGATTATTAACTTGATCTTCATGATTAGGTTCCTCACAATCGTCTTTAAAGTCCACTTGAAATCTTCTTATTAGATGTATATTACCAATAAAAGGGACGGGTTCACTAACTAGAGATCTCCTTCCTAACATAAACTAAATGAGTTCATTTATAGAGAACTTCTTCCTAGTAGGGACTAACTAAAGGCAACACTAATTAATAACAAAAATTAGACAAATAAATCAATGAAACAATAAAATAAAACATATATACATGAAGACAAAAACAACCCAAATTAATTTTAGTTAAATAGTAAACACCTTCCATGACATTGGCACCAAAAACTTATTTTGCCTAAAAATAAGCTTTAAAAAATACCTAGGCTATCCTACTTGTAAGTATACAAGGTAATTGTAGTTGATTGCACAGGGTCATCTCTAAGGAAGGTGAAATTGGTTCACTTAAATTAATCTTGTACAAAAACAAAAACATATGCAATCCTAAACATTCTATCCCAATTGTTGAGTGAAAGTTTTAAAGAAAATCACAAAATTAAAGTGAAAAGTAAATTGAATTAATTAGGAGCAAAAACAAATAGATTAATCAAAGTAGAAAACTCTTGAGAATTAATTTCACTAATTTAATCTCTTATGCATAATTAAGGACAAATGAGTAGATAATTGTCTTAATAAAATTAACAGTTGGGTTCTAAGATGAACTCGAATAATAAACTAAATCTAACTTTTATGTTTGACAATTTATCATCCGAATTAATTATGGAAAGTCAACTACTAATTAACACTTAAGTTAATATATTTCTAATTGTTAACCTAAGCGTCTATAGTTTCTCATTCCTCTCGATCCTTTATTTAATACCAAAATGATGCAAATTTTGGTTATGCAATTACATCCACTCATTTTTGAAACTATAGCAAACATAAGACAACAACATAGTCCTCAATCATATATATTTGACTAAAATAGCTACATTAATCCTCAAGAAAAAGAGATCAGTCCATCATGGAAATAACAAGATTTATCATCTTCATATACTTCAATCCCATCTTTATTAGTATAAGAGAAGTGTTAAAGCAACAAACCAAGTAAATAACTAAATAAACTATCTAAAGCTACAGAGTAAGAGTCAGTTAAGCTATAGAATAATGAGTCCAATAAAATAACAAAGAAACAATGCAACAGATAAAGAAGAGAATAAGCAAACAAGGATTGGATGAGGGAGTTCAGGTGGTCTCTTTCCCATCTCAAGCTTCCTGCATTATCTCTCACCTTTTTCTTCTGCTCGGTTCTCACCTAGATGATCAACGGCTTAGATTATTTTCACCTTGTTGTTATGTTTCTCTCTTCCTCACCCAACTCTTTATGTTCTCTCCTATCTTCTCCCTTTCTCTCTCTCTCTTTCTATTCTCTATCTCTGAATGAAGGTATCTGTGTCAAAATTGTGTAGAATGATATAATTCGTCGCCACCCTCCTCTCTTCTTTTTATTTGTAGTCTCATTTTAGGTCTAGTTTGTCAAGCCTTCAACCTACAGATGCCATGTAATAATTACATGAATTAAAGGAAAAACAAGTAACAGGTGTGCATGAGGTGGTCACAGGCATGACCACCCTTGTGACACTCTTGAAATGGGAATCACAAGTGTGATTCCCATGTCACACATGTGAAATGGGAATCACGAGTGTGATTCCTATGTGACACCGTTTCCATGCATAATTAAATTATTTCATGCAATGTTCATGTCCCATTTCACTCTTTCATGCATAATTCTTCTAATTTTTCATACAACATCAACAAGATAATCTAATTAACATTCATGCAATATTCACACCATTTTTAGTCAATTCATCTCATATTTGGATCAAAAACATAAGAATTTATAACCGAAATGAAGATATAAAGGTAAAAAAAATCAATAGAAGCTAGACACAACATATGTTCCTCATTTCCATTCCATATATGATTATTGCATATCATCTCTATAGTTTTGATGATTTTCTTGGGGATAGCCAAGTGTGCAGCCCAAAATACATTGATAGAATTTATTACTGTAGATATAAGTTGAATCCTTCTTATTGTGGATAACATTTTGGAGCTCCACAAAAACATTCTACTTTTGATTCTTTTAATAAGTAAAGAGAAGTCAACAGAAGTAGGACTAGAAGTGGAGATTGGAATGCCAAGATATATCATTAAGACAGATTGATAATTGAAACATTTAATGCCTTTAATTCTTTATTCAATTTTCAAAGCAGATTTAAAAAATAGGAAGCCACTTTTTTGACAATTAACATCCAACTGAGAGAGATTGCTGAAGATTTTTAAGGTTTTCATTAGTGTGGAGACTAAAAGTTGAGTTGCCTTAGAAAGATCATCTGTAAAAAAAAATATTAGTGATCCCCTACCTTTTACATTTAGAGTGGAATTTGAAGGCTTTTGTATGCTCCATAATTGCTTTGAGAGTTCTATTGAAAACCTTCATTAAAAAAAAAGCAAAGAGGTCAGGGGAGATAGGATCTCCTTGCCTAATCCCCTAGCGCTTTTTAAATGCTTACTAGGTTGTCCATTCACCAAGATTTTGAATGTAGGGGTTATAATACATTTAGATATCCATTGAATAAACATCTAAGGAAAATCCAAGGCCTGAAGTGTATTTAGAATGAATCTCCAATCAATAATGTCAAAAGCTTTTTTTAGATCCACCTTAAGAATGTAGTTTTTTCTTCCTCTTTTGATCATTTAGGATCTTATAAGTCCGTGCAACAGCAGTATATTATCTCCTATAATCTGACCTGGTATAAAAGCCCTTGGGTGAAACCAATGTAATTGTGTAGAACACTCTTTTGTCTCCGAGCTAACAATTTTGAAATGAGTTTATAAAATGTATGGTAGCACGAGACTAGCCTGAAATCAGAGAAAGCAGTTTATTCCCATCCTTTAGGAATAAGTGTTATGAGCACACTACTAAATTTTGTCAACAATTTCCAGTTATTGAAGAATTCCATTATTGCTTCAACAACTAGGGGTTTAATCAGGTGCCAATCTTTGATATAAAACTGAGTACTGAACCTATCTAGGTTAAATGCCTTGAATGGATTAAAATTTTTCAAAACATCTTCAATTTCTTAACATATAACTAGTTTAATCAACAACTCAGCTTCCTGAGGAGTGATATAAAACTTCATGAGTTCTCTCAAAAAATCTTGAGATGAAATAGCATTGGATGTATCTTTTAGTAGCTTAGAGAAATAATTAAATGCTTCATATAGTAAAGTTTATTGGGAATTAAGTTCTTGATTATTATGCATCAAGAAGATAATCTTGTTTTTGCTTTTGCTATTGATGGAAATCTTGTAGAAATAACTTGTATTTTTATCTCCCTTTTTCATCCATTCCACCCTTAACCTTTGATTCATCAATGAATAATCAAAAGTAAGAGCACTAGTGAGATGTTGCATGATAATTCTTTCTTAATTTTGCAGGCTAGGAGAGCGAGGATTAGCTTGGAGTTCATCTTAGATATTCTCAAATGCACTTTTGGTTAAGTTCAAAAGATGGTGTGTATTACCTACATTCTTCTGAAACAATTGTTTCATTTCCTACTTAATGAAGGTAAGTTTCTTGGTAAGAATGAATTTCTTGGTACCTGGTATATAAACATTTAAAGCTTTGTGGATGCAAAGTTCAAATTTAAGTAGATTAGCTAGGCATTGTTAAATCTAAAGGATGAAAAGATTCTCTCAGTATCTAGGTGAGTTATTAAGACAGAATGATTTGAAAGGCTTAGATTAGTGAATGTGGAATAACTATTTGGATAGATTATGAACCACAAAGGATTTTCCATACTTCTATCAAGTTTCTTTTAGATGAAATTTTCCCTAACTTGTTTGTTAAACCGTGTATATAAACTACCTTCCCTTGGTAGATCTAAAACTTGTATGTGACATATGCATTGTCTCAACTCAATGCAAAGGCTTCCCATAAATCTAATCCCTTATACTTCCTTATGATTGATGAAAGCATTAAAATATCCAACCCGAGAATCAACAAATTTGACTTTGCATTGTTCACAAAATTGTGGGTCTTCTTTTAAACTAGGGTTACAAGATTGTTGTTGATAAAGATTTCAACTGGGACGAAAGTTTAGATCTTTGATAAGTACTATTTTATGTATAAAGAAAGTCATACTTGAATCCTTCCTAACCACTTCAAGATGAATTATTTGATTTGATATAAAGCATTAGCAATGACTATTAGTATGTTGTAAACAATCAATATTTTGCCATTGGGATGGTGATTGTAGTTGGAAAGTTGGAAATCAGACTCCAATGCCTAGGCCAAAAATAAATAAGGTTACGTTTTTGGAGTTTTATACGTGTCTCCAAGAAGCCTGCTATTGATACTTTATTCTGATATGCTAGGTTCCTTAGCAAATGCTTTTGTGAGGGCCATTAACCCCTCTAACATTCCATGTCATAATATTCTTTAATTGAATAAAGCAAAGAAAAAATCAATTCTTAGCATAACATATTCTTATCCTTTATTGTTAGACTAACGCGTATTAATTCTATATTAAGAAGTCTATATATTCATTAGAGTGCTCATTTAGTTCTACCCAAGAGAGTTATAAAGGAAATTGAATAGTGTGTTAAAGGTTTTATTATTCTGGTAAGGTCGAGAACTCCAAAGGGGCTAAGGTCAAATAAGAGGAAATTTCCACTCCAAGGAAAGAAGGGTGCCAGGAATTGTTTCAATAACACTTATACAAAAATTTCTACTAACCAAAAGGTTATAGATGTTAATCATTGACAAAGAAACATTGTGGCATAAACGGATCAATGACATCTATTTAAAGGATCTAAACAAGTAAAGAACAATCTTGGAGATTCACATATATGCTTAAACTACAGGAATTCATCTACCCTTTGATCAAGAGCTTGGGGGATGGGTAATTATCCTAGTTCTGGTTTCACAATTGGAATTGCCATTTAATCAAAAGAAATGAGCTAATACACTTAATACCTAAGATCCCTCTAAATGTCAGGGTTTGTTCAATCATATTAAATGAGAGTTGGACCTGTATATTTAGAAGTTCCTCATGCCTGAAAAACTACTTACCTCATCCCACTCATCTACACAAGAAGGATAGGATCATCTAGTTAGCTTATAATATTGGATCCTTCAATAATACCTTACAATACAAAATTTATGGAACTTACTTGGAGCATGTACCCTAATATCAACTAATATAGAGGCAAACTATTAATCCTAAAGCATCCATGATCAGTTGTAAGGAACATGATCAAAATAAAGGATAGATGGTTTGAAAATTATGATCCTATATGTCTCCTATGCAAGGAAGAGAATGAGGATAAAAACCAATCATTTTTTCAATGCAAGTGCTCGAAAATCATTTTGAGTAGGGTATTATATTTACTGATGACCATTATCACTCATATGAATGGAATAAGGTCCTGTTATAAGCAATACAAAAACTAAAGAACTTAAAAAAGATGGATTGCTCTTTAAAAATGCCTTCATACCCATAATTTATTCAATTTGGAGAGAAAGAAATAGTCAACTATACAAAGGGTAGCGACTGAAAATCATCATCTAGCATAGAACACACTAAATTGGATCAGAGATTTTTTTTCTAACAAGAAATGCACAAAACAATCTCTTTCTAGGCGAGAAATTCAAATGGAATCTTTAAATATTAGCTTCCAAGCCTATTGTAACAAGTATTATTGTCTTTTTTTGGATCTTGTAATCCTTTTATCATTGTAATGGTGTAATAGCTCAACTACTGTTAATACAATTTTTGTATTCATCTTTCAAATAAAAAAAACTATATGTTTTATTTTTTATTCACTTTAATCCCCAATTTTCTTTTTAAATTCCCCAGTTTTGCGACATATATTAATGAAATAGTTTAATAATTATTTGAATTTTTAATTAAAAATATTTAGTCAGTTAAACTTTTTCTTTGTAATGAAATTGCATCTAGCCACAAAAGGAATCAAAACTATATAAAAGCCAATAATGGGGATTAACTAGGTTGTAAATCAACCTATTCCACAAATTACACCATCATACTAAAGTAAAAAAAAAAGTGTTGTTACACCATGATACAAATGAAGATATGTGGAGGGTTAAATGTTCCACTTTGATCCAATTGATGAGCTATCTTTGAGGTTGTCCTTAAACAAGCAAAAATGGACTTCTTTAATAAGTATTTCCCTACTTTGGTTTTGGTAAGAGAAAATTCTCCTGTTTATAAGCAACAAACAACTATAACAACTCAATAAAAGTCTTATTGATACACGAAGTTTGAAGAGGTCTAATAGTATATGGTCTTACTATTAAATATTTGAGAGGTTTTTTTCGATAGACTTACTTGAACAAAATATACATATTAAAATAAACATAATAATAAAAAATTTATAATAATAATTGTTGGAACCCCGCCCCGGTGGATCACGTGTCCGATGTCCTACGTGACATCTGGACGTGCATCCCACGAGGGAGGAATTCCCCACCGGGTCAAACCTCAAAAACGAACTCATTTCACTTACTTCCGAACAGATCTTGAAAATTTCACCCTAATTTCCCTCCTGA